>CM053594.1:18516448-18528437 GCA_028646575.1 Pseudocheirus occidentalis
CCCACTATCAGAGGTGACCCCTCAGGCTGTGCCATTGCCCTCCCACCCCCAGCACTCACCTGTATCGATGCAGAGTCAAGCAGAAGAGTCTGCAGAGACCTTTCACTGCTCCTTCAGGCAGGTCTGAAATCAAAGCATTCCCAAGAACGTATCCATCAGCAAACATGGAATGCGTGCCCACACTGGACCAAGAACCAGGCTGACGCTGAGGGATAACACCTAATGATACGACACGTGGCCCTGGACCTCGGGCTGGAACCTAGTTAAGGAGGCCACTTTTCACAGGGCTCTTTTTACACTAAAAGCAGGAGGTTGATCCTGGCAGGCAGCCTGTGAACATCTGCTGAATGAATGAATGGCAGAGACGTCAATGCAGGACTTCAGAGAAGAGTGCTCTCACTTCCAACAGGTGCTATCAGGGAGGGTTTCAGAGGAGGTGGTCTTGAGAAGGAACTTAAATCTAAAGAACTTGGGCTGAGAAAGACGGAGTTCCTGATGGTACAAAGGCGCCAAGCTGAGGTGCAGCAGGAGGAGGGCTCATAGGACTGTGAGCAAAGCACCCTGACCAGGCAGGGGCTCCCACTGAAGAGCCACGGAGGGGGCGAGACTGGCCACATAGACTGGGCCATGTTCTAGAAGCACGGGTCTGCCCTCGAAAACAAGGGGAACCAGTCAGGGCTCTGAGTCAGGGAGTAACACAGTAAAATTGCTCAGTTTGGGGACAACAGCTGTTTTCACTTCTGTCTCTGCAGGCCAGCCCAATGTCGGATCCTGCACCCCAATCAATGTTTGCTGGACGGAATTACACTGACCTGCTGGCAAGGTGCATGCTGAGCTAGAGCAGGGAGAAAGAATGGCTGGGGATAACTCTTAGGAAACAGTTCACAGCGATCTGATTTCTGACTGGGAGAAGGCCATAATGAAAGAAGCTGAAAGAGCAACGTGTGCGAGATCCAGTCAGGCAGAGGCCTGGCCAAGCCCAGCGCCTCCACAAACGGGAACAGAGCAAGTGCTCCGGCAAAAGGACGCACCTGAAGCTGTAGCAGGAATCCAGGAGAAAACGGACAAAAAGGGGCTGGATGCAATCAGCAGCAAAGGGGATGAAGAGAAAAAAGGCGAAGGCAGAGACACCAAAGAAAGCCTCGGTCATGTGCTGGGGACAGGAAGCCGGGGTGAGGCAGCCAAGATGACACCAGCCTACCCAGGTGGGGCAGTCTGGAGGCCTGGACCCAGCCCACTGGGAAGGATCTTGTGGCTTCTCAGAAAACTCTCCCCTCACCTCGCTCTGAAGAGGATCCCACATCAACCATCAAACCCGCTGGGACAGAAGCTCTATGACAAAGGAGCGAGCCCCAAAACCACAAGAACAATTTCAACTTTTTTCTAGAATATCAAGAATGTCAGAAAGATGGGAAGCAAAGGATTCTGGCAGCAGAGGACACCCTCAGCATGTGGACCATTAAGCACAACATTTACCCAGGGACCCTAGGGGACCCTAGGTGTGTGACGCCATGTCAGGGGTCAGGGAGACAAGGAACCCACTCTACCCTCCAGGAACACAGGAAGGAAGTGGGAGAAAAGGACTCACTACTCAACACTTTACAGTCAAGCAAGCCTTTTTAACTGAGAATATTTTAACATGAAATTCTAAGTACACACAATTCTTGCTTTTTGTAAATTCGAATTACACAAATTAAACTTTATGCAAAGAACTCTGAAAGAAATCCACACTCCAAAAACACAGCTATGTTAACTTCACCATACAGCAACAAAGTTCTCTCTCTCTGGACCTGCCTCTCAGCTCAGCATGGCCTCCTACCCCATGACCACCACCACCAAAAAAAAAAAAAAACCCCAACCCAATCCTCCAAGTGAAAGCAGACCAACAGATGCCCAGAGACCTGAGGGTCAGGGCTTGGTTTGAAACCTCCAAAGAGGAGACCTTTGTGCCACCCCACCTGCCCATCCCCACACTCAGCTACCACTCTTGCTTCTGTCTCCAGCCTCCAAATGCCAGTTTCCTCTGTCCATGGGCACAGGGCTCCCTTCCCCATGTCTGTGGGCAATTTGCATTACATACAAATTGCTTTATGCAGAGGTCTATAGAACGATCCATTTACATAAGGTGACAACTGTGCATATTTTATAAATTTCAAATACACAGGACTTTGCCTCATACTTTACTGAAAAAACAGATCATCTGCCAGGACTTCCCTCATCTCCCCATCTCTACTTCCTCTAATTCCAGAGTTGGCCCTTCCCCGTGGGTCACTGACTCTATGTCCTGCCATATCCTTGGGCACACTCCTCCCACTATTCTCCTTGTCTCCCCTCTCTCCTTCAGCTTCTCCCCATTTCTCCAGCCAAGTCTCTCCCATCCCTCAGCCTTGCCTACCGTCCCCTCCAGCCAGTATCCTCTCTTTGTTTCCCATCCCTTTCTCAGCCAAACTCCTAGAAAGCTGCTTGCATTCCTGGCCCCCACGTCCTCTGCTCAATCCCTTGTAATCTAACATCTCACTCGCCCAAAATCACCCTCTCCACAGCTGCCAATGCTCTCATAGCTGCCAAATCCAGGGACCTTCTCCATCGTCCTTGCATGAAGTTTCTGGCTGATCACTCACTCCACCTGGGTCCCCTTGATTCTCCTGCCAAAGATTTTGGCTGTATCATCCCCCACATCACATCTCTGGGGGGCATCCCCCAAAGCTCTGTCCTGGCTCTTTTCTCCCTCTACGCTGTGGCATTCAGCCCATGTACTTTATAACTCCTGTGCACCTCTTCTTTCCGGGCCATGACAACACCCTTCTAACTGGGTCTCCCAATCTCTAGTTTCTTCCCATTACAATTTATAATTAAGGACAGTGAAGCCCAGAGACACTAAATGACATGCCCTGGGTTCCTGGTGTCTATGGCAGAATCTGAATTGGAATCTTCCTGATTCCAGATCCAGGCCTCCACCCACTGTGCCACCCTGGAAACTCCTGGCACTCCTTTCCACTCCCTCCCTGCCAACCCTGCCCAGGCGTCCCACTCCCTGAAGTGACCACCCTCTCTCTGATGGCCCACCACAAATTCCAACAAAAGCTGGCCCTACTGTGCCTCCATCTCCCTCCTTTCCTTAGCTTTTCAGCCCCTTGCAAACTTCCCACTGACCTTACCCCTGCTAAGGTTACTATGAACTACTAACTGCTGGGTCCAGTGGTCTTTTCTCAGTCCTCAGCTTTCCTGACTTCTTTGTGGCACTGAAGAGTGGATCTTTTCTATTCCATGGGGTTCTGTGACCCTGCTTTCTCCTGGTGGTGGCGGTTAGCATTATCATTGTCATGTTAACAATGACAATCATAGCCCGTATTTATATGCCACAGGCCACTCTAAGCACTTTACAAATATTAGCACCTGGGCGGCTAGGTGGCTCAGTGAATAAAGTTCTGGGCCTGGAGTCAGTAAAGACCTGAGTTCAAATCCAGCCTCAGACACTTCACACACTCACACACACACACACACACACACACACACACACACACACACACACACCAAAAAAAAACCCTAGCTGTGTGACCTTGGGCAAGTCACTTAACCCCAATTGCCCTCCAAAAAGCGGGATATATATACAACTCTGATTCTCACAACCAGTTTGAGGTTGGTGCAATTATTATTCCCACATTACAGTTAAGGAAACTGAGGCAAACAGAGTGAAGTGACTTGCCCAGGGTCACAAAGCTAACAAGTCTGAGGCCAGATTTGAACTCAGGAAGGTGGGGGAGTGAGGAAGGAAAAGAGGAAGGGATGGAGAGAGGGAGGGAAGAAGGTCAAAGGTATAAAACTTCAAACAAACCTGGTATGAAATAGAACACAAGCTTTTTTTTCTTACTTGTTCATTGGTTTCTATCTTATTAGCTTCTGACGGTCTTAAATAAGATTTTACTCCTTATTCTTATGTTTGATTCTTTCTATGAAGCTTAGAATACTTTCTTCTTCTAAGAGGCTCTGGAACATCACTGTTCCAACGGAGCAGAAGGGTCGATGCTTGGAGGATGACAGAAACTTGAGTTATTACTTCTAAGGCTCCTAATGACCATACTATGTCAGGAAGAAGAGGTGAAATCCTATTTGGGCTCTATTGAAGATGGGGGGGAAGCATGTAACACATTTCAGAAAGCCTGCTATTCCCAACAGCTATCCCCAAACCTATTTCTAGGGCATCGCTGTACCCCCGACCGTCCCTTCACCAGCTGCCTCACCACTCTCCCCACTCCTCCACTCCTGCCGCCAACACTCCTGGAAAAGGTTCATTGTGGCAGCTCCCCATGTTTCCCTAGAACAAACCACCCTGGAAACTTTCCAAGTCAAAATCCCCTCCTTTCTGTGTTATCTCCCCTTATTAGAATGTAGGTTCCCCAACAGCAGGAACTCTGCACTTCTGTATTTGTGACCTCACTGCCTGACACAAAGAAATCACTGAACAGGTGCTCATTCATTCATTCTTTTTTTTTGAGGGGGGAAGGCAAGGCAACTGGAGTTAACTGACTTGGCCAAGGTCACACAGCTAGTAAGTGCGTCAAGCGTCTGAGGCCAGATTTGAACTCAGGTCCTCCTGACTCCAGGGCTGGTGCTCTATTCACTCACTGATTCACTCTTAAAGAGATAAGTAAGTCTCCAACCATCCAGGACATTAATTCTCAAGAGTTAGGACAGCAGAGGTTTTACCACGTACTTTAAATTGCAAATGGTCCACAGAGAAGAAGGGCATAGAAATAAAACATGGCTCCAAAGAAATGGGAAGATTTTCCTGACAGAATCCCAGACTCACGCCTCTGAGAAGCGTCTGAATAGGGGTAGGCACTCTCCCCGCAAGGACGGGAGGACACAACACTTTGTTGACCCTCCAGGTTACTGAAAACGGTCCCAAAACAGAGTAGGAAACGACACGCAACCTCACTGTTTGAAACCAGAAGCCTCCTTCCAAACAAAAGAGGCTCTCTCAGCAAAAACTAGAAACATCTGCTGAACCCGTCCCCTCTGACTCCCCAAACTTGTTTACAAGTTTAATCTGTTCAACTATGAAAACTGAGAGTTTAAGCTAGCATTATTTAAATATAATTTATAAAAGAATGGTTACTTTGTAGGAAAACCTGTTAAATTTCATTTCTTTACTTTTAAACATATCCCAACAGGCAAAGCTTTTACTAATACCATCAATTACATAAAAAATAAACATTCTGCCTTAAAAGACATCTTTACACTCTTGAATTAGAATTCCCAGGGGGAAAAAAAGTCATGAGCTAATGAGAATATAATTTACAGTTTAAATGGTGTATATTCCTGCCTACACAAATGAACAGTCATTTACCTTTTCCAGCAACACATTTCCCAAGATCGTTAAGGATCTCCCTCCGCTCCTTCACGCTGGCTGTAGTCACCTTTACGGCAAAACGCTTTAGCGTTTCAGAAACCTGTAAAAGCCACACACAGACACACACACATAAGAGATCATCCATGAATATATGAATATATACACAGCTATAACTACAAAGATATACATACACACACACACAAAAGCAAGACAAGACACCGGGGAACAGAAAGAAGTGACAGACTCTCTCAGCCAACTGGTCAGTCGGCCTAGAGAAGAGCCATGAGACAGCAAACATCGGTGAGCTCGGGATAGAAAGTACTGCCCTTTCCACATCAAGGGCCTGTAACCTCAGCACCTGCACTCGTGAAACCAAACCTGCCTGTGAAGGGAAGGTGATCGCCCCTTAAGTTCGGCCTGTTTCAACCAACACTCATGAGGCAAAGAGCCACAAGCAAGAAACACAGAAGAGACGCTTCGGGGAAGCTGTGCCTGAGCAGCCATCGGTGAGAATCAAGATGGGTGAATTAAAGATGGGCAGGGGGTGACGCTGTGGGAACCACTGGCTTCTCTTGCTCACTCCAGACCCTTTTTTACCTATATGTCTACATACGTGTGTATGTGTGTACATATGTGTTTTAGATATATGCACATATACATATATATGCATATAATTCAATTTTATATTTATCCTTTCCATTCATCCTCTTCTCTTACTAAAATAAAACTGAACTATTTTTTGTGTAACCCTCTCCCCCTCCCCAGAGAAAAGGAGATTACCTACTATTAAGATATGTCCCTAACTCAGACTAAAACTAAAGAGGTGCCCCAGGTAGCTTGTGATTAGTATCACTGGAACAGAACCAGAAGTGGAATCCTCAGTGCTCCCTGGGAGGCATGGACTGCCCAGGGGCCAACACAATTCAATAGGCACTTTTGTGCTTTGCAAACCCCTCAAAGACCCTCTACCATGGCATGTCAGGAGGATCACCAATGAAATATCATTCATAAAAACTGCCCATAAAGCCTGCTGTGAGCCTGCCTGCCAACCTCAGGAACTGCCCCAGCCTCCAATCAGAGAATCAGAGCCAGAAGGGCCCTGGGAGACGAGCTCATGCAGCCCCCCCTTTTACAGAGGAGATGAATGAGAAGCAGAGAGGAAGGTGGCTGGCCCAGGTTTTACAGGTAGAAAGCAGCAGGGGCGGGGCTGACCCACCAAACCCCGTGGTCTTTTCCATCACCCAAAGATGCTGGAGGGACCCAAAGACCAGGGGGTCCTTTCCTTCAGGCTCTGCTCCTCTTATTTCACTCGGGTATAAACCTGAAGCTTCCCACGCTTTTCTCCCTTTCCCCTTTGACCTGGGAAACTCTCTTTTCACCCGAACTTCACCCCTGGGGCTGTAGACTCTTAGGCTCAAGCCGGCAGCTGCCAAGCGGCAGGCTCAGCTACTGAGAAGGAAGGTCCTCCGACATTTATTTCAGGCCCCGTGTTGGGAACAGTCCCGGAGCCCGGTGCCACAACGTCCCAGCCTATATCATGCCGGGAGAGCTTTCTCTTGGGTCCCAGGGAGGCCCTTCCCTTCAGACAAGGAAAGCTGTCAACAACGTGGGAGAAACGCGGCTTTGAGGGGGACACCCTGGAGGCGCCCCGGAGCGCTCCACTGACACAGGAGGCTGTGAGGCTGAATCCTGCTCGGATACAAGCGTTCGGCCGAGGAGGAACTTCATGCCCGGCCTCAGTTTACCCCTCTAGCAAAATGGGGCTACACCAAGTGACCTCCCGCTCTCGTGATCCCCGAGAATAGGCTGTTTGACTGAGGTCACACAAGGCTGGGGGCTCCTAGAAGGAGCCGGGACCCGGGAGGCAGCAAGGGGGGCAGAGGCCAGGAGCGGCCGAGAGGGAGGCTGAGCCCCAGAAGGGACATCAGAAGCGGGGCGAGGTGCTGGGCTGGCCGCGCTGAGGAGCGGGACGGAAGGAGCGCTGGGAGCAGGAGGGGGGGCCAGGAGAGCAAAGAGGGAGAGTAGGGTGGGGGGGTTGGTGAGTGGAAATGGGGAGAGACAGAGAGGAATGAAAGTGACAGAGAAGAGCGACAGAGACAGAGAGAGGAGACACAGACAGAGGCGGAGACGGAGGCCAGAGAAGGGAGGCAGTGCCGGCCAAGGCCACGTCCCGGCCGGTCCCGGGGTGGCAGCTGTCCCGGCTGCCTCCGCCACGTCCCCGCCCCGCCCGGCCCGGCCGCTCGCCCTCCGCCCCCCCCCGCGGCGCAGCCTCGGCCCCCGCCTCGCGGCCTCGCCCTCTAGGGGTCTCTGTCACCGTCTCCGGCTCCGGCTCCGTCTCTCGGGACCTCGGGGTCTCTCCCGGGCTCCCGGAGCCTCGTCCCCGCCGAGGCTCCTCCTCCCCGCGGCCTCCCGGGCCTGGCAGCCGGAGGACGAGCCCCGAGGCTCCCGGGCCCTAGCCGCGGGGGCCCGCCCACAGCCGCAGCCGCCGCCCCCCCCCCCCCCCCCCGTGCCTCACTCGGCCCCGCAGCCGCCAGCCTCACCTGCGTGTCCGCCGCCATCCTGCCGGCTCTGACCCCGGAACCGTTTCCGGCTTACGTCCGGGTCACCGGAGAGCGGCCGCCGCGGCTGCCTCTCCACGCACACCACATACCACACCCCCGACCGGGCCCCAGGAGGCGGGATCAATCACCATGGAGACGCCGGAGTCCGCCCCCTGCTGCGCTGACGTGGGCGGGGAGCAACAGCCCTGCGCACCTTGGTCCTGAGGACCTCCCGGGCTGGGGAGCCCTTGGAGGCAGTTTTAATTGTTGGGAAATGTCGCGAAGCTCAGTCCTGCAAAGCAGTTTGCAAACTTCGAAGTGTGCTAGACCGCGAGCACACTTCATCTCCATCCCCCGCGCCTTTGCAGGGGGCTAGGATCAACTAATCGACACTTATTGAACACCTAGTGTATGCCAGGCATTGTGCAAAGTGCTGGGGATACAAAAAGAGGCAGAAGACTGTCTCTGCCCTCAAGGAGCTAACGATCTAATGGGGGAGACTACAAACAAACAAACATATGTACAAACAAGCTATTTACAGAATAAGAAAATAATGAAAAAGTTAGGTTAATTAAGGTGAATTACCAGGAGTGGGGGAGGCTGCCTGTTGAAGGCAAGCCAGGGAGGTCAGTAATTTGAGCAGAGAGGGAAGAGCCTTCCAAGGCAGGGGGACACCTGGAGAGAATGCCCAGAGAGGAGAGACAGAGGGTCTGGTTTTGGGGACAAGGATGGGGTTCCTCTGCAAAGATTCCTGCAAGCCTCAGCTAAAGCATTAGACCCTTCCTGAAACCTCCACTTGATTCCCATAATTCCTTGTACTTGGTACACATCCCTCCTGTTCATCCTGGACATAACGGTTGTCTGTCCTAATAAAGGCATTTTAGTGAATGTCCAGGATTCCCGTCGAGGCCTGGTCTCCTAATTCAATTTCCGCACTATACCTCACTGCCCCCTGACAAATCCAGAAACAAACATTAACCCCCCCAAATAGATTTTTTTAAGTTCCCAAGCACCTTTCTCATGACATCATAAAATAACTCAGAGAAAGTATTATTACCATGTTATGAGGCTAAGAAACAAATCTCAGAGGCCTAAGGCCAGCCAGCTGTCCTGCAGGAGCCAGGATTCAATCAAGCCCAGGGCACCTGACTCCTAAATCCACTTAGCGGCCTCCCCACTACACTACCCCTTCTTAGATTCTTTTTCAAGTTTAAATAGGACTCAGAAAGTCTCTAACCAGAGCTTAGAGACCTCCTGGCCTATTGCTGTTTTTTCTGGGCTTGTGTTAAATAAACCAGAGAGAAGAGAGTACAATTAATTTGTTTTAAAAATGTTTTGAGGCAGTGGCCTGGCTGTATCAAATCTTAAATTGTATTATAAAGCAGCAGTATCAAAACTACTTGGTACTGGTTAAAAACGAGAGTGGTGGATCAGCGGAATGGATTTGGTACGCAAGGCACAACACTGACTTGTTATTTAATAAAAACTGCCTGGAAAACAGGATGGCAGAAAACTAGGCATAGACCAACATCTTACATCCTCTATCAACATAAAGGCAAAATAGGTACATGATTTAGATATAAAGACTGATACTATAAGCAAACTAGGAGACCAAGGAATAGTTTACCTGTCAGATGTACGGAGAAGAATTTATGTCCAAACTAGAGAGAACATTATGAAATGCAAAATGGATGATTTTGATTACATTTAATTGAAAAGTTTTTGCACAAAGCCAATGTAACCAAGATGAGAAGGGAAACAGAAAGTTGAGAATAATTTTTATAGCCAATGTCTCTGATAAAGTCCTCATTTCTAAAATACAGAGAACTGAGTGAAAATTTTAAGAACACGATTCATTCCCCAGATGACAAATGGTCACAGGATATGAACAGGCAGTTTTCAGATGAAGAAATTAAAGCTATCAACAGTCATATGAAAAAATGCTTTGGGGTGGCCAGGTGGTACAGTGGATAGAGCACCAGTCCTGGAGTCAGGAGGACCTGAGCTCAAATCTGACCTCAGACACTTGACACACTTACTAGCTGTGTGACTTTGGGCAAGTCACTTAACCCCAATTGCCCTCCAAAAAAGAGAAAAAACGCTTTCAGTCACTATTGATGAGAGAAATGCAAATAAAAACTGAGGTACCACATTACATCTATCAGATTGGGTAATACGACAAAACAGGAAAATGATAAATTGTGGAAAACATGGGAAAATTAGAACACTAATAATGAATTATTGATGGAGTTGTGAAGTGATCCAACCATTCTGGAGCAATTTGGCACTAGGCCCAAAGGACTCTAAAATTGCGTACCCCCTTTGACCCAGCAATACCACTATCTCAGAGATGATAAAAACAGGAAAAGGACCCACACGTGTAAAAATATTTATAGCTGCTTTTTGTGGTGGCAAAGAATTTGAAACTGAGATGTCTATCAATTGGGGGAAAGCTGAACAAGTTGTGGTATATGAATGTAAGGGTACTATGGGTCCATAAGAAACAAGCAGGTGGATTTCAAGAACACCAGGACTTATATGGCCTGATGCTGAGAAATGAGCAGAACCGTAACACTGTATTCAGTGCCATGTGGTGCGATGACTGACTTTAATAGACTTAGCTCTTCCCAGCAAAGACCTAAAACTCCAAGACTCGCGATGGAAAATGCTACCGTTAAAAGAATTTTGGAGGCTAAATGTGGGTGGAAGCAGTCTATTTGCTTTCCTTGTTTTGTTTCTTCTTCCGGATGGTTCCTATTAGTTCTAATTCTCCTTTACCTGACCAATGTAAAAATGTTTAATATGACTGTATAAGTAGAGCCTTTATCAGACTGCATGCCGCCTTGCAGAAAATTTAATACTCAAAATGTTATGGAAGGCCATGTTGAAAACCAAAAATTAAATGTGTGTATATATATACACACACACACACATTTTAAAGCAATCAGCAAATCTAGCCGTTTTGAGGGACACAGCTAAAATAGGTAGTTCACATCCTAAATACAGGTTTTTCATCCCCATAGCCTAGGCCCATTCTCAGCTAACTTTCCATCTAGTTCAAATCCCGGCTCTTAAAATACCTAATGACCCGAGTAGTTCATTACCTCATCCAACTCTGATCAGTAAAATGACCCTTTTGGACACTTGAAGCTCCTTCCGGCACATGGAAAGCACTGGAAGACCTCAAGCCCCCCACTCACCTCTACCAATGCTTTTCTTTGCCAGGTGTACCCAACCTGCAGGGCCCCAGGGCTGTCCCAACCTATTCCTGGCCCTCCTCCTTGGGAGGATGGATACACAGGAGGCCCTTGGCTTGTTCTCAATCCCATAAACACAAAGTTAACACCACTCAGAACAAAATGTTTAAAGCAGAATTTTGTAGTAAAAAACAAAAAGTAAAGCTGATGCCCATTAAGGAACGGCTAAACAGGTTTGTGGTAGACAAAAAAACTAGTTTTATGAGTCTAATGAAGGGGCAAGCCTGGGAACCCACGAAGTGATGCAAAATGAAGAAGAACCAGAAAATACTAGTATAAATCAGCATGCTCCCCTCCTTCTTGGCACAGCTAAGGCCTACACCCCCAAGTACAGAAACTGAGACTTCACTGATTTGCTGAACTCGTTAAAGGATGGAGATGCCACAAAGGCAAGCAATCAATAAGGGTCAGCAGGCACACAGTGGGATCCTGGCTTGGGCCTCCATCACCATCCTCCTACATGAGCTACAAGTACCAAAAACTGTAAGAAAACTCCATGTTACCCCTGCTTTCACCAACAGCATTTACCACAGGTACAAAGGGCTTTGCGATGATTATTTCAATTTCTCCTCCCAACCTGGGGAGGTAGGGGCTATTTTCAAATTCTTGAGATTAGAAGTAAGGCCCAGGAAGCAGAAGCTGAAATCAATGAGCACTTTTATTTCTTTGTTTCACAAATAAACTGGCTGAAATAGTAGTTTCCTGTGGGCTAATCAAAGAGACCAAATCCCATATCTTCATCAGACTCCTCCGATTCTTCCTTGGCTTCCACCTTGGCTGGAGCTGCGGCAGCAGGTGCAGCAGCAGCTGGAGCCGCAGCCACAGGGGCGGCCACTGCA
>CM053594.1:18528937-18570303 GCA_028646575.1 Pseudocheirus occidentalis
GTTTGTCACTTTGGGTAGCTTGAGGCCCCGGGGAGAGGACCCTCTTCAGTTGGGTGACTGGTTCCTATGAGATCATTCACATCCAGTTCCTTGGTCCAAAGGAGAGTGGGGCCAAGCATCAGCGACAGCTTCTGGGGGATGGGAGAGAGGGGGGCTGGACACTGGGGCAGAGATGATGGCTGCTGAGCATAACCAGCACAGTGTCTTGGGCCAAGGTCCTCTGCACTCGGACCTCATACCTCCTTAACATCCCCTATAAAGGATCACGGAACATGGGAGTAATTTCTGTCCTTGCTGCAACTTACTTAAAGATTTGTTTTTCCTAAATGATTTCCATGCAAAGTTTTGATTGGACAATCACATCACGGATCAGTCACTGCAGATTTTCCATGTAAACATTGTTGGGCGGGTTTTTAATCAATAAAAACTGGGGATATCGTCTGCTGGTCTCCTTGTCCCAGAACTGCCAAAAGCCTTTGCTTGGAGGCAGTGGAGGGGGAGGAACTGGGCTGGGGCTTGGGTGGGGATGGGAAGTAGGCTAATTAGGGAAAGTGCTCTGGAGAAGACTTGAACTGTGGAATTGGGGGGGCAGTACCCTAGCTCCCACCAGGCAGCCGACCCACCTTCTCCCTGCTCATGCCCCCAGGGCTGGCTTTTGGGTGGGAGCTGGTTCCCTGCTGCTTAAGGCTGTGCTGGAGATGGGGCTGTAGGTAGCCCAAGGGATGCCCAGGAATTGCTGAGAAGCCTGCTCCATCCCAAGTACTGGATTCTGTTTCCTCTCAATGTGAAAGTTAAGCAGTACGGATTTGAGAGGGCCCTGCCGGAGGGAGGGAGGAGAGAGCCTTCTGATCCCACCTTCCCAGGCCTAGGTGGTGGGGTGTTCTTTGGTGGAGAGGCCAGCTCAGGTTAGGGCAGATAGGCTACATGGATGGGGAGGAACTGGGAAGGGGCTGGGTGGGAAGGGGAGGTGGGGTGTGGGGAGGGGCCGAAGCCCTAGGAGACGCAATGTGAAATTTCCTGTCAAACAATGAAACGTTTCAGTGGTCTGCTAGGATTATTTCTGTATTGAAAGTTTCTAATTATGCTTTTTAAAAAAAATACTAAAAATAAAGGTTATAAGCTGCCAAATCCTTCCAGGGTCTGTTTCCTCTACTCCAGCTGTGCTCTGGGCTGAACCTGGCTCCTTCCCATCCCATTGTATACATAGCCCTTGTTTGTTCTCTGCAGGGGGAATGAATGGTCTTGAAGGGCTGGCTGGTGCAGGTGCACACGCCTCCCACCCTGGGAGCTGCTATCGAGAAGTTAGCTCTGTCCAGTTGCAAGTTGGTGCTGGGCATTACTTCCCCTCTAGTCAGAGGAACTGGCGGGGAGATGCCAGGGGTGACGTTCTGCGTTTGTTCTCACTGAGAAAGACGGGCGAGAGCCAAGAGCCTTCAGGTGCAGTAGATGCACTGGAGGGACTCGGCTCCAGGGCTGTGGACCCAGGGGCTGATTTTTCCCATCTTGCTCATTAGGGGATGCTGTAAGCCCAGCTTTAGCTTCCCAGCTGGGCAGGAAGAGCGTGTTCATATTGGCTGTGATCCACTGATGATTCCTCCCTCAACTGCATCAAAAAGCAGCAGGAGAGCCTGGGAGGAAGGGCTGGGGGGGGCATTCGCTTCTATAGGTCTTCATAATGATGTCATGTGTCAGAAGAGGTGTCCCTCTCCATTGCACTCAAGTCTCTTTTTTCATTAATGACTTACATAGTAAAAAGAGCACTGGTTTTGGAGAGGGTTGAAATACACTAAATACGCAATCTTGGGTAAATCCTCATCCTCAATTTACTCCTCTGTAAAATCAGGGAGCTGGAGCCAGCTTCTGCAGTCTCTCCTCGCTCTGGAGGCCTGGTCTGCACCAGTCTCTCCAGCCGCACGAGGCCTAGGCTCCGACTTCAGTCCTGTGACTCAGGGGATCTGTCTCATGAACTCCCTGGGGTGATTGCAGAGGAATGATTCTGAGCCCAAAGTCCAGAATAACCATGACCAATGCAGCTTTGTAGAAACTCAATTATTTTATTCTGATTTGGACTATTTACAAAAGTTGTGGATCATTTTTTTCTAAAAATATGCCTTTATAGATTTATATATATAATATGTATATTATAAAATCCATACATGTATTTACATGATTGCTACATACAAAAATTCCAGCCCTGTGGTATGTACACATCTATAGATATGTTCTTTCTGCTAGACCCTGCTGTGCTCTCCCCTCCCCACAGAAACTAGGGAGACAGGATCCTAAAGCAGCTTGCAGACCTTTGGCCTAAAGCTCTCTGAATACAGGCTTGGGTCTGCACAGCAGAGGGAGCAGAAGCAGCAGGTCAGATGGGGGTAGAGAATGAAGGAAGAGTTGCTAAGAACCCTTTACCCTCAAATTACCTTGGGTTCTGGGGGGCCCTAGGATGGAGTGGCCAATGGTCGCCTCCCCCTCCACCTCAGCAGCCAGGGCACAGTGGGTGGTAGCTGGCTGAAGGCTTCACACTGGCTTGTTTCTGCCCAGGGAAGCTTGCTTGGTGGTTGGGGAAGGACTCATCTGGCCTTGGCCTTGGCCCTGGCCCTGGGGCCTAGCTTGTGTGGAAGTAAGGGCTAGATGCACTCATGGCCAGGGGAGGCCTAGCATCCCCCAGGAGATGGGAACGAGAAAGCATAGGGCTTGCTTTCTGGCTCTAAACTTGACCCCTCTCTTCTTGGGGGTGAGTGTTCTTCCTCTGTTGAGGTTACGGGGAGACGGAGGGTTCTGCTGATAGGAGGAAGGAGCAGCGTGGTCCCCCAGGGCTTGGAACCAAAAACACACAGTGTGCCTGTACTGAGTCCTAGGTATAATTTTGAAACAAATGAGTGCGTGTGTGGCATTGACTGATGAAGGAAGAAAACTTGCCCCTCCCCGCCCAGGTGGGTGCGATAGGGAGCTCTGATCTGAAGCCAGCCAGCCAGCCTGCCTGCCCACCCTTCTCTTTTGGAGGACCAGGGATTTAAGCTTGGGATCTCAGCCCTGGCTGCTGGGGTGCAGGACAAGCTGGTTCCAGCCAGAGAGAGATGCTCAGTATATCTCAATCTCTGTCTCTTGGGCCCAGCTGATTCACACTCAACATCAGGAGGCTGGCAGGGCACCTCTTCTTACAACCTTGGAGCCTCTGCCATTGGAGGATTCATCATATTAGGGGGTCAGGCCTCAGGCCCTGGTCCTGGGTGAGATGGAAGGCCAGGACAGGGCTTCTGAATGTGATCCTGCGGCATACAGAGAAGGTCCTTCCCTCCCCCCTCTTTCCCCCCGCCCGACCAAGGTTCCCATAGTAGGATGAGGGTGAGGGAGTTGTGTAGGAGGGGACCTGCAGCCAGGTAGGGGATCTGTCTGACCCCGCTCTGTGCAACAGGGACATAGCCACAGGCAAGAGACCAGCCTTTCCCAGCTCCTGGGGGAGCAGCCCAAGCCATATCTCACAACTCATTCCCTGCCTGAGGATCACAGAGACCCCCTTCCTTTCTGAGATAGCCACCCTAGGCTTAGGGACTCCTGTGGGCCTCAGCAAAAGCAAAAAGGCTTCCTGAACTTGGGGTAAGCTGAGGCACAAGGAAGACTAAGGCTCTGCCTACCACCTGGACCTCGCTCCAGCTTGCAAGCCTCCAGAAGCTGTTGGTCTTCTCCCCGGGTTTCAGCAGCACTAGTGCGTGTATGTGTGTGTGTGTGGGGGGGTACAGAGCACACCTGGCTTAGCAGGCTGCTTACTTCCCCCACAGAGGGGAAGATGAGTCTGGCTCTCTGTGGGCTGGGCAAGTTGGCAGACAGTGGGACCCCCACCCTGCCCAGGGCTGGCCAAGCTGGGTTGCCGGGCTGAGTAGTAGTGTTGTGTGGCCATGCCCAGTGGCTTGCCCCCTCCCTTAGGCTCTGCTTGCCTCCCCATACTTTCTTCCAATTTAAATTTTCCTGAAGAATGAGAAGAGCCCTTTGCCTTCAGCCCCACTGGGCTCATCCCCCCGCCCTGTTCCATGGCCACTGGAGAAGGCTGAAGCAGGCCGGCTCCGTTCCTTCTGGTGTTTATCCATCAGCTGTTGGTCAATGACCCTGTGCATATCATCCTGTGGAAGAGGGGAGAGAAGGTGGCTATGAGCTGGAGACGTTGATCTGTGGGGAACAGGAGTGGGTGGGAGAGGTGGCGGGGGCGGGGGAGGCTGTGGTTATGAAGATGAACATGAAAGACTGAAGTGACCTCTCAGTTCCAAGTTCAAGAGTCGTGCTCAGGGGAAAGCACTGGACACGGAATCCTGCCTTTCTGGGCCTCATCTGTAAAAGGTGGTTTAATGACAGCATCTACTTCTCCCGGCTGTGAGCTTACATGAGATACTGGGTATGCAAAACCTAGAGAACTGCTGGATGTTGTTATAGTTATCAGACCCAGGCCTAAGCCATTGCTGATAAGCCTAGAGCCCAGCACTCTCCTCCTTGGAGATAGCCACGTGAAGACTGGCTCCATTCGCGGCTTCCTTGGACCCTAGCAGATCTTGCTGGGACCCTTCCCAGTTCAATTCCTGGTCTCTGCCCATTCTCTCCAGACCTCACTCACCTTTTTTCCTGGATGGGTCTGTTTTCTTCTTCCTCTGGATTCCACAGTGTACTTCTCCACCTTCTGCCCCAAGCCTCAGATTCCCCAAGGCACCCTTCTCTCCCTTTATCTAAGAGACACTCAGCAATTTCTCTGGTTTTGCCCTTAGCCAAAGAAACAACACCCAGACCCCTGGGGCTCGCTCCCTTCTGCACCCCCAATGGTCAGTGACTCAATCAGTTGTGCCTTGCTCCTTGCTAAGTGCCTCAGTCTCTCTTTTCCCAACTTTTTTCTAATTCAGGACCCTCACACCTGGTTACTAGAGGCTAAACTAAGGAAAGACAGGCTTTTCCGATCCCCTTTAGTTGACCCAAGCTGGCACCTGTTTCCCCAGACCTGGCCTGCTCTGTGGCTCTCCCCCCTGCCAAGTCTCAGCAAGCCTCCTTTACTAACATTAAACTTATACCGGGTAGGCTGGTTTTCCAGCCATACAGCCAAGGTGAGCAAAAGATGGATGTGCTTCAGCATGCCGACCTCTTCTGCCTCCTTCCTCCTTTCCACTGTGCCCTAAGCCTGTGCCAATGCTCTGCTGCCAACCCCCACATGGTTATGAAACACAATGTTCCCGGGCACACGATTGCTTGGGGCTTGGGCAGGTCTGGTATAGATGGGGCTTGTTTGCTAAGAAAGTGGGAAGATGCTACCTTGATCTCCATCATCCTGGCAGTGGTGGACCCCTAATCCCACCCTTCAGAGCAGATGAGCTGTTGATGGCAGGCTTAGCTGTAGAGTAGGAACAGAGATCTTTGAGGTCATGCCCCTGCCTCTGGCACAGTTTCATTTAATCTAGGCTAAGACAATTCTTAATGTGGGTTCTAAGGGGTCATTAAATATATTTCAGGGGGTCCATGAACTTAGATGGAAGAATTACATTTTAATTTCTCTACAATTAAAGTTGTAATAATCTTTAATTTATATATATATTATATATACATATACATACACACATATGTGTGTATATCTATCTATCTATCTATCTATCTATCTATCTATCTATCTGTCTATCTACCTATCAGTCCATCTACCATCCATCCATCTATCCATCCATCCATCCATCCGTCTGTCTGTCTGTCTGTCCGTCTATCTGTCTGTCTGTCTATCCATCTGTCCATCCATCCATCCGTCCATCCATCTATCCATCCATCTATCTATCTGTCTGTCTATCATCTATCTATCTATCTATCTATCTATCTATCTATCTATCTATCTATCTATCTATCTGTATATAATTTAGGTAGGTGCCACAGTGGATAAAACACACTGGGCCTGGAGAGTCAGGAATACCTGAATTCAAATCCATCCTCAGGTATTTACCAGCTGTGTGACTCTGAGCAAGGCATTTGACCCTGTTTGCCTCAGTTTCCTCATCTGTAAAATGGGCTGGAGAAGGAAATGGCAAACTCCTCCATTATCTTTGCCCAGAAAAGCCCAAAGGGGGCCATGAAGAGTCAGACAGGACTGAAAACAACTAAACAGTAAAAAATAATTTTATGCCTTTAGAACACTTTAAGAAGGACTTTCATAGACTTCACCAGCTCGCCAGAGGGGCCGTGACAACAACAATAACAAAGCCTAGACTAGAAAATAGAAACAAAGGGTTTTCCGTGGTTGTTGTTGTTGTTGTTTTGGGTCATGCCTTTGTCTCTGGAAAAGGTTCATCCGCCTCTGTCAATCTACTCCGATGGTGTCTGGGTTGTCCTTGGAGCCCTCGAGGGAAGGAGACCCAGTAGGGCCCATTGCAAATCTAGTTACTACGGTCCTTCTACCACCCCAATCCCAGCCCTGTGCTTAATTCTCTTGGTCTCTAATTTCTTCTGAGCTGTCCTCAATTCCTCTGGCTTTAAATGAGGCCCATCTCCCTTTTTTTTGCCCATGCCAGTGTGAATATGGTTTGCCCCAGGGCACTGACATTTTGAGACCCCTGGAAGCACCCACCAGTCCTTCAAGCATCTTTGAAACAACTAAACTGGTACCTTGTTAGCAGAGTAATTAGTTAAAATAGGAAACTTTCAGATGATGTGGATGGCAGGCTCTGGGTGGGTGTCTTTCCATTTGGACCCAGCCAACTGTTTTTTCCCTTTCTTGCTGAGCAAGATTTGTCTTTATCATTTGACTAGAGGGCACCCTTGGGCTGCCTGGCCTGGGTTTGGAAATAATAGCTAGTTAGAGCTTGGGTCCTGACAGCTACATAGCTCTCTTTAACTCTTACGTACTGAAAAAGTTCCTAAATACAGTGCTAACATCTCTTCTGAGTTCTAGACTCAAGTCACCAGCTGCCTGATGGATATTCCCAAGTGGAAGTCTCCTAGGCACGTCCTCAATGGGTCCAAAATAAAAGTCATCATCTTTTACTCCAAACACAGCTCCCCTATTATCGACAAGAACAGTACCATACTCCCACTTGCTAGAGTCACAATCTAAGCAGCACCCTCGACTCATCTGCATTTTCATTCTTTGATTCATTCAATAAACATTTATTAAGTGCCAGGCACTGTGCTGAGCTCTGGGCACAGAAAAAGAGGCAAAAGACAGTCCCTGCCCTCAAGGAGTTTACAATCTAATGGGGGAGACAACATGAAAAGCAAGCTCTGCACAGGAAATAACTGAAGGGGGCAAGGCATGGAATTAAAGGGGGTTGGAGAAGGCTTCCTGTAAAAGGTGGGATTTTAGTTGGGGCTTAATGGAAACCAGGGAAGGCAGGAGGCAAAGATAAGGAGGGAGAGCATTTCAGGCATGGGGGACAGAGATAATGCCCAAAGCCATTAGGCAACTCTTGCTAAGTTCTGTCATTTCTGTTTATTCAAGATCTTTCAGATTCACCTCCTTCTCTCTTCTGACACTGTCATCACCTTACATCCAGACTATTTTTTGCCAGAGCCTGATGGTGGGGTTCCCTGCCTCAGAGTCTCTCCATTCCAATCTGTTTTCAATGTGGTTGCCAGAGAAATCTTAAATTGCAGATCTGATCATGTCACTTCCTTCCCTCTCTTCCCCCAATAAATCCCAGTGGCCAAAGTTATTTTCTTAAATTAAAGATCTGATCATATCTCTTCTTCTGCCCACAATAAATCCCAGTGGCCTTTTATTACCTTCAAAATAAAAAATAAAATCCCCGTTTGGCTTTTAAAGTCCTTCATTATCCGGCATCTTCCTCCCTGACATGCACTTCCAGGGTCCAGCAACTTTGATGTACTTGCTGTTTCTTGTATGTGACAAACTATTCCCCAAATATTTACTTTTCCCCTTCCTCCTCCCTTGCCTGGAATTCTCTCGCTCCCCATCCGAGTTCTCTGGTCTCCTTCAGGACAACTCAGATCCCACCTTCTTCCACGGCCCCCCTCTGACTCATCTCCCATTTATCCTGTCTCGACCTACCCAGTTTTTGCATGTTGTCTCCTCATTGGAATGTAAGTTCCCTGAGGGCAGGACTGCCTTTTGCCTTTCTTTTAGTTTGGTACCCAGCACACAGTAGACACTTAATAAATGCTTGTAGACGGATTAGTTGAAAACTTCTGATGATGTGGCAGCCACTACCCACCTCCCCATCAGCCCATTCCATGTTTGCTGGACTCTAATTGTTGTTCCTTCCTTCAAGCTCTCTGCCCACTGTTCTCCAGCCTGCGGTTGCTTCTAGGTCTGCCCCCAGGGGCAAACCTTTTTAAGACGTCCCCACTTCCCCACTGTCATCCTCAGCTTCCTCATCTGTAAAATGGGGATAATAATAGTACCTAATGTCCCGTCCCCACCCCCACCCCCATCAGCCAAAATTCTTGTGAAGATGAAAGGAGATGAAATTTGTCAAGTGCTTAGCCCAATCCTTGGCACAAAGTAGGTGCTGTGCAAATGTTAGCTATTATTTTTATTACTGATGAAAGGGGCTTGGGGACCCTTGGGAGACTACAAGTTGAGAACCATTGCTTTATGGCGTGGACCTTGTACCAGCCTGGCCACTCTCCTCTAGATTCTCTCCAGTTCGAACAAGTCCTTCCTAATCTATGACTCCCAGTACCAAACACAGTACTCCAGATGAGATCTGTTTAGGCCGGAGGACAGTGGGACCGTTGCCACCCTTGTTCTGGACACTAGACTTTTCTTATGTCAGCCCAGCTTTAGTTTTTTTTTTTTTTTGGCTGTTATGGGACGCTGGTGACTCATATCCGTCTCTATGCCGGCTGGGCACACAAGAGGCTCTCAATGCCCACTGAGTGAATGAAACAGGAAATAGACTTTCTCGATGGTGTCAGTGTCGGGAGACGGAAGTCAGAGCCAAGTGTTGTCCTGGCTGCCTTCCCCTCTTGGATAATACTAAGAATCCATGCCGTTCTAAATGGGGATGTTTCATAGAAAGTTAACCCTTCCATGACCTTGAAGCATCAGCTTTCATCCCATTTCTCCATTTGTTTTTCTGAGTAAATAAACTAAAAAGTAGACAGTAGAATAATTACTAGTCAATGGGGTTAGAGAAGACTTAGGTTCTAGTTCAGGCTCTGCCACCAACTAGCTGCGTGACCTTGACCAAGTCATTTCTCTGAGTCTCAGTATTCTTGACTGCGGAGGTTGGCCCAGGTGACCTCTCAGGGCTCTTTATGGTCTATGATTCTGTGATTCTCTGGCACCCAAAACCTCATTGTAATAAGGGCAACTATTGTCCTACTGTGCTACCCTGGTCTAGATACTGACTGGATGGGCCTAGGCTCATTGTGACCTAGGGAATGAGAGAGATCTGGCTTCCAAACTAGAGTCAGACATTCTGTCCCCATCAGGAACCTTCTCTGCTCTCACTTTTCTCTTCTGTCCAAGGAGGGGGTAGAGAATCAGTGAGAGCAATGCACCTGTGATTGTCTGCAAAGGGGGGATCTCATTGGCATTATCTGCCTCAAAGGATTCCAAGGCTCAGATGAGAACATGCACTTCTGCAACATGTGTAAAGCACTTCATATATTGTGGAGAGAGCGCTATAAAAAGCCAGCTTGACAATTAGCTAATGACATTAGGATGACCAGCACCTCCAAACAGCAACAAGGGTATTTGCAGACTGGCGTGCCAGCCCTGATTTCAGCGAGCCCGTATACACCGTAAGAGGCCTGGCTGAATATGCATAGGGTGGTCATCCTGGAGAAGAGAAAGGGCACATGAGGCATTTCCAAGGATTTGAAGGACTGCGGTGTGGAAGAGGGATTGGGTCAGTTTGGCTCCAGAGGTCAGAAAGAGGCTGAGAGGTCAAGGTCATGGGGCAGACGTAGGCTGACAGACTTTCCTAAAGCAGAATTTGCAAGCAGGCTCTGATAATGGAGAGGGGGTTTCTCTGATTTTTTGTGAATGAATTTAGCTTCCCTGGCCTTTCTACTAAGTTCAGAGCTTTCTTAAAAAGTTGTTCACTATGTCTGCAACAGTTTGAAGATGAAAACAATGTTGCCCTCAGATGGAAACCAGTTTGGCATGAATATGTGTGTGTGTGCGCATGTGAGAGTGTGTGTGTGAGTGTGTGCATGTCTGTGTATGTGTATGTGTGTACATATGAGTGTGTCTATGTGAGTGTATGTATGTGAGTGCACGAGAGCATGTGTGTGTATGTGTGCGAGCACGTGTGTGAATGTATGTACATGTGAGTGTGTATGCACGCACGCACATGTGTGAGCGTGTATATGTGTGTGCATGAGTGTGTGTATATGTGAGTGTATGTGTGTGTGTATGTGAGTATGTGTGTGTGTGTTGAGTAGGAAGAAGGGAAGGGAAGTAACCCTGGCCCCAACATCACCACCATGGAATCTGTCTGTTTGGTTTCTAAAGGACAGTGAGCACCTGCTGATCAAGTTGAGTCTACATTTCACAGGGGCGGGGAATCTGTGGCCCTCTAGGTTCTCAATTCCATCCCTCTGATGGAATCCAAATGTCACAGAACAAAAGCCACACTTGAGGACCTAGAGGGCCACATGTGGCCTAGAGGTTGCAGGTTCCCCATCCTTGGACAACCTAGTTTGTTTCTTCCTAGGCATGACAGTCATCCAGAGACAGAATGAGCTGTCTCAGGAGGTAATGAGTTCCCCCTTATCGGAGGTCCCCTTGCAGAGGTCAGGTAACCACTTAGATGAAGTGTTCTTAACTTGGAGTCTATGGATCTCTGCAGGGTCTGTGGATAAACTTCTGGAGTTCTGTGAACCTGGATAGACTTTCACCTGCCTCACTGAAAGAGAGCATTTCTTTCAATCTCTTAAAACCATGATTCTGCAGAGTCTGCAGGCTTTACTGGACTGCTGCCAGACCCACGACACAGAAATCATCAAGAAATTTCACCTGGAGAGTCATTGCAAAGTTCATGGTTCTACAGTTATAGGGGACCTTAGGGGCCATCGAGTCCAAACTCCTCATTTTACAGGTGAGTAAACTAAGGCCCAGGGAAGATAAGTGATTTGTTCAAGGTCATATAGAAAGTAAGTGACAGAGAGCAGACTGAAATCCTTTGTCTCCAAACCACATTCACTTTCTACATCCCCAGCCTTTAGAAGAATGCCTGGCATACAGAAGGTGCTTAATAAATGCCCTCTGGTATTTAATGATGATGACTATACCACACTGCATCATTCAAAGTCCCTTCTAAGTCGACAGTTCTCTGATTTTAAAGTATCTACACCATCTCTAGTGATGAATGATAGTAACCATTCATTGGTAAGCCCAGTAGATCTGTCCCTCACACACATCCTTGCTGTCCCTCCACAATGGTGGTGACTACCCTCTTCTGGGTCCCTTTTCTTCCTTCCTACCTCTCCCTGCCCTCGGGGTGGTCCCTCTTTGTTCCCGCTATGTTTCTGTTTCATCTGCTATACCCCTCCAGCTTGTGGGAACCTTGGAGATCTCCAGTGGCTCCCTAGAAAGTCAGGACATCACTTGTGATGCTATTGGACCTCCTTGAAAACTAAGGACAAACAACTGTTCCTTGTGAGGAGTTTAAGACCTTCCATGATATGGCTCCTGCCTCCATAGCGCTCCCTGTCAGACACTCCACAGTTTTTAGCCAAGTGGAACTCCACATTCTATCTCCAACTCTGCATTCAGGAAGGTTGTTCCCATTCCTGCACCACGCTCTTCCTTCAGTTTTGTCTTTGAGAATCCTCCCCTTTCCCTTCCCCTCATAGTAGAATGTAAGCTCTGGGAAGGCAGGACCATTTCTTTTTTTCTCTTTGTATCTCCACTACCCAGTACAGTGTCTAGGCCTACTTAATAGATGTTTGTTGATTGACTGCCGATCTTCCTTGGAGGCTTAAGCTGAGGTGCAGACTCCAGAAGCCTTTCCTGATTGTTCCTCCAGCTGTTAATCCTCTTAGACACCTCCAATAATCTTGTCTTTTACATAACTGTGGGCATTGTTAGTTAGTTAGTCTCTCCTCTCTCTCCAAGTAACTGAATGAGGACAACAGTGGTCTCAGGACCCTGAAGCGCAGGGGTGGGGTGGTTCCCTATGTTCCCCTCAGGGTGTCTGTCGATGTGTCAGGTGCCCTGTTTTAAGGAAGGGAGTTGGCCTCTGACCAAACCCATCTTCCCAGCTTGGGGGATTGAAGCAAAGACCCTTAGTAAGGCTTAACTAAGTAAGGGTGAGGCCACGCTTCCTGATTCCTTCACAAAATATACACTCATTTTCCTTGGATTGGAAGGGGACAGTGGAGATAACAAGCATTCATTGACCAGGCCCTCAGTGACCTTTGGACCAGATAGTTCAAGAGGATTTGGTTTAAGGTCTTTGAGGGCAGGGCCTGTGATGCTTTTGCTTTTCTCTATCTCCCCAACCCTTAGTATAATACCTGGCATGCAGTAGGCACTTAATAAATGCTTCTTGACTGACTAATGGAGTCTAGCCTGTACTTTCTGTTACTATATCATTGAAGGAGGGTAATTTTTTTTGGTTAAAGACTCACTTCCCCATGTGCTCTCTGTGTCTCTGATGCTGCCCCATAGCCCAGAGTCCAGCAAAGGCCTAGATCCACGGCCAGTTCTAAAGAAGACTGGCTGGGAACACACCCTGGAAAAAGAGGGGCTTCTCTCCCACTTGCTTGTACTTACCAAGCTAAATACAACTGAATTTTAAGATTCCTAAAATTTTCCCATTAATTCTAGCAACTTTTTGGCTGGTCCTCCATAATCTGTGGTGACTCTGGTCAAATCCTTGCCAAATAAGTATAATGTAGTTTAAATCAAATGAGCATTTATCGAGTACCTACTGTATACCTTGCCCCATGCTAGGTCCAGTAATACAAAGACAAAAAGGAAATAGTTCTTGAGAATGTAAGCTCCTTGAGGTCAGGCCCTGTCTCACTCTGGTCTTTGTATCTTTGTACTTAGCACAGTGCCTGGTACAAAGTAGGCACCGAATAAATGTTTGTGGATTGACAGACACTGGAAAGACTGTTGGATTTGGAGTCAGGAGGCTCAAGTCCAAATGTAGCCCTGCTATTCACCACCTGTGGGACCAAGGCATTTCTTCCTCTCTGTGCCTCAGTTTCTTCCTCGCCAGGGCAGGGACTGCTTTGTTTTTTTCTGTGTTTTCCCAGTGCCCAGCAGAGCCCTGGGAACATGCTTAAGGAATGCACATTGCTTGATTACTGCTTTGGGGGTGGTGGGAAGCAGATATAACACACACACATACACACACACACACACACACACACACACACACACACTGATGAATAAAATACAAGATAATTTGAGGAACCAGAGGGGAGTGTTTGTGCAGCGCGCACACACACGTGCAGAGCGCACATGTGTTCACATGCATGTGGGTGTGTATAATGCATGTATGCACACATGTGTGTAGACATGTATTTGTGTGTGTGTGGCAGTTAGAGAAGGTTTCTCACAGGAGGCACCTAAATGGGGGTCAGGTAAGATAAGGGTATCATCAAGTACTGTGCAAACTTAAAATCACACTAGAAAGCCTAGCCCCTGCACTCTGCCTCCTCTCTGGCGGGTGGTCTTCATCATTCAATTTCATATTCACGCTCTATGAAATAAAACATTATGAGCTGACTTCCTTCCCAGCTCCATGAACTATATTTATAGAATTGACTGAACATGCTCTTCATGCTGCCACCATCATCATGGTCCAAATGCTCACAGTTGAACCATCCATTCGGTGCTTCTCAACCCTCCTAATGCCATGACCCTTTCATACAGCTCCTCATGTGGTGGTGACCCCCAACCATAAAATCATTTCCGTTGCTACTTCATAACTGTCATTTTGCTACTGTTATGAATCTATCTGACATGCAGGATGTATCTTCATTGTTACAAATTGAACATAACCCACAGGTTGAGAACCGCCGACATGAACCTTGAACCAAGGAAACTAAGATTGGTACAGACAGAGCCAAGTGCAACGCTGTGTACTTACCAGTTAGACAAACACGTCATGTTTGTTGTTATCAATATTAACAATACCCAAGTCATTGCTCCTTGGAAGCAGAGGCTATTTTCTTGTCTTTGTGTCACTAGGACCTTGGATAGTATCAGGTACATAGCAGGCACATAATTTGTAGAATGAATTAATGAATGAGTGAACAGGGTTATAACCAGTAATTTTTATGATGATGGCAAGTGACCTGAAGAATGTTCTCAAATGCAGTTGAGGAGGCTGGAGCAGAGTAATGGGGGTACATGGGCCAGCTGGCACACTTTGGAGCTTACCTAGTGTTTGATAACCAGAAAACATGACATCAAGTTGCTTCCTATATTAACTAATTATTCTTGCTAAGTAAGTGCAAAGCTCCTAGACATACTACAGGTATTGAAGGACTGTAAGCGTTATTAACATCCTCTAAATTTTGGCATCCTGGGAACAAAGCCCAATTGCCCCACCTTGGTTACAGTTCTATTGACATTGATGATGAAAATGAGGAGGTTGTCTAGGGCTGGGGATTGTACTTCACACAGAGATGAGATCATGGCATGGCACACAGAATGGAGGAACAAGGTGGAGAGGCAGAAGTGGGTGCAGGGCTGGGCCCTTCCCCAGATGCAGGACCAACACAGGAAGACTGATTACGATGTGATGAAGAGGTGGGTCACTGGGCAGAGATGGAGAGCATGGTCTCACCTCAAAGGCAGGGGGGGTGTACTACTAAAGCTGTCGATACGGGAACTGAGAAAGGCCGCTAGATCAGAAACCAAAGGAGCCAGATAGTAAAAAGCCCTGAGGAAGCAAACTGTAAGAAGAGACAAAGAGAAAGGAAAACACAGCAGAATTGAGATGGGGAAGAACCAGAGGTGGGGCTCATGGAGGGCAAGATCTTGCAAACTGCCAACCCTGGCAACAGCAGGGGCAGCTCTTTGTAGGACAGCACGGCTGGTTTTGCAGTGAGGAAGACCTGAGTTTGACTTCTTACTGGCTGCATGATCCTGGGCAAATCACTTACCCTCTCTGGGTCTCAGTTTCCCCATCTGTAAAATGGGAATAATTATAGCACTTATCTCAGTGTTATTTTTTAGCTCACATGAGATGGTTTCTACAAAGCACTCTGTAAACCTTAAATCTCAATAGAAATGCTAATTAATATTATTTTTTATTATTATATTCCTGTCACTACTTTAGCCAAAGCAAAAGGTCCCTGGGTCCCTATACACTGAATCTGGACTCAGACTCTAAATTTCAAGTCCAAAGTAACTCCAAGGATGAACAGGCTCTTCAGGGTAGTTATTTCTTCCACCCAGAATGGCTTGGGAAGAAATGTTTATGGTTCCACCCACATCCTGAAATTGTGTCTTCCTGATGTTAACAAAATCCAGGGATGGGCTTGGTTCAATAGTGAGCCACACTGACTTGGAAGCCTGTGAGGGGCTTAGCTTGGCTGGGAAAATGCTGGTCTTTGGATCTCAGATGGGGAAAAAGTGGGAAAAGGAAGACAGAGACTTCAAGGAATGACCAACTTGAGTCAAGGACCAGCCCACCTATATGGTCCCATGGGCAGTTCCTAAAAGGTAGTGGGCTCCCCCTCACTGGGGGCTTTAATCAAAGGTTGGATGCCCTTTTGTTGGGCATATTGTATGAGGGATTTCCTATTCAGGTACAGGGAGGCCTGAGTCCTTACTGGCTGTGTGATCCTGGGTAAATCACATACCCTCTGAGGTTACCCCTGAGGTCCCTTCTTCCCCATTAGAGTGTAAACTTCTTGAGTGTAATGACTTTGATTGCTTTTATTTGTATCCTCAGTGCTTAGCAAAGTGCCTGGCACAGAGTAAGTATTTACTAAATCCCCTATCTACCTCCATATCTATCTATCTATCTATCTATCTATCTATCTATCTATCTATCTATCTATCATCTATCTATCTACCTACTTATCTATCTATCCATCCATCCATCTATCTATCTATCTATCTATCTATCTATCTATCTATCTATCTATCTATCTATCTATCTTCCCATATCTCTATATCTCTATTTCTCTATTATATCCAGTCACCCATCTATTTTTCTATCCATCCATGTATCTATCTCCATATCTATCTTCCTTTCCGCCTATCCTTCTATTCATCTACCCACCCACCCATCCATTCATTTATTTTTCTATGTATCTATTATCTGTCTAATTATCTGACATTCTGTGAATCTGGTGAAGCTAGTCTCCAAACTTCACTAGGAAAGAGGAAGCCAGCCTTTATAAAAGGGTCAGTGAGCTTCTGTCAGCTATATTTAAGTCAAATTTCACTCTGACTCCTCTGTTCCTTTATGGTAGGCACAGCTTTTTCTTTCTATTTAGTTTGAATGTGTGGCTGGAGGCTCTTTCAGCCACTTACATTTTCAGGGCCTCAGTCTCCTTATCTGTACAATGGGGTGATTGCCATTTGTGCTGTCTGCTTCTTGGAGTTGCTGCAAGGAAAGCCTTAGTCACCTTTGAAGTGCCAGTGTTAGGTGTGACACTGTTATTTTCATCTTCCTTGTCTTTCTTACCATGACCCCTTCAATGAAGGTTTTTAAGCAGAAGGTAGATGACCACTTGCCCAGTAGGGGGACCTCTTGTTCAAACATGGGTGGGGCTAGATGCCCTCTGAGGTCCCTTCCAGCCCTGAGATTCTGTGACCCAGAGGAATAGCCAAGAGATTCTCTAACACCAGTCTGCAGAGATACCAGACCTATGAACATTGGGTGGCCTTGGTCTCCTCTCTGGGACCTTCTTAGGATTTCTCCAGGTTGCCAGTGTCACCATTCAATGTCCCATGTCCATCTTAGTTTCTGAGGGTCAATGCTACTCTGCAGACCCCACACAAATGGCCAGCCTTATCCCCGGCCCTCCCCTTTACCTGCCAGGCCTCAAGCTGTTGGGAGAGGTTCAGTTTCTGCTGAATGGCATCCAGGAGCTGGTTGTTCAGGGACATCATGTCCATCTTACACTTGGCCAGTTCCATCTCTACTGCGTTCTTCCTGAAACAGACAATCCGGGGTTGAATTTAAAGGGGGAGGGGGCCGTGTTGGACTCCCTACTCTCCCTCAGCCTTGAGGTCAGATATACTCTGCTACATTCTTGTGCTTCAGTTCATAAATCAACTTCACAAATATGGGATGGGAGGGACATGGTTAGAAAAGGATCTGGGGGTTTTAGTGGACTGCAAGCTCAAAGTGAACCAACAGCATGCCATGGCAGATGAGGAAATGAATACAACGAATTTTTTTTGATTGGTCCGTAATTTCATCAATGAATCAGCACAGGGAGCTCTTGGAATTGTTCTCTCCAGATATAAATGAGCACCTTCTCTACAACTGACAGCATGTTTGTTTTTTCTGGTTTTTTCTTTTTGCATTCCTAGCACTTAGGACAGCTGCTTGCACATAGTAGGTATTTCATAAATGATTGGTGACTGACTGGATGACTCTTTGTTGGGTATAATATCGAAGGTATTCTTTTTGGTGTATGGGGGCATTAGATGGCCTCTGAGGTCCCTTCCAGCCAGCCAGACACATCTGGGAGCTGTCTCCAGGCTGCCTGTCCTAGCCTTTTCCTGCTTCCCTTCTGCCCCTCCCCTCCTGGGTTACTGACAGTCCAGATGTGCAGATGAGAGCTGGAGTATGAGGGGGGCCACCCCTCACTGAGCTGCATCCTGTCCCATAGGCTACCATCGACTGGATGTTTCTAGTCTCTTCTTCCCATCTCTGCCAGGAAGGGAGATGAAGGCTGCTGGTTGCCATGGTTACATATCAGCATCAGCATCAGCCCACCAGGTTATTCTGTATAAGAACAAATCTTTTACACCTCCCAGCGGCCTCAGCCAGGGTCTCTACATCTCCTGACAGATGGAACTACCACTGGGGCTCTCTGAGGTTTCCTTGGCTCACCCTCCCTGGTCAGGGAGAAAATGGGGACTAATGATGGGGGAAGAGCCACTGACTGCGGCTGGGAGCTGCCCAAGAGAGCCTTCTATATAGATGTAGGGTCCTGTCTTCAAAGACTGGGGCTGCCGCAGAAATGGGCTACCTGCCCCTGGAGCTCCTGCAGCCCATCCTCAGATTCCTAGCCAGAGGAAAGGGATGCCTCCAGGCTTCTGATCTCAGGCACTTTTTTGGGTAGGGGTTAGGGGTGGGATAGAGAGAGGCAGAATCAGGGTTCTTAGGGACAGATAGACAGGTTACAACCTTACCAACTGAGCATAGATAAGCAGGCAAAACAGACATACAGGCAGGGAATAGACAGACAGGCAGGCAGGCAGGGCATAGTGACCAGTGGAGCAGAGAGACAGGAAGAGCACAGTCTGATTGATCGAGACTAGGCAGACCTGGCAGCCAGTTCAGATGGCACAGTCAGGGCAAGTAGAACACAGAGAGGCAGGCAAGGAACAGACAGAGAGAACAGACAGGGCACAGAAAGACAGACAGGCAGGCAGGGCTAAGACAGAGCACAATCAAGCTACTTTCTATTAAGAATCAGCTTGCGATTGGATTGTAAACTCCTTGAGGGCAGGACGGTCTTTTGCCTCTTTTTAGATTGATGTAGTTTTTTTTTTTGAAGGAGAACGTGCGGCAATTGGGGTTTAAATGACTTTTGCCTCTTTTTATATTTTGTTTTTATTTTGGAGGGGGGAAGGCAAGGCAATGGGGGTTAAGTGACTTGCTCAAGGTCACACAGCTAGTAAGTGTTAAGTGTCTGATGCTGGATCTGAACTCAGGTCCTCGTGACTCTAGGGTTGGCTGTGCCACCTAGCCACCCCATCTTTTTATATTTTCAGAGCATAGCACAGTTCCTAGCACACAGTGGGTGCTTAATAAATGTTTATTGATTGGTTTCTTGATGGATTGCTAAACCAATGTCCCTAAAATAGCAATCAGACCATGTCATCTCTTCAGAAGCACCTCCTTTATGTGAGGCTTTTCCTAGTTCCCTCCGAATCATCTTCTATCCTTTCCCTGTTGTCTCTCTTCAACAAGCTCCTCAGGGATAGGTTCTGCTTCAGGATTATCTTTGTTATCTTCAGTGCTTGGTACATAGTAGGTCCCTAAGAAATCCTTGTTGCCCGATCAAGTGATTTTCTAAACTTAAGCAGATTCTAAGTGACTAGCTTCTTATTTAAAGCGATTTTTCAGGCCACCTCCTGCAGGGTGCCTTTCCTGGTATCCCAGCTGCTAGTGTCTTCCCCTCCAAGGTTAGTTTCTGTCTGTTCAGTCATTTTAGTCGGGTCCAACCCCTCCTGGCCCCATTTGGGGTTTTCTTGGCAAAGATACTGGCATGGTTCGCCATTTTCTTCTCCAGCTCATTTTACAGATCAGGAAACTGAGGCAAATAGGGTGAAGTGACTTGCCCAGGATCACATAGCTAGAAAGTGACAAATTTGAACTCAGGTCTTCCTGACTCTATGACTGGTCCACCTAGCTTCTCCTCCTTTTATTTATCTGTGTATAGATCTTGTATATACCTAGTGATGTATATGTTGTCTCCTCTGTTAGAATGGAAACTCCTCGAGGGCAGGGATTGTCTTTTGCCTTTTTTTGTTTTTCCAGTGCCTGGCACATACTAATCAATGCTTTTTGATGGATTCCTTTTAAAAGAGAAACTAATCTTCCCTCCCATCACTAAAGACCTTGGGACAACTTTAATGAAGGAATCATTTAATTAAAACTAACTCGTTTCCCACACAGCTTCTCACAAAGCCATCTCTTGATTAAAGTGAGGCATGTATCTAAGGGCCAGCTCAGAATGACAGGAGAGGATGGGCATGGTGGAGGGAAATGGGAAGGGAAGCAGTGGCTTGCAATGGGCTTGTTTGCCCACAGGGTAACAACACTAACAATAATACAAGCGCCATTATTTACACAGCTCTCACCCCCCTCAAGTTCCACAGACATTGAAAAAGACATGTCAGCACAGGGGTCCCAAAGATGACCAACACCACTGTGCCTTTTGTATATAGAACTTTAAGGCTGGCAAAGCGCCACACATAGGTTATCTTGTTTAATTTTCCCAACAACCCCGGGAGGTAGGGGACATTAACATCTCCATTTCATGGATAGGGCAGCTAGGTGGCACCATGGTGAATTGAATGCAGGGCCTGGAGTTAGAAAGACTCATCTTCCTGAGGTCAAATCTGACTTCAGACACTTTCTAGCTGTGTGACCCTGGGCAAGTCACTTAACCTTGTTTGCCTCAGTTTTCTCTGAGCTGGAGAAGGAAATGGCAAACACTCAAGTATCTCTGCCAAGGAAACCCCAAATGGTTCATGGAGAGTGGGACATGACTGAAAAATGACTGAAATTTCATGGATGAGAAAACTGATGCTAAGAAAGGTTAAGTGGCTTACTTGGGTCATGCACCTGGTAAGCCTCTCGGGCAGAACTTTCTGAGCACCATGGCAGTACAGGTCTAGTGTGACACAGTAACCAGGCAGGAAGGCAGGGGCAAGTAGAGAGACTTATCAATCAATGGGGAGAGCAAGTAGAAGGCAGGGACTGTCCCACTTTTGTCACTGTACTCTTCAGTGCCCAACGCAGTGCCTGGCACATAGTAGGTGCTTTATAAATTGGGTTGTTGAATTAAGAGAACTCAGAAAGAGATAGACATGTGGACTAATATGCTAGCTTCCTCCTGAATGGGGAAAAGACATTAGGATGTGTTAAGATGGGTTACTTATCATATAGAAGAGCAAGAAATAAAGGGTGGGGCTGGGCTGGGCAGGGAGACAGGCTGACAGCCTACTTAGAGCTCTGGTGCATCTAGGTGGCACAGCAGAGAGAGCACTGGACATGGAATTGGGAAGACCTGAGTTCAAATTCTAATTCAGATACTGACTTAGCTATGTGACTTTAAGCAAGGCAGTTAACCTGTTTCTACCTCAGTTTCCTCATCTGTAAAATGGGGTAATAAGAGCACAAGGTTGTTGTGGGGATCAAATGAGAAAGAGGGCTCCCAGGTCAGCGATCTCATTTCCCACAAGATGTGCTCTTTTGGACTTGACTCCAACATGCTCCCATCCCAGCTACCTTCCTTCCCTCTCTCCTCCCCTTTCAGCTTCCTTTTCTGTATTGATTGCTCTCCCCCTCCCCGATTAGATTGTAAGCTTCTTGAGGGCATGGACTATGGTCCTTTTTTGTACAGGGTGTCCCTAAAGTCTAGACACATAGGAAATCTCATTAACCCTGCATATTTTCAAGAAATGAAATGAGCGAAATTTTCAATATTTTATTTAATTAGCATAAATTTCAGCCATGACAATTTCATATGGAATAAATGCTTTAATTAGCTATTGGGGACTATTTTCCATATTAATGAGATTAATTTAAATTAATGAGATTTCCTATGTGTTTCCTATGTCTTCCTATGAAATCTCATTTATGCTAGTTAAATAAAATGAGTTGAAAATTTCATCCTTTTCATTTCTTGAAAATATGCATAGTTAATGAGATTTTCTATGTGTTCAGACTTCAGGGACACCCTGTATTCATATTGCCAATGCTTGGTACAAAGCCTGGCACATAGTAGGCACTTAATAGATGTTTACTAATATTGTAAAGCACTTTGCAAATATATATATATATTTTGCTTTTTGTAGGGGGAAGGGGAGGGCAACTGGGGTTAAGTGACTTGCCCAAGGTCACACGGCTAGTATGTGTTAAGTGTCTGAGGTTGGATATGAACTCAGGTCCTCCTGCCTCCTGGGCCAGTGCTCTATTCACTGCGCCACCTAGCTGCCCCACAAATCTTAAAGCATATAAATGCTAGCTGCTATTGTTATCCTCAATAGTGTTATTATGCATAATGATGTTAATAATATTGTTATTAGTGATAACGATTATAGAAAACCTAAAAGAAAGCTGCCAGCCCTCGGGACAGGTTTTTTATGGAGCGCTTCTAGGAGGACACCAGACTGATGAAGGATCATGGGCACGGGAACACAATTCAGTCATGGAAAAGACCTCAGAGATCATGGAGCTCAGCCCCTTCATTTAACAGATGAGGGAACTGAGGTCCCGAGATGGGAAGGGACTTATCCAAAGCCACACAGGTGGTAAATAGCAGTCACACACTAGCTCACGCCTCCTGGGTCTCTGCTTTTCTTGCCTCTCCAATGGAATTATAAATGCTTAGGAAATCAAACAGCATCTCATCTTTCTTTTGTTCCTCAAACAGCAGAGGGATCAACTTTCAATAAACACTTTCTGACATAGGATTATTCAATAATTAGTTACAAAAATAGGTTTACTCTTTGGCTATAGTCCCAATCCTGGGGCTAGTCCCTGCATGCAATTATTGACAGGAAGAAAGGATCAATTGATTAAAAAAAATTAGGTGGTGCAGTAGATAGAGTGTCAGGTCTGGAGTCAGGAAGACCTGAGTTCAAATTTGATCTCAGACACTTACTAGCTGGGTGACCCTGGGCAAGTCACTTCACCCTATTTGCCTCAGTTTCCCCCTCTGTAAAATGAGCTGGAGAAGGAAATGGCAAACCCCTCCAGTATCTCTGCCAAGAAAACACCAAATAGAGTCATAAACAGTTGGGAATGACTGAACAACAACAATATTCCTAGAAGTACTATATAGTGGCAAAGCTAAAACAAAACAAAAAAACCCCCACAAACAAAAAATTGGAAGTAAGTGAAGAATCTACCATGTAGAGAAGAGCTAAGCAGATGAGGCTACGTGGTGAATGGAATATAATGTCATTCAGCCAGAAGATGAATGATGGATGTGAATGATTTCAAGAAATATGAGCATTCTTGTATGAAACAACTCAGATTGAAGAAAGCAGAACTCAAAGAATATAAATGGTGATGACAAAGATGTAGTTAGAGTTACACAGGAACAAAGATTGAAAAGGAGAACAAGGCTGGTGAGGGCTTTACTCTAGAAGAGAGAGCAAGCATCTTTTGGGGTGGGGTTAATAACAGGTAGGCAATTAGGTGGCATCATGGCACAGAGTGCCAGGCCTTGAGTTCAAATCCAGCCTAGCTGTGTGAACCTGGGCAAGTCACTTCACCTGTTTGCCTCAGTTTCCTCATATGTAAAATGCACTGGAAAAGGAAATGGCAAAATCACTCTAGTATCTCTGCCATGAAGAGCCCAAAAAGAGTCACAAAGAACTGGTCATAACTGAACAACAAATAACAAGAGATAGTAACCAAAGTTACAGACACATGAACAATCATTTATATCTTGGGGTCTTTTGGGTTGCCAGTTGCTTTCAGTTGTAAGCATGTGTTTTTTTCATATATTTTTCTTTTATGCTCTTGTATGATTCAGTGGAGTCAGGAAGACCTGTGTTCAAGATCTTCCTCAGACACATACACACTGGTAATGTGGTCTTGGGAAAATTACTTAGTTGCTCAGTCCTCTAGGCCAATGACATCAAACTCAAATCGAACCACATACTAGACTAGAAAACCACTTATCACCATTATCTCTGTTGTATGGTATTTTTTGTTTATTTTGTTAAAAATTTCCCAATTACATTTTAATCTTGTTTAGATGCACTTGAGTGTTTTGAGGGGCACATGCACTCCAAGACTCTGATACTTCTGCTCCCTGTGATTTTCTAAGGCTGTAAATTGCAGAGAAGATGTTGACTTACATTGGTAGAGAGAGATTGCTCATCTGGCAGTTCTTTATACCGAGAGAATTCCAGGTCTCAATCTCTGTGGTTTTGTTCATACATTTGGCTGCTGCACTTGCCACAGAATGACATAACTTAAAAGGTGAGGGGACCTTGGAACTAATCTAATTTTAGCCATTCTTAAATAAGAACACATTCTACCACATCCCTGTTGGGTGGGAATCTAGGCTTTGCTAAATACTACCAGTGAAGAGAAGTGTATGACCCCTCAAGGTGGCCTAGCCCATCTTGGACCAGCTCTAATTCTAAGGAAGGATTTCCTCACATCATTGATCCTGGTTCTGCCTCTGGAGCCAAAGAGAATTAGTTTATTCCTTTTTCACTGAATGCAGTGCCTAGCACATAGTAAGTGCTTAAGAAATGTTTGTTTCTTTTCCCTTCCCTCTCCCACTACAGCTCTTCAAATACTTGAAGGCCACTCTCATGTATCCCCCCTGCCTCAGACTTTCAGGTTAGCACCATCCTCATATGACATACACTTAAGCCCTTCACCTTGGTCACCCTCTTCCCACAGAGGTGATAATAATCACAGCTGGAATCTTTACAGTACTTTAAGGTTTGCAAAATAACACTTCACTTTATCCTCACAGAAAGCCTGAGAGATAGGGGCTACTCTTATCTCCATTTTGCAGATGGGGAAACTGAGGCAGACAGCAGTGAAGTGACTCGGTTTGTGTATGAGTCTGAATCTGAACTCAGGTCTTCCTGACTCTAGACCTAGTTCTCTATCCAATGCACCACCTAGCTGGCACTTTGTCTCACTATGGATCCCAGTTAGAAATTCATGTCCTTCATGATCTGGGGAAGAGGAGGAAGATGAACCAGCATGAAATGCACCTGAAAAATGCCCGTTTACTGGTAACATATAATAGTTTCTTTGTTTATGAGAAATAAAATCACTATTTTTAAGAAATAAAGATTTTATTTCTTTTAAAGAATAGTGTTTATGAAAGACTTCTGTTAAGACCATGCTCTGATGCTTCCTTGGGGCAAGGAGAGGACCTTCTCAAAGACTGTGTTGACAAGTCCTACTGAGATCAAAAGGCTTTGAGTAGAGACACAGTGGTTACAATCCTGGGCTTAGAGGCAGTAAGACCTGAGTTCAGCTGCCACCTCTGACACTTACTGATGGTGTGACCTTGGGTGAGTCATCGAACCACTCTGTGCCTTCCTCTCCTTATCTGTCAAATGAAGGGTTGGCCTAGATGACCTTGATGGTCTCTTCCAATTCTAGATCTCTGATCCTGTGTGTATGGGTCTAATGATAGATTCACTATTTATAGTCCAATGCTGCTCACTAGCTGTGAGACTGTAGGGAAATCTCAAGCTCTTTCCATCTTATTTTTTCCATCTGTAAAATGAAGCTGTTGGACTGGATGGCTTTTGAAATTCATGCTAAACCTGGGATCCTATGTGTACAGTGCTAGGTTACATATCCAGTCCAATGTCATTGGCTTCCTGTGTGACTATAGGCAAGTAGGGATTTTTCTTTTGCCTTTCTTTGTAGCCCCAGCACTTAGCACAATGCCTGGTCCATCAGAGCTCTTTAAATATCTCTTGACTCAATGTGGCTTGAAGTCACATCACCACTGTGACTCAGTTTCTTCATATGTAAAATGAGGATTGGGCTAGTCCTCTGATTCTCTTTCTCAGTTGATACAAAGAAAGGCAAAAGACTGCACCTGTCCTCAAAGAACTCTCAATCTAATGGGGAAGACAACATCTAAATAACCATGTACAAACAGGTTGTATACAGGAGAAAGTGGAAATAATCACCAGATGGAAGGCATTAGAATGTGAATGAATCAGAAAAGCCTTTCACTAGAAGGTGGGATTTTAGCTGGGATTGTATCCTCTGTACTTAGCATGGTGCTTGGCACATAGTAGGCATTTAATGAATGTTTACTGATTGGAGTAGAGATGAAGAGGGAGAACATTCCAGCCATGAGTGACAGCCAGTGAAAATGCCTAGAATCAGGGGATGGACTTCCTTAGGTGTGGAGCAACAAGGAGACTGATGTTACTAGACAGATTTCTTGGAGGAGTGTATAGTGTAAAAAGACTGGAAAGGTGAGTGTAGGGTGGTGCTGGGTTATAAAGGTCTTGGAATGACCAACAGAGGATTTTCTATTTATTCCTGGAGCCAATGGAGTTTAGTGTGTGTGCATGTGCATGTGTGTGTATGTGTATATGTACATGCATGTGTGTGTGCATATGCACACATGTATATATGTGTGTTAGCATGGTGACATGGTCAGATCTGTATTTTAGGAAGATCACCTTGGCTCTAAATCTGTGGTCTCTCCAGCATATTATTATACTTTCTAAAACGCATTACTTAGAAATGAACACAGTATTTCTGATGCAGAGTGACTGGGGTGGAGGAAAGCCGAACTCTCAGCTCCCTGATCCGGATGCTGGGATGCTGTGCCCCTTTTAACGCAGCCTAAGAATGCATTTGCTTCCAAATGCAATTGATGAAAATCAAACTAGAACTTCTGCCCCAAATATTCATGCTGACGGGGAAAGGGGTAGAACAGTGGCTTACTTTGCAATGGCCTCATCTCGGTCCCGGATGGCTTTGCGAAGCTGCTCCTTGGCTTCTTTCTCCTCAGACGTCACTCGAAGGCGATCTCTCTCTTCCTTGAGGGCCGTCATCTCCACACTCAGCATTGTCACCTGATAGAGACCAGAGCAAGAAAGAGGCCAGTGAAAGCTCCATTCCACAGCTCTGCTTAGAGAGGAAATGGTGATGACGATGACGAGGATAATGGAGAGGGAGAGAGGAAGCACACAGCACCTACTACACGCCAGGCACTGGGCTAAACCTTCCCTTCTCATAAAAAAAGCACAACCCAAATCCAAATATTATCTCAGTTGATTGTCACAACAACCCTGGGAGGTAGGTACTGTTAACGAGCCTCATTTTATAGTTGGATAGGATAACAATGGCAGCTAGAAAAGGGGGTTGTGTTATTTTACTAATAAGGAAAATGAGGCTGATGGAGGTTAGGTGACTTGCCCAGGGCCACACAGCTAGTGAACGTATGAAGATGGATTAGAACACAGGCTTTCCTGATTCCATATCTTAGAACTCTATTCACTATGCCACCCAGGTATAATGATGTTTGTTGTTGTTGGGCAGCTAGAGAGTACAGTGGGCTTGGGGTCAAGAAGACCTGAGTTCAAATTTGACCTCAGGTAATTTGCTGACTGTGTGATTTGGGGCAAGCCACTTGCCCTCTGCCTTAGTTCCCCCATCTATAAAATGAGGCTTCCTACCAGGGTGACCCCAGGCAATACCCATCACTGCTCCGGGCTTTAGTTTTCTCATTTCTAATTCTGGAGTGAGGTGGGGGTCTAGAGAGGGTTGAACAAGAGGTTTTTAAAGTCCCTCCAGCTCTTAACTCCAGGACTCAACATTCAGTATAGGGGGATGGTAGATGGAGCAATGAACCTGGGTTAAGAAAAATCTGGGATCAAATCCTGCCTCAGACACTTAGCCATGTGACCCTGGGCTAGTCATTCATCTCTTGGGTACTCTTTTTTTCATCTGTAAAAAGCTGGGATTTGGGCTTGATGTCCTCTATGGTAACTTTCAGCTCTCAAAATCTATTTTCCTACAATAGAAGGTCAGCACTGGCCTAGTGGACAGCTCTAAACTTGGATTCAGAAAGCTCTTGGGTTCAAACCTCAGCTCTGACACATACCAGCTGTGTGATCATGGACAGGCCATTTAATTTCCTTGAGCCTCCGTCTTCCCGTTGGTAAAAGGAGCATGATAATAATAGTAGTATCTGCAGTCCCCACCTCACAGGGTTGTTGTGATGTTCCAATGAGATCATGAGAGACAGTCATGCATAGTGGGTAGAGCACTGGTCTAGAGCTCAGAAAAATCTAGGTTCAAATCCTTCTTCTACACTTCCTATCTGTGTGTTCCTGAACAAGTCCCTCAACCTCTCTGAGTCCTAGCTTCCTCATCTGTAAAATGGGCATAATAGTAGCACCTACCTCACAGGGATGTTATGAGGATCAAATGGCCTACAATAAAAGAGAATGTGCATAAAGTGCTTTGTATGTCAATTACTATTATTGTGCCTGATGAGATTAAAGGCTTTTTATATTTATCTTTGATTTCCACATAGTAGTAGCACTATGCATTAATGACAGTATGATTTGTACATTGTATCATTACATTGACCGCATTACCACAATGTGGTAGATAAATGCTCTTTGGATAACAATGGGCATTTCCATAATTCTCTAAGATTTGCAAAGCACTTTTAAAATATATTTTTCTTTTCTATTTTTTGATGTGTCCTTCCTTTCCCCCCTTTCCCAGGGGAACCATAATTCATAATAAAATCAAGGAGAAAAAAATAAATTCAGCAAAATCATACAACATAACCAAAAAAGTACGACATGATATGATATAAATTCTTTTTGTCATCAGCTTCTTTGGAGAGTTATGCCTAGTGGCAGAATCTTTGGGTCAAACCACAGAGACATTTTAGTCACTTTCTTTCAATAACTTACAATCTCTTTCCAGAATAGACAGTTCATTCATAGCTCCACCAACAATGCATTAGTGTGCCTATCTTTTTACAGCCCCTCCCAAATTGATTATTGCTGTCTTTTGCACTCTACATACATGGTCTTAATCTGAACCTTACAACAACTCTGCAAGTTTGGTAACTTACAGGTATTTCCTCCTATTTTACAGCTGAGGAAAGTGAAGCTTAGATAAAGTGGGAGAGATGGTATTTGATCTGCAGACTTCCTGACTTGAAGTCCACTACTCTATTCATCAGATCATGTTGCCTCTTAAGCCCTATAGGTGACATGATCGATGGTGAGACATGGGGGCCTGATCTCATTCTTTGTCTTGGATACAAGAAGAACTAGATTCAAATCTCAACTAGGACACTTAGTTGTGTTACTCTAGTAAGTTACTTAACCTCTCTGAGCCTCAGTTTCCTCATCTGTAAAATGGGAAAAATCATAACACTCGTCTCATAGAGTTGTTCTGAGTCTTCAAAGAGGAAATATATGTAAAGTGCTTTGATAAGTGCTGGAGTGCTATAGACAAGTCAGTTACGATATTAATCATTCTGTTATTATTATTAATTACAGGGAACCAAGATGGTGGAGAAGCAATAAGAAGCAAAGGCCAGTTCTACTCGATGACTCCTCCAAACAGATGTAGAAAATGTTCTAGACCAAGTTCTGATCAAGAAATCCAAGAAAAACCACAGTAACTCACTTTTTCCAGTCAAGTTGGTGAAAAGTGAGGTCTAGGACCAAGGAGGGCAGAGTCTAGACAAAAAAAGGGCCATGAAAAGCACAATAGCCCAGGTCAAGATGATGTGTGCACTCAGGGCAAGGAGAGATCCCAAATCAAGTACAGAGGGGCTGAATCTTGTGTGGGGAGCCAGAACAGGTGCAGGCTGGTAGCTTTGTCAGTCACTCCCCAGTTCCAGGTCACAGATCCAGGGTAGGCTCAGAATGGGACCTGGGCCTAGGGATGACATGATGTTCCAGGGTAAGAAGCAGTGAGAGCCCTAGGTACATACTGAGCAAAGAGTAAGTTGAGGAGAAAATAGTTGCTATGTGGTTTGAACCCTGAGGAGTAGAGGGGGCTCTCATTTCCAGGTTCCAGCCCAGTCTGAAGCAGTTAGGTGGTACATTGGACAGAGCATAAGACCTGGGGCCAGGAAAACCTGAGTTCAAGGCTAGTCTCAGACACTTACTTGTTATATGACCCTGGGCAAGTCACTTGACCTCTTTTGGTCTGTTTCCTCAACTGTAAAATGGACATAATAATAATAGTGCCTACTTCCCAGGGTTGTTGCAAAGATTAGATAAGATAATACTTGTAAAATGCTTAGCATAGTGCTTGCCACATGAGAGATGCTTAATAAATCCTTCCTCCCTCTTTCCTTCCTTCCTTCCTTCCTTCCTTCCTTCCTTCCTTCCTTCCTTCCTTCCTTCCTTCCTTCCTTCCTTCCTTCCTTCCTTCCTCCCTTCCTTCCTTCCTTCCTCATTCTACTGTAACTCCAAATGGAGAAAGCCTATAGGTATGTTGCTCAGACCTAAACCCAGTTCAGGAACTTGCAGAACTCAAATGAAGGGGGAAGAAACCAGATTTTGCCCTGGATCAGACCACTTTGACAGCTTGCAGGTCTCTAGCCTGAGCCCTCCCTGAGAGTCTTAAATAACGTAACAATCAATAATTCAAGAAAGGAGCAGGGGGACTAGCTGGACATTGCCTCCAGAAATGTGCATAGCCTCACTTTAACATAAATTTTGAAGCCAAGAAATGGACTGGAAGAATGAGAAAACCAAAAAAAGAATACCACCATAAAAAGATATGGTGACAGAGACATTGAAAAAATAGATTCAGTAGAGAAGAATGACTCTAAAACATCTACAAGCAAAACCTCATGGAAAAACACAGTTTAGACACAGTTTCAACTGGAATTCCCAAAAGAGATTTTTTAAAAAGGTTAAAAATATCTTTTACAAATAAAATGAGAGCAGTAGGGGAGAAAATTGGTAAGGAAATGATATGTATGGAAGAATGAATTGGAGAGGGAATCAAGAGCTTGGCATAGGAGGTTCAAATTCTTGCTTAACGAACAAACTCTTTGAAAATTTGAATGAACCAAATAGAAGATAATGACTCCATGAGACAATAAGAAATATTAAAATGAAGTCAAAGGACTGACTGAAAAAATAGATGAAAATATAAGGGACCTCATATAAAAAGCCAACTGACCTTGAAAACAGACAAAAATGGGTAATTTATGAAGAATTATTTGATTACCTGAAATCTATGATGAAAAAAAGGGACAGATTTCAAGAAATATTTAATACGTCAAGAAATCACAAATGAAAACTGCCCAGATGTCTTGAACCCAAAGGGCAAAGTGGAAATAGAATCCACCAGTCATTTCCTCAAAGGAAACTAAAAATTAAAACTCTCAGGAACATTATGGCTAAAATCTAGAGTTCTTAGATCAGAGAATAAACCTTGCAAAGCAGTCAGAAAGAATTCATGTATGAGGAATAGATTAATAGAATGAATTATAGATGATTTAGCAGCCTCCACTATAAAGAAGCAGAGGGCTTAATATTCTGGGATATACACACATGCACATGTATGTAGTATGCATGAATGCATGTATGTATGCATGCATATGTGTGTATATTTGTCTATACACACATACACAGAGATGCATATGTATGTGCACGTATATATGTGTGTGTATATATATTTCCCCCCCCAGAATACACACAAATATTTCAATATATCACAGGGCATAGCCTTACAAACAAATCCAGCAAAACTGTTTATAATCTTATGGGGGAAATTTAATGAAATAAAGGAGTTCCAAGCATTTCCAATGAAAAGACCAGAGTTGCCCTGAAAGTTTATAAAGTGTAAACACAGGAATCGGTCATTCAAATATTGTTGTTGAGTTGTTTTTAGGTCATATCTGATTCTTCATGACCCTATTTGGTATTTTCTTGGCAAGGACACTGGCATGGTTTGCTATTTCCTTCTCCAGCTCATTGTACAGATGATGAAATGGAGGCAAACAAGGTTAAGTGACTTGCCCAAGGTCACACAGCTAATAAGTGTTAGAACCTGGAATTAAACCCAGGTCTGATGACTGAAAGTCTGGTTCTCTTTCTTACTGTGAAGGGTCATGGGATTCAGAGCTAGAAGGGAACATTGGGGATTGCTCCATTTTCCAGAAGAGGAAACTGAGGACTTCTGGGTGTTATTGACTTGTTTAAGGTTGTATAGCTAGTAGGTGCTTGATAGAGGATTTAGGTTTAAATTTAGATTTAATTTGAAGGAGTTTATATTGATGAGCCTGAAGCTTGCTCTGTCTGTGGGAGCTCAAGTCAGTGCTACCCCTTGGTCACTCATCACATGTGTAATGAACATGCTATAGCATAATTAATTAATAATAATAATAACAACAACTCACATTTATATAGTACTCTGAAGTTTACAAAATACTTTACATATCTTGTCTCATCTGTTCCTCGCAACAACGCTGGGGGTAGGTGCTATTATGAGGAAACAGTCTGAAAGAAGTGCGGTGACTTGCTCAAGGTCACATAGTTAGAAAAGATGTAAGGCAGGATTCAAACTCAAGTCTCCCTGATTCCAAGTCCAGAATTTTATCCACTGTGCTATCTAGATGCCACTTAAGATAGAGTTTTATTCTAAATTAAATTTAAATTAAAAAAATTTTTTTGGAGGGGGTAAGGCAGGGTAATTGGGGTTAAGTGACTTGCCCAAGGTCACACAATTAGTAAGTGTCAAGTGTCTGAGGTTGAATTTGAACTCAGGTCCTCCTGACTCCAGGGCTGGTGCTCTATTCACTGTGCCATCTAGCCACCTTGAGAATTTTAGTAAGATATTAAAAGAGATGCTAAGTCACTCCTGAGATGGCACAGGAAGATTCCGTAGCCTTAACTTTGATTTGTGACTGTAGGCAAATCACTTAACACCCCGTGCCTCAGTTTCCTTTTTTGCAAACTGTGGTTATATTTTCCTGCTTTCCTCACAGGTTTTCTAGGAGAATAAATTCAATTCAATTTAATAGACATCTATTAAACATTAAATGTGTTCAGGATAAGAAGTAACTTACTTCAGCAAAGTAGCCTGGAGGAAATGGGTTCAAAGTCCTATTTCTGAAACACAATAACTATGTAATGAAGGGCAAGGTCCTTAGCCTTTCAGGGCCCCAGGCAACTCTCCATTATGGGGTAGGTGGCCATCTGTATCAGCGGAGGGTGTTTCTACACACTGGGCAGAGATCACTACACTCACAAAATCATTACTTGAACCCTCAAATAAACAAACAAATAGTATGCTAGACACTGGGGATAGGCACTTTAATCTGTGATTTAATTAATACAAGTCACTTTAGGAGAGGAGAGCTTTCTCTGCAACTTATATAGCCTAAGAGAATTGCCTAGCACACTGAGAGGCTGTGACATGCCTAGGGTCACACAATCAGTATGTGTCAGAGATAGGACTTGAACTCAAGACTTACTGGTATTGAGGTGGAGCCAAGATGGCAGAGTAAAGGCAGAGACTCACCTGAGGTCTCCCCCAAACCCTTCCAAATACCTTTAATGACTCTAAACAAATTCTAGAGTGGCAGAACTCACAAAAAGAGGGAGTGAAACAAATTTCCAGCCCAAGGCAACTTAGAAGGTTGGCAGGAAAGGTATGTTGCACCAGGTTGAGAGAGGAGCTCAGTCCAGAGCTCACTGTGCCAGTGTAGACCAGGGTCCAGCAAACCAGGAGCAGGCTTTGGAGGGACTGAATCAGCTGCTTCCAGAGCTTTTAGTCCACTGACAGTAAGGGAATCAGACAACAGGACAGAAGGGGATTACAAAGGTCTCTTTGCTGGCACTGGGGGCAGGACACTGTTGTTTTGCCTGTGTTGAATCACAGTCCTGGGTTGCAGTCCCAGGTGAAGGAGGACCATTAGCACAGGAGAGCTTGTGGCCACAGGGGAACAGGGACCCTGGTCACAGTTCCAGCACTGAAAAGAGTGCTTGTGGTTGCTCACAAATCAGTGCACACTACAGAAAAAGAGCAAACACACCTCTCCCTAGATCATACCACCTTGGAAGAGAAAAAACTTACAGGTCCCCAGAATTACCTGGGAAAACAGCTGCACAAAAAACCAGAAGCTTGGGACAGTGCCCCCTCCACTTGGGAAGCAGACTCCTACTTTAGCATAGAGTTAAAAGCCAAGAAATAGGTTGAGAAAGTGAGCAAACAACAGAAAAAAATTCTGGTCACAGAAAGTTACTGTGGTGACAAGGAAGAGCAAAACACACACTCAGAAGAAGACAACAAAGTCAAAATTCCTGCATCCAATGACTCAAAAAAATGTGCATTGGTCTCAGACCATGGAAGAGTTCAAAAAAGATTTTTAAAATCAAGTAAGAGAGGTAGAGGAAAAATTGGAAAGAGAAATGAGCGCGATGCAAGAAAATAATGAAAAAAAGAGCCAACACTTGGTAAAGGAGACATATCAAAGAATTACTAAAGAAAATAACAACTTAAAAGCAGAAGAGGCCAAATGGTAAAATGGGTACAAAAATCTGATGAAGAAGATTTACTAGAAACTACATAGGTTTACAAGTGTTGGAAGCAGCATTAGAATCTAGGTCCATTGATTCCAGAGCGAGCACAATATGGCGCCTCTTTAAAAGAACTGGGTGCTCTCAGATCAAGTCACCCCCCCAAATATCCTATTTTACTAAGTTCTTAGGGTCTCACAGGGCTACAGAGATTCATAGAAAGATTTTCTTTTATATAGAAGACTAGTCGGGATACTGGAAAGAACTCTGGCTCTGGAGTCAGGAGGGCCTGAGTTTAAATCTAAGCTCAGACACTTACTAGCTGTGTGACCCTGGGCAAAACGCTTAATTTCTGCCTGCCTCAGTTTCCCCATCTGTAAAATGGGGATGATAATAATAGCACCTGCCTCCCAGAATTGCTGTGAGGATCCAATGAGACAATATTTGTAAAATGCTTGGTTAGCACAGTGCCTGGCACATAGTAGGTGTTACATAAATGCTAGCTCTTAATATCATTAGACCTGTTCTTGATATCATCACCATCATCATCATCATCATCACTATCATCATCTTCATTATCATCATCACCATCATCATTACCATTATCACCATCACCATCATCATCACCATCATCATCATCTTCATCATCACCATCATCATCATCACCATCATCACCATCATCACCATCATCATCATCATCACCATCATCACCATCATCATCACCATTATCATCATCATCATCACCATCATCATCACCATCATCATCATCATCATCACCATCATCATCATCACCATCATCACCATCACCATCATCATCATCACCATCATCATCATCATCATCACCATCATCATCATCACCACCACCATCATCATCATCATCATCACCATCATCATCATCACCATCATCATCATCACCATCACCATCATCATCATCACCATCATCACCATCATCACCATCATCGCCATCATCATCATCATCTTCATCAACATCATCATCACCATCATCATCACCATCATCACCATAATCGCCATCATCATCATCATCATCATCATCACTGTAGTTTAACCTCTGGGAAGGGGAGTTTAAGTAAGACGACTATTCCTATTTTACTGATGGGTAAACAGAGGCTCTGAGAGGTTAATCACTTGACTATGAACACACAACTCATTGTAAGTGTCTGGGAAAACCCAGGTCCCTGGACCTCAGGAACAAGACATTTGTACAGCTAGTCAGTGTCAGAAGTAGGATTCAAGCCCAGGTGTTGCTGATTCCAAGTTCAGGACTTTGTCCATGATGTCCCATCCCCTGTACTTGGACCTGTTAATAACAACCATGGGCATAACAACTTTGAGACAACTCAGAACTCTGATCCATACAAGAACTGACCCTCCACGTGGAAGGACCAGTGATGAAGCATGTCCTGTCCCCTCCTGGCAGAGACCTGATTGGTTGCAGGTGCACCATTAATCTTCTCATTTCAGACAAGAGCACAAGACCAATGTGCGGACTGATTTTTCTTGATGGTATTTACTATATAAGAGAGGGCCTAAATATTTTTTGGAGGGAGAGAAGAAATGGGGGCAGTGATAGGAAAGTCAAAATAAAAAAAGAAGAGAAGTATTGATTAATTTTAAAAAATATGAAGAAGTGAGTAGAAGGAACTTCAGAAGGGGACACCTGATGACTCAGGAAGACCTGAGTTCAAATCTCACCTCAGACACCTTCAAGTAATATGACCGTGGGCAAGTCACTTCACCACTGCTCACCTCAGTTTCCCCATCTGTAAAATGGGATAATAACAGTACCTACCTATGACAAGCAAAGTGGCATGCTACCATGTTAAATTTTAAATTTCATATAGAATTCTCCTTTTTTGATTTTCTTCTTATATAGAAATGGTTGTGCTCATTGATGTTTGTCAATTTCATAGTAATTTTTTAAATTTAATATTTTATTTTTCCCTAATTATGTGTAAAAACAATTTTAACATCCTTTTTTCAAATTTTGAGTTCCAATTTGTTTCCCTTTCCCTCCCCATGAGAAAGCAAGCAATTTAACCTAGGTTATATATGTGTGATCATGTAAAACACATATAATAGGGGTGGCTAGGTGGTGCAGTGAATAGAGAACTGGCCCTGGAGTCAGGAGGACCTGAGTTCAAATCCAGCCTCAGACACTTAACACAAAAACTAGCCGTGTGACCTTGGGCAAGTCACTTAACCCCAACTGCCCTCCAAAAAGCAAAAAAAATTAAAAAAAAACAGCCTTGGACAAGTTGCTTTCTGACACTGTGCCTCAGTTTCCTCATCTGTAAAATGATAAAATTGGACTAGATGATTTCTAACATCCCTTCCAGCTCCAACCTCATGATCCTAAAAACCTATTTTATCTGCGGGCATAGAATATAAGTGCCCTGAAAGCAGGGACTGTTCCCTTTTTTGTGTTTGAATCCATAATGCCTGGTGCAGTATCTGGCAAAGTATGAACTTAATAAATGCTCCTTGATTGACTGATCTTTCCTAGAGGCTCAAAGTCAGATGGGAGATCCTGGAAGCCTCCCCGATTATTCCCACACTTGTTAATGTTCCCTGGCTCCTCAGATGAGCCTGGATTTCATATAACAATGCATATGTTGTAACCCCTCTTCCCTCTCCTAGGAGAACAAAAGCTCCCTGAGGGCAGGGACGGCTTTCTTTCTGTGTTGTGTCCCTAGAGCCCAGCTTGGGGCTTGGCGCAGGTTAGGTAAGTTAATAAATGCTTGTTGATTGATAACTCATTTTTATATGATGTTTTAAAGCTTGTGAAATTCTTTCCATACATCATCTTATGGGAGCCTCACTCCAAGGCTATGAGGTGAGAGCCTCAGGTGTTATTATCTTGGTATGGCAGAAAGAGCATTGTACTAGGCATCAAAGGATCTGGATTCAAATCCTGCCACTGCCATTTACCATCCTGTGATCTTGGGTAAGTCACACATCCCTGGGCCTCAGTTTTCTCATCTAGAAAATAAGGAGGTTGGACTAGGTAGCCTCTGATATCCTTTTTGGCTTTAAATGTGTGATCCTGATGGGGAAGCGGAGACCCAGGGAGACAAAGCCAGGTATTCTGGCTGCCAGGGTGAGTGGTCCACCTGCTATGGCATGCTGAGCAGGTGGGAAGCAGATGGGCTTGTGAACCTAACCAAGCTTCCAGGCTAGACACAACCATTCTGCTTGTTGCTGGTTATCCTAGCTGAAACTGCTTCCACAGTGAGTGAGCCCGGCTGATCCCCGATTAGACATGTTCATAATTACTGACTGGTCACACATCCAAAGCTGAAAGGGAGCTTAAAGGTGATGGAGTTCACCTCCTCTCCCCATTTTACAGATGGGGCAACTGAGGCATGGATTAAGTGACTTATCCAAGGTCACACAGCTAGTAAGAGTGTTGTGTCATCAATGGGGCATTGGACTCAGAGTCAGGAAGATCTGGCTTCAGATCCCACCTTAACACTAGCTAAATAACTGAGCATTAAAGCTCTCTGATCCTCAGTTTCCTTTTCTGCAAGATAAGGGTATAGGCCTCTGAGGTCCTGTTAGCTCTGGATCCATAAACCTCCAAGTGCCCTCTGTCTCTAGGGGGATTTGAACCTGATCTCCTGATTCCAGGTTTAGTGCTCTAACCACTGTACCAACCACACTGCCCTTTAAACCACCCCATGGATATGGCTGCTTCTTCTTCTTTTTTTGCTTTTTGGAGGGGGGAAGGCAGGGCAGTTGGGGTTAAGTGATTTGTCCAAGGTCACACAACTAGTTTGGTATTAAGTGTCTCAGGCTGGATTTGAACTCAGGTCCTCCTGACTCCAGGGCTGGTGCTCTATTCACTGTGCCACCTAGATGCCCTGTGGATATGGCTTCTTAAGCAGTCTGCTCATACTCCTAGCTCTCCACACTGTTTCTGCTCTTCAGTAAGGATCCCCATCTGTGAAACTCCTATTTTGCTATCCTGAGATGCTCAAGAGCAAATGTATTTTCATGAACCGATAGGTAGAATACACCAAGTTTCATTTTTGAATGTTAATCAGGCTTCCAAATCATGGAAGAATTCTTTCTAATACCAGAAAATGGACCCCATTTTCTCCATTTTGTCCTGGCAGGTTGGAGGATTTAGCTTCAAGGGAATTGGGGTGGCCAGAAGCCAGCAGGGAGGAGAGGAGAGGGGCTAGCGTGCTCTGGTCATCTGCTTTGTCTCCAGGGTTTCAGGCATCTCAGGGTCTTAGATCTAGCACTGGAAAGTCATCCTTAGAGGTCATCCAGTCAAACCCCCTTATTTTACTGGTGAGGAAACTGGGCGTCAGGGAGGTCATAAGATTCTAGGTGTAGAGCAGAAAGGCACGTCCGAGGTCATCCAGTGTGGAGCCCTCATCCTCCAGATCGGAGCATATTACAGACAGAGAGCTAGGGAGGATCTCAGATGCCGTCTGATCCAACTCTTTCAATTTACAGATAAGGAAGCTGAGGCCCAGATCACTCAGCTGGTAAGGGTTTGGTGCACCCCCTGCCATAGCCCATGGGAACACGGCTCCAATCAAGCATTTGCCCAGCCCTACCTGCTGACTCAGTCTGTTCTGATACTGGTTTTGTGTGACTGCAAAATAAATTGGGATCAATAACAGTTAAAAAAAAAAAAGAATAAGTGGCTCCAATGCCAGCTCTTTATCTTGTTCTCTAGGGTCTCTCCCAATTCCCTCATCTTACAGAGAAGGAAACAGATCCAGAGAGGTTAAGTGACTTGTTCAAGGTCACACAGTTAGTAAGAACATGGTATCAGAGACTTCTTCATCTTACAGAGGAGGACACCAAGTGCCAGAGAAGTGGAATGATTTGCTTAAGGGCACCTAGATAGTATATGGCTGAGCTAGGATTTGAACCTGAGTCCTTGGACTCCAAAGCCAGCATTCTTTCCATTGTGCTACACTGTAGGGTGTGGAAAGCCCTTTCTGTATATTATTTCTGCGGAGCCTCCAAGGTCTGTGATGCAGCCACATTGTGACAGCAGCACAATGTTCTAAGACGGCCCTGAAGGCCTCCTAATGCTGTCCACATCCGGAGAAAGAACCACGGGGTCTGAATGCAGAGCCAAGCCCACTATTTTCTCTTTTTTTTCTTTCTCTTGGTTTTCCCCTTTTGCTCTGATTCTTCTTTTACAATATGATTAATGTGGAAATCTGTTTAATGGGATTGTATGTGTTTAGCTTAGATCAGATCTCCTGCTGCCTTGGGGAGGGGGGAGAGGAGGGAGGGAGAAAAAAGTTTGGAACCCAAAGTCTTATAAAAATGAATGCTGAATATTATCTTTACATGTAATGGAAAGAAATACTATTAAGTGGGGAAAAAATAAAAACAAAACAAAAAAGGCCTGCTAGGGACAATTTACCAGGGGCAGCTGGTGGTGCAGTGGACAGAGCACCAGCCCTGGAGTCAGGAGGACCTGAGTTCAAATCCAGCCTCAGACACTTACTAGCTGTGTGAGTCTGGGCAAGTCACTTAACCACACCCCCCCCCCCCCGCCCCCCCAATGTAATTTACTGAATAATCCAGAACAAGCCTTACTTGTCTGGGCCTCAGTGTCCTTATCACTTGAATGAAGTCTCTGAGGTTCCTTTAGGTCTTTGAGGTAGGTGCTGAGGTTGGAGTGGGGTGGTGAGGACCCCCAAGGTCATTAGTCTGAGGCTGTTCCTAGGCAGGCTGTCCTAGGAGCTAGGAGAGCAAGGGAGGGGCACCCAGGTCTTTAAGCGTAGCCTTCTTCATTTGGTGCCCTGAGACAAAGCCCTGGTCTGCATGGCATCATGATTTCAGTTCTAAGTTACAGTCGGACGGCTTGAGACGTGGGGTGCCATCACCCCAGCAGGGACATTCTGCACAGCTTCTCGGTCTTACCACAGTGGGCTTACAGTCAGGAGAGCCCTGGCTCAGGCGGAGGTTCTTAGCCTGGGGTTTGGGAAGCTGTTTAAAAAACCCAGCAGTTTGATAACTATTCCAGTACAATCAGTATCCTTTGTATTTTACTGTATGTATTTTAAAAGGAGCCTTGTTTGGAGTTAGTTTGCAAAGCCTGTGGCCTTTCATTTTCAGCTTTTAGAAGTGAAGGGGTCCATAGACATCACCAGGCTGCCAGAGGGGTCCGTGTCAGAAAAAACACAAATAAAACTGTTAAGGAGCGTAGCTTAAGACTCGCTAGTTGAGTGGCCATGGACAATCCAAATTCCTTCTCTGAGCCTCAGTGTTCCTCCTCCACCAAGTGGGTATAAAAGTGCCCTTTATGGATCTCATGTTATTGATTTGGAAACTCTTTTTGTGAAGAGAATACAAGTACCTCGTGGGCAGGGACTCTTTGGTTTCTGTCTTGGTATCTTTGGCACCTGGAAGCCCATAATGGCCTGTACGACTGAACTTAAGCAGTTCATTAATTTTAGTGGCACCAATAAGAGTCAGCAGCTTGTCTCGGCAGCTGAAAGAGAATGAGTACATAGGTGGTCTAGCGTCCAGGACTGACGAGGTCATGCTTCCTCTCTGCTAGCCCACATAGGAAGGAAGGAAAGAATTATCAAACACCTACTGTGTGCCAGGCCTATGCCAAGTGCTTTTGGTCCTCGCAATAACCCTGTGCTATCGTGACCCCCATTTTACAGTTGAGGAAACAGAGGTGAAGTGACTTGCCCAGGGTCACACAGTTAGGAAGTGTCTGAGGATGAATTTGAGGGCCCAGTTCTATCCATTGTGTCACCAACGTATCTCCCTCATTGTTCGGTCCTTCAGTCCTGTCTAACTCTGTGTCACTCTGTATGGGGTTTTTTTTGGAAAAGATAGTGGAGTGAGTTGCCATTTCCTTCTCCAGTTCATTTTACAGATGAGGAAACTGAGGCAAATTGGGTTAAGTGACTTGCCCAGGGTCACGCAGTTAGCAGCCAGATTTGAACTCAGGAAGGTGAATCTTCCTCATCAAAACCTGGAACTCTATCTACTTAGCACCCAGCTGCCTTGAGAATGATACTAACAAACGTTTGTACATCACCTTAAGGTTTGCCAAGTGTTTTTACAAGCATTACCTCATGTGATCCTTATAACAGCCTTAGAAAATGGACGCTATCATCCTTCCATTTTACAGATGGAGAAACTGAGGCCGAGAGGTTAAATAGCTTGCGCAAGGTCACACGGGTGGTAAGTGCCTGAAGCCAGATTTCTTCACTGCAGGCCCAGGGTTCTAGGCACTGCGCCGTCTAGTGGTCCTAGAGGAAACTACAACTTAGTGTAAAGAGTCAGGGGTTAGCGTCAGGGGTGGGGAACCTGGGGCCTCGAGGCCACACGTGGCTCTCAAGTGTGGCCCTTTGACCGAAACTGTGGCCTGAAGGCCACGGAAGGGTCGCACTTGAGGATCTAGATGGCCACGTGCGTCCCTGAGGCCCCAGGCTCCCCACCCCTGGTAGTCACTGTAACCTCTGCTAAGGCTGAATTGGCGGGGAAGCGGTGATGGTGTTTGTTT
>CM053594.1:18570803-18588301 GCA_028646575.1 Pseudocheirus occidentalis
AGAAGAGGGAGGAGAGGGAGAGAGAGAAACAGAGAGAAAGAGAGAGAGACAGAGAGAGAGGAGGGGGAAGAGAGAGACAGGGGAGAGGAGAGAGAGAGAGAGAAAGAAAGAAAGAGAGAGAGAGAGAAGGGAGAGAGAGACAAAGAGACAGAGAGGGAGAAGAGGGAGGAGAGGGAGAGGGAGAGACAGAGAGAGACAGAAAGACAGAGACAGGGAGGGAGAAGAGAGAGAGAAGGGAGAGAGGGAGAAGAAGGAGGAGAGGGAGAAACAGAGAGACAGAGAGAGGGAGACAGAGAGAGAGAGACATACAGAAAGAGACAGAGAGGCAGGGAGAGAGATAGAAAGAGACAGAAACAGAGATAGAGCGACTGAAAAATGGGAACAGAAAGACACAGAGATAGACTGAGAAACAGAATCAGAGACAGAAAGAGACAGAGAGATCCTTTGCTTAGTTTGTAATTGCAAATAACCAGCATTCATTATTACCCTGGTGTTCAGGGAAGGGAGGTGGAAGCCATTTAATTGGCATAATCCATCACATTCCCCAGTTTGACACCATTTCTTCTTCCCCCCAGATTGACCTGACTCAATTGAATAAACAACAAGCATTTATTAAAGCATCTCTAAAGACAGAAATGAAATTCCCTGCGTTCAAGGAGCTTACATTTTACTGAGGGATTCTACTGATCTATACAGGCCCTAGACAACCACAATAAAACACCACACCAACAAAGCCAATACCCAACACAGGCAGGGATAGCTATTCTACCATTTCATCTCAGCTGGCACAGTCTAAAAGGTTCCGATACTCAGTGGGAAGAAGAAAACTGAATAGCTGAAGGATTGAGATTCTGAGCAGAGTCAACAAAGCAGGAATCTGCCGTATTCGGCTGAAAGGACAAGTCAAGGAAATAGTGTGTACAGAAAACTCATTTGAACCATACCTCTCCCTCTAATGCAGGAGAGCCAAACTGGGAGCCCCTCCCAACTAACCTTTTAACCATTTGTTTATTCATTCACAACTTCTCTGGGCAGGAGTTTTCTCCCTTACACACTCAATTTTCCAGCCAAATAAATCTACTTGCAATTTCCTCATACGGGACCTTCCATCTTCCAACACCATCTCTTTGCACAGGTTTCTCCCCATACCTGGAATGTTCTATTTCCTCAACTTCACAGTCTCAGCTTCCTTCAAAGCAGAGCTCAGGGGCCACTTTCTACATGATGCCCATCCAGATTTCCTTAGTTCTTAGAGTTGTCAATCACTTGAAATTCCTTTGTAAATACTTCATATTTTCATCTCTGTATAGACTGCGTTTCCCCTGATAGAATGTAAGCTTCCTGGGTCAGGGATACCACTGTTTTTGTCCTTGTATGCTCTGTGCCCCAAACGGTGCCTAGCACAGGATAAAGTGCTCTGTGAATTGATGGGCACCATCATATCCTATGAATAGGGAAGTAAAGGAGCATCCAGTTATGGCATACAAGAGCCCCTGACTCTTAGCCTCCACTTACCTCCCTTCCACTCCCAGGATCATAACAGATTTAGCCCTAAATATGCAAACGCATGGGATCAGAGGATTATAGATTTAGATGGCATCTTAGAATTCTAAATTAAAGCTCCACTTTAATTTTTTAGATTAGAAAATTAAGACCCAGAAAGGGAAAGTGATTTACTCAAGGTCACACAAGTTGTAGAAGCAAGATTGGAACCCAGAGCTCTTTACTACAAATCCAGAGTTCTATCTACAATGCCATCATGCTCTCTCTGTCTTGTGTCTCTAGTACTTTCAGGTGAACTGATTAGAGAATTGGTCCAAATATTTATTTATTATAAATAATAAATATTTATTTAATTTTACATTTTTCAATGAAGGAAAAATCCATTTTCTTTCCTTTCAATCTCTCCCCCATCATTCCCTGACCACTGAGGAAAAGAAAAAGAAAACTTGTACAAATATTCATAATTAAGGAAAATAAATACTTCTATGGGCTGTGTCAGTTTACAAAAGATGTCTTATTCTGCACCCAGTATAGTAAAAGATGCCAGCCTCTCTATTATGACTCCATACCTCTGGCCATGCTGGCCTCACCCTCAGCAGGGCCCTAGAGAGTAGGGCCATAGCTTTGGCACTGGGAGGGATCTTGGAGGTCATCTATTCCAACATTCTCATTTTAAGGATGGGTAAACTGAGGCCCAGTGACTTGCCTACCTTCACCCTGCTTAGGAAGGGCAGAGTTGGGCCTTAGACTCCTAGCACAGTGTTCTGGCCACTGCCCAAGAAGTCCCCCGGCAGGGCCCTCTTACCGTGGGCTCCATTCCATCCACTATGCTCTGAATAAGCCTCTTGAGCTCACTGAGAGCCGTGCGTAAACTGCCGGCTGGCACATCCTTGGCCGACGAGGTTTCTGACGACTCGTCCATCGAGGAGTCTGTGGAGACGGCTGAGTCGGCGCTGTCATTTCCCCGGAGGTGGGAGCAGAGATATCGGACCTGGCAATAAGCTTCCCAAAGCTGCAGTCTCAGCTGGCCCGGGGAAGAAATTACATTGGAATGTGGGCCAGAGAAGAGGCTGCCAACCCATCCCACACCTGCCACCACGGAGCCTTCTCTGCCCTTTTGCACCCAGGACACCAGGCCTCCCCCTCTTCCTTAACCACCCCTTCTGTGAAACCCTGCCATTGTGCCCTGAGTTGCTTTCAGCATGTCTGAACAGGCCTGTGCTTGCTCCTCCCTACTGTGATTTTTCGGGACTTTCACGCACGAGTACATAAGCTGAGAAGTCATGTGGAGGGGTGAGAAAAAGGTTAGGGACACTTGGAATGGGAGGGTGTGTGTGGGAGAATAGCTGGCAGGGTGAAGGGCAGTGGTTCTCAGGTGCCAGTGCCCAGGGCTACAAAACCAGGGCAAGTCAGTTCACAGTCAATTCACAATAATTTAAGTGGGAGAAGCTGGGAGTAGGAAGGACTGGAAATCAGCTATGCCCTGACAGAATCCCAGAATCCCAGAGGCAGGTGGCCACCTAGTCTAACCCAGGCCTGAGAGAGCATCCTACCCACCACATCCCCCCAAAGCCATCAGTCACCCTCCACTTGACTATCTCTATAATGGGGAACCCACTCTGGTATCTGGTACACAGAAAGCACTTAATGAGTGCTTGTTGGTTGATTGTTAACAGACTCCTTTTAACAGCCCATTCCACTCTGCGGCAGTAAGGAAGGATCCCAGGATCACAACAGGGCTGGCAGGGACCTTTGAGGTCCAATCCCCTTTTTTACAGCTGATGGAACTAAGACCCAGAGAGAAATGAGGTGACCTGTGCAAGGTCACCCCATGGGCAGCACATGGCAGGGCCAGACTTGTAAGTCAGGGGCTGTTTCCACGGCTTAGCTTTGCCTCTTTGGAGCTCCCACCCCTGCCTCCAGTTCTGAGCCCTCACAGCCAGCAGAGCAAAGCTAATCCTTCTTTCAAATGGCACCCCTTTAAGCCCTTGAAAATACTTGGAGACAGCTAGCGTGTCTCCTGCCGAGTCTCACTTCAGGTCAAACGTTCAGGTTCTTCCACACATCCTCACATGATACATGACCCTTTGTCATCCTGGGAACCTTTCTCTTTATGTGCATTCTTCCTGAAACATGCTGCTCAGGCCTGAACCCCAAACTGCAGGGGGAGGTCTGTCCTGGGAAGGGGAGAGGGGGGCTCACCTCCCGGGATTGAACCCCATCCTGCTCTTAATACAGTCTAGGAATAAATGAACATTTTGTTGTCCATCCTATCTACCTACCTGTCCACCCATCCACCCATCCATCCGTCCGTCTGTCCCTCCGTCCGTCCATCCGTCCACCCATCCATCCATCCATCTGTCCATCTATGTATGTATGTATTCTTTGTATTTACTTTTCTGTGTACATATTGTTACCACCTAATGGAATATATGCTTTTTTTTTTTTTGAGGCAATCAGGGTTAAGTGAATTACTTAGGGTCACACAGCTAGTAAGAGTCTGAGGCTGGATTTAAACTCAGATCCTCCTGACTGTACAACTAATGCACCATCCATTGCATCCTAGCTGCCCCAGAATCTATACTTCTTGAAGGCAGGGACTTTTTTTTTCTTTGGGAGGGGGGAGGTGAGGCAACTGGGGTTAAGTGACTTGCCCAAGGTCACAGAGTCAGTGTCCGAGGCTGGATTTGAACTCAGGTCCTCCTGACTCCAGGGCTGGTGCTCTATTCAATAGAGCACTAGGTGCCACCTAGTCACCCCTGGGACTTTCAATTATGTTTTAGATTCCTAGTGCCTGGCATATAGTAGGCACTTAATAAATGCTTATTGATTAATGATAGAATGTAAGCTCTTTGAAGGCAGGCACTATTTCGGTTTTGTCTTTGGATCCCTAGTGCTTGGGACATTGTCAATTAGTCATGTCTGACTCTTCATCCCCCATCTGGGGTTTTCTTGGCTTTTCCATTTCCTTCTCTGACTCATTTTACAGATGAGGAAACTGAGGCAAACAATTAAATGACTTGCCCAGGGTCACCCAGCTAGTGAGTGTCTGAGAGCAGATTTGAACTCAGAACCTCATGATTCCAGGGCTGGCCACTCTATCCATGGCACCACCCAGCTGCAGTATAATAGAGGGAAGGGGGAAGAGAATCGATATATATCTTATGACTATTATGTGCCAAGCATTCAATTACCCCATTTGATCATCACAATAGCCCTAGGATACAGATGCTAATGTTGTCCCCATTTTACACATGAGGAAACTGAGTCAAACACTTGCTAGTGTCTGAGGTGGGATTTGAACTCATGTCTTGCTGACTCCAGGTCAGTGATCTGTCTATCCACTCTACCATCTGGCTGTCCTGTGGAATACTGTATGTACTTAATGAATATTTAATGATGGAGTGATGATAGAATGTAAGCTTTCTGAGGGCAGGGGCTGGGTCATTTTTATTTTCATATCTAAGCACCTTGCACAGCAGCTTGGTTTGTTTTTAAAGTAGCGTCCAAACCTGTGTCTCTACTGGCCCCCAGATCTCCCAGTAAGGACTCTCTATCAGTGCAGATCAGGACTTACTTGGCAACATGTGCTGTTAGAAAGTTTATACAGGGCCCTGTGAGTTGAAGTGATTCCCCCCCGAGATCCAGCGTAGGAGACATTTAATAAATACTTACTGAAAACTTCCAGGGAAGGGAAACCCATGGCAGCCAGTCCTAATTTAGGCCTTAACCTGAGCTATCAGGAGGTTCCTAAGGCTGCCCATTCTGTCCTCTGGGGCCAAGCAGAAGAAGACAGGTCTCCAGTGTGAGCCTGCTCTTTCCTGCCTCTGGACTGGGCACACACGCTCACTTCCTTGGCACCTAGTCCAATCTTGTCCTTTTCCTTCAAGGCTCTGCCAGGCTGAGCTCCCCTTCCCCTCTGCCTACTTCCCTTCCCAAAGTCATCTCTTCTCACCCTTACACTTCCTTTGAATGCTCTGCTGACTCTCCCTCGTAGGGAAGTAACCTTGATTGTATGAATGTCTTGAGTGGCGTGTGAGCTCGTTGGAAGGATAGACCGCTATATGTTTCTGTTGGACTGAAATCTGTTCCCCTGCAACGACCCCCCTTCTGTTTACTCCTAGCGTTAGCGAGCAGGAAAAATCCATCATAAAATCTTTTCTTTATAATATTCTTTCCTAGACTCCCAGGCTTAGAGCTTGAAGGAGCCTTAGGAGCCCCCAGGGCCATTTTAGAGAAGAGAGAACAGGCTCTGAGAAGAGAAGGGAATTGTCTAAGGTCACACGGGGAGTAAGAGAAAGAGGCAGGATTCAAACTCAGACCCTCTGACTTCAGAGGCAAAGGTTCTTTGTCGAAACAGCATCATCACGTAGGCGACCCCTTACATCTTTTATTTCCCAATCCAACCATCCCTACCTCCTTCAAACGATCCGCTTATGCTACAGTCAGATAGGTAAACTGAGGCCCGGGAAGAGCAGGAAATTTGCTCAGGGTCACCCAGGCAGTAAGTGGCTGAGCCAGGATTTGAGCCGATGTTCTCTGACTTCGAAACCAGCATTTTCCCTCCTGCTTAATTAAAAAAAAATTCTCCCAAGCACCCCTTCCCTTCACCACCCTGACTCCCTTCTTCTAGGTTGCCAAAGTTGTTCCTAAAATGTGCTGCCTGGAATTGAACACAATATTTTAGATGTTGACTGACCAGGACAGCACGACGCTATCATCAAATCTAATCACAAATGGAAGCCGTTTTACAAATTTTAAAATGCCGTATAAATGTTTTGCTGTTCAGCTGTTTTCAGTCATGTCTGACTCATTGGGACTTCATTTGAGGTTTTCTTGGCAAGGATAGTGGAGCGGTTTGTCATTTCCTTCTCTAGTTCATTTTACAGATGAGGAAACTGAGGCAGGCAGGGTTAAATGACTTGTACAAGGTCACACAGCTAGTGAATGTCTGAGACTAGATTTGAATTCAGGTCTTTCTGACTCTAGGCTCAGAATTGTATCCATTGTGCCACCTAGCTATCCACATGCAAATGTGGTTATCATCATCATCACTGAATACTTTGTATCTCTCTCTCTCTTTTTTTTGGGAGGGGTTGCTTTTTGGTGAGGCAATTGGGGTTAAGTGACTTGCCCAGGGTCACACAGCTAGTAAGTGTCAAATGTCTGGTCAGAGGTTGGATATGAATTCAGGTCCTCCTGACTCCGGGGCCGGTGCTCTATCCACCGTGCCACTTAGTTGCTCCCCTACTTTGTATCTCTTAATGCAGCACAAGATGACATTGTTATATCTTCCCATGATTCATGTTGAGCTTGTGGTCCACTAACCTTTCCCCTCCCCAGATCTTTTTCCTCTTGGGCTGCAATGTCACAAGTCCACCTCCTCCCCTCCTCCAGGAACCAAGCCTAAGCACACCCATGTAAGTTCAGTCCATCTTCCCCAGGAGTCACACCTGTTCTCGCTCTTGCTCCAGTTCCTCAGCCTCCATGCTCTGCTCGATTTCAGACAGGAGTGACGTGTTGGTGGCATTAAAACTCTGCAGACTGCGCTCGTCACTGAGCTCTTCCACCTTCACCTGGAGCTGCCGGTAGGAGAGCCGGACGTCCTGGAGCTCCAGCTGACTCTGGTGGAGCTTTCAAAAAGACAGGAAGGAAAGAATGGTCGGGCAGGACCAAGAGGGGGGAGGAGGAACCTGGCAGGGTCCAGAGCATCTACAACCCATGGGAGGATCAGTTCTCTTTTGTTTCCCGTTAATTATTTCCTGGCTAGTCTGTCTATTGATTCCTTTGCATATATATGTTTGCATGTTGTCTGTGAGCTCCTCAAGGGCAGGGACTGTCCTTTGCTTCTCCTTGTATCCCCAGAGCTTGGAACAGTGCCTGATACATGGTAGGTGCTTAATAAATGTTGAGTTATTGATTGAACTTTTGGATGCCATAGCTTTACAACAAATAAGACAATGGTTATTTTTAGGTTGGGCATCTAGGTGGCACCATAGTGGACACAATACTTTCTGGAGTCAGGAAGACTCATCTTCTGAGTTCAAATCTGGCCTCAGCCACTTACTAGCTCTGTGACCCTGGGCAAGTCACTTTGCCCTGTTTGCCTCAGTTTCTCCATCTGTAAAATGAGCTGGAGAAGGAAATGGAAAAACCACTCCAGTATCTCTGCCAAGAAAACCCCCAAAGGGGACTAAAAATGACTGAACATTTCTTGAGTCAGAAAAATATCTTGCTTTTATTTAGTTGCTAATAAATTTGATTTTCTTGAGTAATAAAATTAAACTCAGGGATTATTCATTTCTTCACAATTTCTTAAAATTCCCCCATATAAAAATTCAGTTGCTATCTTGCCCTTTCTCCATGTCCAGGATGAGTCGATAACAGCCTTTCCTTGGAGGTACCAGCTAGAGGTCACAGAATTGGATGGGACCCCAAAGGCTATCTAGTCCAACCCATTGCCAGACACATAATCCCTCTGCCATATCTCTTACACGTCATCATCCAGATTGTGGTTGGGGACTTTCACTGATAGGGAACTCACTACCTTAGAAGCCAACCTGTTGTATGTTTAATAAGTGACAAAGACTTAAAACTGGCAAGGATCTTTGAGATTATCAAGTCTATTTTTTTATAGCTGAGGAGACTGAGACTGAGAGAGATAAAGTCATAATCTGGCAAGGTCTAAAGTGGGATTTGAACTCGGTTTCTTCTTGATTCTAAGCTCCCTCTACTATGTTGTTTACAGAGTGCATAAAACAACCTGCCAAAATGCCTTAAATGCATTTTAATACCTGAACCCTTTAACAACCCAGTGTAACACAAATATGCTATCACCACATCTATGTTACAGATCAGGAAATAGGTTCAGAGAAGTCAGGTGACTTGTCCAGGGTCACACAGCTGGTAAGAATCAGGAGTAGGAACCGAACTCAGATTTTCTTAACCAACTCCTGGTTACCACAATACCTCCCACTTCTGTGTAACTGATTGTTAGGAAGTTTTTTCTTATACCAAGTCTTTCTTATATTAAATAATAATGATAATCATAATATCTAGTACTTGTATATCACTTAAAAATTTGCTTAGTGCTTTATAAATATTATCCTCACAACAAATCCTGGAAGGTAGGGGCTGTTATTACCATTCCCATTTTATAGATAAGAAAACAGAGGCAGAAAGTGGTCAAGTGACTTGTCTAAAGTCACCTAAGGAATGTCCATGGTCAGTCTGAACCAGGGTCTTTCTGACTCTAGGTCCAACATTCTGTGTACTGTACCTTCCTGATCTCCCCGCTGATTATCCTGTTTTACCAGGCTATAGCTTGGACATCATTATTTGTGTGTTGTTTTCCCTGTTAGACTGGGAACTTCTTAAGGACAGGCATTACATTTCCCTTTCCTTTTCCAGGACTTAGAATAATGCCTGGTACAAAGCTGGTGATTAATAAATGCTTATTAATTAATTAATGGAGGCAGTACTAACTAAATGCCTCCATCTAAATCTGCCTCTCAATAAGTGCCCCTTATTCTTCTTCCTTCTGCCCTCTGGAACCAAGTAGAGTGGGATTTCTCCTTCATGATTCCGACCTTTAAGAGGCAGATGTCATGTTTCCCCCAAGGCTTCTCTTTTCCCTGCTAATATCCACAGTTCCTGAAGGGGGCCTCAGAGGGTGCATCCACATGGCCAGGGCCCCCAGCAGGGCCACCATCTCAGAACAGCTCTGAAAGTACCCACTGTCTCAATGGGGGTTCACCAAGTCCAGTTCTGAGGTGCTTCAGAAGGAATCAAGAAAAATGATGGTCCTGGGAAATATTTCTCAGGCTCAGCTGGCAGCCCTGTGGGCAGCATGGGGCATCGGCACATGGCTTGCTCATTCTTTATTGGGAGAAATCCACATACTGTCTCAGCAGGTGAGGTTCAGGGCAGACAAACTCAAGGCCTTCCACACTGGAAGGAATTAATTCAATTATTCATTCATGCCAGAAGGTGCTTAATTAATGTTGACGGGAAGGGGTAAAAGACCATAGTAGCCCCAGGCTTGGGTTAAGAAATGGTTCACCAACTCAACAGCTATAAACCAACCTCCTCCCAGTACTCCCTAAGCTAAAAAAAATTAAAAACCAGGACTTGTGAAAATGGAGTAGCAAAACGATAGCAACTTACTTTTCTAGAGTGTTTTAAGGTTTGCAAAGCCCTTTTTATGGTAATTCTTTGAGGCAAATAGTGCAAGTATTACTCCCATTTTACAGATGAGGAGCCTGAGCCTCCGTGAAAGGAAGTGGTTTATCTACCGTCATTCAACTCAGAAACATCTGACATGAGATTCAACCCAAGGTGTCTGACTTCAAGGAGAGAGAGCTCTGCCTTCCACCCCCCACTTCCTTCCATCAGGTATGTACTTTAGTATGTCCTGTGTATTATATATATCAGGGGTTAGCAGCTATGGCCTTGGGCCAAATCTGGGCTTGTCGTTTGCTCATACCAAGTGTGTATAATATTTTAACATACAATGATATTTTAATATCATGTATAAGCACATCCTTACACACATGATATATATATATGTGTGGGTGTAACCCACATCACATATGATATATAGGTTCAATTGCATAAATCTATGTGACACACATGTGTGTGCATGCACATGCATGTATACATGCATACATACACGCATATATTTTTATATGTGTGTATGTATGTGTATAAACAGATAAATATGTGATGTATGGGTGAATAATTCATTATCTACCCACGTGTGTGACTACAAATCAAGCAAAAAGAAACAGAGGGAGTGAGAAAGAGGTCTCCAGGTGAGGGTACGGTGGCAAAGCAGGGGGAGTCAGGAGTGAAGCCTTGCTTGGCCTGGGTGCATGTCCCTGGAGGGATTTATTGCTGGGAGGATGGGGTGGGAGGGAGAAATGGGAGAAGGCAGCTGATACATGGAGAAGGGCTCAGAGAAATTTGGTTCTTAGTGACCTTAGAAGCCACTCATGAAGACCAACCTCCTCGTTTTATAGATTTTATATCCTGGTGAGTGTCAGTGACTTTCTCAGGGTTACAGAGCTGGTAAGTGTTTGAGGGAAGATTGGAACCCAGGATCCAGGTCCTCCTGATTCCAAGGCCAAAACACTGTCCTCTGCTGTTGACATGGGCAAAGACCTGAAGCCCCAAGGGAGATTTTGCTTTGCTTCAGTGGTAGGAGCTTCTGCACCTGGAATTCCCCATGCTCATTGACTACCCCCAGGTCTAGAACTAGGCATTTTTAGGTTCCTTATTCTATCATCGATGCACTTTGTGTATCTGTAGCATCCTTGATACTTCAGCATTTGAAGGTGCCATGGTTTTCTCAGGGTAGGTCCTGTTTCCGTTGATGGAGAGCACACCCCATTATGTATGTCGTAGGAGACAGTCGTAGGAGACAGGCTTAAAGCATTCATTCTCCTGTGGCTAACCCCTGGGGATGAACTGCTCTAGACTCAGCTAGGGAGGCCCACAGACAACAGGCCTACATCGATAGGATGGAAGGAAGCCACAGGAGGTCAAGTAGGATGATGAAAGGTCTCAAGACCATGCCACATGAAGATAGGGTTGAAGAAAATGGGGAAGAGAGATGGGAAGAAGGACAATATACCTTCAAGTGTTTGAAGAATCATCAGTGGAAGAATAGACTTGTTCTGCTTGGCCCTTGAGGGCAGATCAAGGATCAAAGATTCAGAGTTGGGAGAAAATTTATTGGCCAGCTGGTTTAGCTCCTTCATTTTACAGAGGAGGGAACTGAGGTCCACTGGAGGGTAGAGGTGTGAGGGAGAGTGGGTGAAAGTTGCAAAGAGCCCAATTGAGGCTGGATGTCAGGAAATACTTCCCCCCAATGAGAGCTGTCTTGAGAGGCAATGAGCTCCCCGTCCTTTGAGGTCTTCAAGAAGGGACTGGATAACCACTACTTGGGTATTATAATGGGGACTGATGTGCTGTTGTTGTTCAGTTGTTTTTAAATCATGTCTAACTCTTTGTGATGCCATTTGGGGTTTTCTGGGCAAAGATACTGGAGTGATTTGCCATTTCCTTCTCCAGCTCATTTTACAGATGGGGAAACTGAGGCAAACAAGGTTAAGTGACCTCATCAGGCTCACACAGCTAGTAATTGTCTGAGGCCAGATTTGAACTCAGGAAGATGACTACAGGCTTGACAGTCTATCCACTGCACCATGTAGATGCCACTGTATGTGTGTATATCTATAGCTATATACTTCTGTCTGTCTATCTATCTGTCTATCTATCTATCTATCTATCTATCTATCTATCTATCTATCTATCTATTTACCATCCATCTGTCTTTCTGTCTGTCCGTCTGTCCATCTCTCTCTCTCTTTCTCTCTCTCTCTTTCTCTCTTTCTCTCTCTCTCTCATAGAACATAGGCTTCTTGGACTGGTTCATGTCTAGGTCTTTAATAAAAGCTTGCTGAATGGTAAGTGGTGTGATAATAACCATGCTTGACCCAAAGAAAAGATGAGAAAATATACCTCCTTTCCTTCCTTGCAGAGGTGGGGGACTATGGGTGTGGAATGCTATATACACCATCAGGCCTGGTCAATGGGTAGGTTAGTTTGGGTGACCTGCTATTTTTATTCTATTTAAAAATTCCTTATTTTGGGGCTGTCTGTCTGGGTATAGGGGTGGGGAGAGCTATTTGGAAACGAAGGTGATAGAAAAATTGAAAATATCAATAAAAAGTTTTCTAAGTGCCGGTTGACTAATGTGTAGTTTGGGAATCCCTTGAATATAAGACACATGGGCCTGATTTCCATCTTTCCAGGAAGTCTGAGGTTACAGACAAAAGGTGAATGCTACTGTGGGAGGCGGGCATACTTTGGAACATACAATCACATGGATGTAGACTGGGGTTGGAAGGGATCTCAGGGGTCACTGATCCCAACCCCCTCCTTTTATTGGTGAGAGAACTGAGGCCTGTCCAAGGTCACACAGCTGGTAAGTGTCAGAGAGGGGTTTTGAACCTGACTTGAATCCCCTGACCCCACACTCAGCCTCTTAATTGGCTCTAAACTCTGCTCTCTGATTCTGATTCCATTCTGGAAAATGGGCAGGGATCAGAGCATCATAGACCAAGAGGAAGAAGAGGCCTTACAGGCCAGGTAGCCTTTCCCTTTCATTTTACAGATGGGGAAACTGAGGCCTGGAAAGGTTAAGTGACTTGCCCAAGGTTCACACAGAAGATCATCTGTCTAGAGTTGGATGAGCCTTTATGGGTCATCTAGTCCAACCTGTTCATTTTACAGATGGGGAAATGGAGGCCCAAAGAGGTTTAATAGCTTGTTCCAGATCATGGAGGCTGTATCAATGGTGGGACTTGAACCCAGGTCCTCTGATTCGAGAACCTTTCCACTGTACCATACTTCTTCTGAGCTGGACATAGGGGTTGTATGAGTTGTTTTTATCATGCCTGATGGCTGGTCCCATTCATAACCAAGGCCAACAGCCTGGCAGTCTCTGGAAAGCACCAGCAGAGAGGCCAGCAGCTTCTGTCCAGCCTTCAGGCAGATTCCATCATCACGGGGACAATGGAATTATGTGCATAGTGTTCTGGCCTCAAGAGTTATGGTCCCATAGGAACTCCATGAACCCAGTGCAGGGGACCAGGGGCCACAGGGAGGGCAAGGGGAGAGTGGCTTGGTGGAGGATTTATGCTCCTGCTCCCCAGTGACTGGCCTGGTCATTCAGGGCCAGGGAGGACCCATCCACACATCCCTGCATCATCTGGAGATGCACTGGCCTCTCTCTCTTTCTCCTTCCCCTCTTTTGCCTTCCCTTCTTTTGGGGCAAATTTTGGGAGTCTAAACCTGCAATTTGATTTGTGTGGGGAATGCCCATTACAGAAGCTGTCTCTCCTCATACAGACTGTTTTTAGATTTAGGCAATGACCCAAAGATTTGGTTTTTAAAAAAATATTTTGATAACTACATTTCAACATAATTGGTTTCCTTGGTAATGGTCTCTATTTTATTTTGTGCATGTTCTGAGAAGGGGTTTTCCCCAGACTGCCTCAAGGGCCCAGACCACACAAAACAATGATGACCGACACCTTAGAGTATTGCCTGAGGGCCCATAGGTTTATATTTAGAAGGGATCTCAGAGACAGTCTAGGTCTAAGGCCATTGGCTTAGAGCTGGAGGAGACCTTAGAAGAACCTACCCCCCTCCCTTTGCATATGAGGAATCTGAGGTAGGCTGTGTTACAGGGACTTGCCTAAGGTCACACAGCTAGTAAGTGTTGGAGACAGGGTTCAAACTCAGGCCTTCAGCACTCTGGCCACTATGGTAACCCCTCATTTTATGGATGAGGAAACGGGGGCCCAGGGAAGATAAGTGATGTACCCACCATATCTTCCTGACTCATGCCAAGTCTAGCATTATATATACTTTGAAATTCCCTCATTTGACAGGCAACAAAGTGGAGGCCCAGGGAGAGTATCTGACTTGGCTAAGAGCCCATGGGTTACCCAACTAGAATATGTCAGAGACAGGCCTAGAACCAGGATCTTCTAGACCCCACAGCTGGTCCTTTCCATCGTGTCAGGCCACTTAGCTCTCATTTCCCTAGAGCAGCTAAGTGCTCCCTTCCCCCAGGGCCGAGGCCCAGGTGTTGGCCCCTTTCTGCTTCTCTTACCTGGAGGTCCTTGTCGTGGCTCTGCCTCTCCAGGATTAGGACCCGGTCCTGAAGCTCTTCCACCGTCCCCTGGAGCACGTCATTCTCCTCCATGGTGGCGCTGAGGCGATGTTCTAGCTCTCGCTTCCGATCTGATAGCATCTTGATCTGAAAGGGCAGAGAACCACGTGGCGTGTGTATGTGTGTGTATGGGTGCGTGTGTATGTGTGTGTATATGTGCTCACTCACATCCACGTGTGGGTGGTTTGGGGTGATGCCCAGGCTGATGGGTGGGAAAGAAGAGACTGCCTCCCAAACATAGAACCCAACTATTTGTGCCCGTATCCGCTTGTACCAGGTTCTGTACGTCTGCACCTGGGAGAGGAACAACCAGGCACCTCCAGGCTGGAAAGGAAACCCCTCCCTTGGTGAAACTTGGCGTGGAAGGTGGGAGTTGAGCTCCTAGCAAGCTGGAATGCAGGTTGCCAGGCAAAAGCAAGGCGGGGAAGGCCAGAGTGCTTGGGAATTTCTAGAGATAAGGCCAGGGCATGGCTGTCTCTTTCTCTGCCTTGCAGCTCTGTCCTGGTCCCAAACTGCTCCAAAGAGACCCCAAGCTGGTCTGCCAGGGACTTTCTTCCTTCTCCAGGTGCCAGGTCAGAGAAACTCCCTGGCCGTTGTCTAGAGATGGGACTTCCTTTTTGTTGGCCAGAATCCCAAACCCCAGCTCCCTCCCTGCCCAAGCCGTCTAGATGGATTAACCTTTGGTGCTCTGATTGGAGGACGTGGAAAAAGAAAGATGGTGGCTGCACTGGGATACTTCAAAGCTCCGGGCTGAGTGTTTAAGAGGGAGAGGTGGCCTGGTTTTCTTTTTTTTTTAATTTTTAAATTTTACTTTTTTTTGGAGGGGGGAAGGTAGGGCAATTGGGGTTAAGTGACTTGCCCAAGGTCACACAGCTAGTTTTGTGTTAACTGTCTGAGGCTGGATTTGAACTCAGGTCCTCTTGACTCCAGGGCTGACAGCCACCTAGCTGCCTCAACAGCCTGGTTTTCTTAAGGCTCTTTCCAGGGCCCCAACTGCCCTCCACTTAGGATTCTGTCCCTCTGCCTCCTCTGGGCTAGTTAGCTGCCTGGTGGTCTTTCTGGGCCTTTCCACAAATTTCTCCCCAGGTGTGGCATTCTCAGCTGGTCCCTCTGTTGTGCCCCATAGAGATATCATTATATCGTCCAACTTTACTGAGACGTCCTTTCTGCCAGCTCTCTAGACCCTGACCTAGGGGTGAGGAACCCATGCCCTTAGACAGTTTAGCATACTAATGCTTTCCTGACTCATAGGCCACATATTCTCCAGTCTTCTTTTTCGTTTTTGGAGGGGTGAAGGCAGAGCAATTGGGATTAAGTGACTTGCCCAAGGTCACAAGGCTAGTAAGTGTTAAGTGTCTAAGGTCAAAATTGAACTCAGGTCCTCCTGACTCCAAGGCTGGTGCTCTATTCACTGTGCCACCTAGCTGCCCCATGTTCTCTAGTCTTATATGCTTCTCCTAATTCCTTGGGGCTTTCAGAGCTCTCCTACCTTGGCCAGCATGTAAATGTATTTTGGTTTGATTGTGGAATTTTTCCAGGGGGAGATTTTTAAACTGAATTTTTAAGGACTGGAGCCCTCCCAGAAGCATCCTCCCCCTTACTTTGGGGTCTTTTCCTGCAGCAAACCCTCTCTCCCCCAACTTTAGGATTATGATTCTGCTCTCTGGGTACAGATCCTCCCTGGCTGATGTCCTGGGGAAGAGAAGCATGTGGCCTCGGTCCAAGGAGATCAAGTGTCTGGCACCAACAAAGGCATACTGTATACAAAGGGACCATGCCTCGGAGTATGTGCCCAGGTTAGTGGCCACAGCCCATTTCATGAACGAAGCCACTATTCTACGCATGGACCGAGGGCAAAGCTGCCTGTATGAAGAACATTCTTCCCTGAGTGGGTCATCACTTTAATATTCTCCTGCCCTTTTGAAATTTTTCTCCCATGATTCATCTTGGTCTCCCAAGTCCCAACCAGTGCCCAGTCAGGTAAAAATGACTCCTAGCTGCCCCCAAACTTCTGAAAGAGCGTAACTTGAAAGCCAGAAGAGCCTATGTTGTTCAGTTGTTTTAAGTGTATCTTGCTCTCTGTGACCCCATTTGGGGTTTTCTTGGCAAAGATATTGAAGTGGTTGTCCATTTCTTTCTCTAACTCCTTTTACAGATGAGGAAACTGAGGTAAACGGGGTTGAGTGACTTGTCCAGGGTCACATAGTAAGTATCTGAGGCCACATTTGAACTCAGGTCCTCCTGATTCCAGGGCTGTCCGCTCTATTCACTGCACCAACGGCTGCTCTAGACTAGCTACTCTAACGTGTTTATTTTACTGATAAAGAAATTGAGGCCCAGAGCCTTGGTCATACTGGTAGGAAAGTGGGATTTACCCTGAGGTTAAGGTATCACAGATTTTGCCTGGGGCTAGATGAGACCTTAGGCAGCTAGGGGGCGCCATAGTGCACAGAACTTCAGGCCTAGAGTCAGGAAGACTCATCTTCCTGAGTTAAAATCTGGCCTCAGATACTTACTAGCTGTGTGACCCTGGGCAAGTCATTTCATCCTGTTCGCCTCAGTTTCTTCATCTGTAAAATGTACTGGAGAAGGAAATGGTAAATTCCAGAAGGAGTACCTGAACAGCAAGAAGAAACCTTAAAGGCCAATGAGTTGAATCCCTTCATTTTTTTTTGTTTTTTTTTTTGAGGGGGGAGGGGAAGGCTGGGCAATTAGGGCTAAGTGACTTGCCCAAGGTCACAAGGTTAGTAAGTGTTAAGTGTCTGAGGCTGGATTTGAACTCAGGTCCCCCTAACTCCAGGGCCGGTGCTCTATTCACTGGGCCACGAATCCCTTCATTTTATAGAGGAGAAAACTTTGAACTAGATTAGGAGAAGTGACTTGTCCAAGGTCATTCAGCCAGTAAGCATCTGGGACAGGCTTCAAATTTCGGTCTTCCTGACTCCAAGTTTAGTACATGGTATGATCACAGGTTCCCATGTTTAGAGCCAGAAGGGACCTGCTCCAGCTGCCTCAGTTTACAGATGAAGAAATGCCTGGAGAGGTAGAATAATTTACCTGAGGTCACAATGGTAGTATGGAGAAATTTGGTTTACGCAGACAAAATAATTAGCCCAGCACCATGGCCTAGAGAGCTGAATGGGATGGAAATGAAGGGAAGAGCACGCATGAAGCACTGGAGTCCCTCACCTCGAACCCTACCTAGCATTGGGATCAAACCCAGTCATGAGGCTCCCTGAGAATGATTTTG
>CM053594.1:18588401-18618544 GCA_028646575.1 Pseudocheirus occidentalis
GAGGAAAAACCCCACCTTCAAGCCTTTCTCAAAAGGGCAGGAGCACCCTGGATCATACCTCTGGAGCTGAGGGCAACTGCCTCATTTGACAGAGAAGGGAACTGAGGCTTAGGGAAGTGATGTGATTTGCCCAAGGTTGTAAGTGGCAGAGCCGGGATTTGAACCCAGAAAATCCACTGTTCATTCCACTGTACATCAAGGGACTTCTCTGGGGCCCAGCTCCCACGATCCTTCCCTCAACAACCCTCAACCCCACTGTCAGAGCTGAGAGAAAGCAGGTCACATCAATCCTCTCCATCTCCCCCTTTCCCCCAATAATGCAAAGTTAGCACCCCAATATTGAACTAGAATATCAGAGGCCACCTAATCCAACCCCTTCATTTCACAGGCCCAGAGAGGTGAACTAACTTATCCAAGGTTACAAAAAGAGCAAGCAGCTGACGCAGGATTTGAAGCCAGCTCCCTGGTTCCAAATCTGGCACTCTTTTCCTGGTGCCGTTCTTAGCCCTTTTTTGGGGTTCCCATTTAGTAAAAGGATTGCTGTTCAGATAGCTGCCTACTTGAGCTGAAGACAGAGGGGAAAATCTTCAACAGAGAATCTTTTATTGGCTCAGTTCTTATTATTGATTTCCATGCAAGATTTCATAATCTCATTATTCTATAGTTATCCACCAATCATGCAAAAAACATTTATTAAGCACCTACTATGTGCTAGGAATTCAAAGACAATCTCTGCCCTCAAGGAACTTACCTTCTAATGGGAGAGAGAATATGTACCAATTAGAGTTTATGTGACACATACAAAGCAGATAGAGTATTTATCCAGTGTCTTTTCCTGTTACAATGTATCCTCTGCTCTGCTGCCCAAGTTAGGTTTTCCAAAATGGAGGTCTCATCATGACACTCCTGTTCTATGAGCTCCAGTGGCTCCCTATTACCTCCAGGTTAGAAGAGAAACACCTCTGCTTGGGAATTGAAGCTCTCCTAACTTGGCCCCTTTCAAAGCTTCTAGGTTTATTTGTTTTAACAATTCACCCTTCTCTGCATACTCTATGTACCAGCGTCACCGGCCTCTACAGTTCCTTGAACATGCTCTCTCATTTCCTATCTCCATGCCTTTGCATTGGCTGTGCCCTTTGTCTGGGATGCTGGGTCTGTTTATTTTTCTGACTCCCTTCAAGGCTCAGTTTCAATCCCACCTATACCAAGAGATCTTTTCTTTTCTACTCTCCCCTCCTCCCCCCTCAAGCATTCTCAAATTGTTTTCCTTCTACTCCACATAAATCTTACATCTGACTAATTTTTTACAGCTTGTCCCTCCCCCTCCTTTAGGATGTAAGCTTCTTGAGGGCAGAGGCTATTTTTACCTCTCTTTGTAGCCCTAACACTTAGCACAATGCTTGGCACTTAATAAGCATTTATTAAACACTTGCTTATTAACTTGGAAGCACTTCGTATACTGTGGCCTTTCCTGTACCCTTAATTAATGTTATCAGATCTGAGTAGACAAGGGACAGAGAAAATAATTGTTGCCTAGGTCTCATGAGAGCTTTCTGATAGGCAGAGCCAGAACTAGGTGTGGGCAAATTAGGCTGCTGCCTAGGGCGTGTGCAACATACAGGGGCACAAAAGTGTTGTTTCAGAATATTACTTTTTTTTTCTGATAAATGGACAGTTTTGATGCCAAAAAATTCCTTTTCATGGCCTGTAGATATTTATGGGCACATGGAAAGCCTACATGTAAAACTTTCTGATCCTCCCGGATTACTAGTGTTTTCCCCTTTCCCTGATTACCTTGCTTTTATTTTGACTACACTCATATGGACATATATTCTTTTCTCTCATAGAAGGGCAGGATAGTTTCATTTTTAATGACAGTATCTGGCACATAGTAAGTAGATTAACAAATGCTTTATCATTGAAGGGAGGGAAAGAAAGGGAAAAGGAAGGGAATAAGCATTTATATAGGGCCTACTTTGTATCAGACACTGTGCTAAGCACTCTTACAAATATTATTTCATTGATTGATTATATTGATTATTGATTAGGGGCTCAATTCCTCAATTCAGTCCAGGGAGGGCAATGCAATATTCAAATCTTGCCTAGGATACAAAAATACTGTGTCCTGGTTCTGCAGGCAGAATTTTATTATTTTTTTATTATTGGAGGAAGGCAAAGCAATTGGGGTTAGTTGACTTGCCCAAGGTCACACAGCTAGTTAAGTGTGTCAAGTGTCTGAGGCTGGATTTGAAGTCAGATCCTCTTGACTCCAGGGCTGGTGCTCCATTCACTGTACCATCTAGCTGCCCCTGGAGCAGAATATTATTAAAGGAGGAAGACCATAGGCTACATTCCTGATTATGAGCCACAAATGGTAGTTCTGAGCCGTCTCTCTGGGAATAGCCTGGTCTCCGGATAACTGGCTAGCTAGAACACTGAAATCCAAGTGTTTTCTTCCCACTCCATTCCCCATTACATTGGATACCTTTGGAGGATGACTTCAGTCATTCTCAGAAAACTGGCTTTGCTTCCTTACTTCAGAAGGATCCCTACCCAAAGACCTGCCATTTAGCCTGAGACTGGAGAAACATGTTTAAGTGGCAAGAAGTCCTCCCTTTGGGAAACTCACTTCAGCCTGGAGACTCTCCAGTCTGATGATGTGTTGGTTGGATGAAGAATTTTTCTCCCGGAAGTCTTCTCGGAGGGCGTGCACTTGCATGGAGAGCTGGCGCTCTACTTCTGATGCCTGGGAATAGAAGAGAAAATCAGAGGCTTAATGGAGAAACAGTAGGTTGGAACCTTGATTCTCCCTCCCCAGACTAATTGGTACCTCCCATCATTCTTTGGCTAAGCTTAATCAGACACTGATGTAATGGAAGCTTGTCAGGTCCTAAGACTATGCCATATGAGGTTAGGTTGAAGGATTTATAGGAGTTCTTAGACGTGTGTGTGTGTGTGTGTGTGTGTGTGTGTGAGATGGGCCACTTTGTCCTAAGGATCTTTTCTTAGAATAAAATTTTTTAAATGCATAAAATAAAGCAAAGAGGATTTCCAAACAAATCAATTATATTGAAACTTAATTATTAACACATTAAATATTCTTATAGTTATTAATAATATGAAAAGCATTGAATAGCCATATATAAAATATTAAAATCTCATATCTATTAATATTTTATTAAAAGCATTGAATGGCAATATATCAAAGTATTAAATAGGATTAAATAAATTAATTAAATAATATTAAAGTCATTAAAAATTAAATGTGCAGACATCAGATTAAATAGAATAAAATATCAGATTAAATAAAAGTTAAACACACAGACATCAGGTTAAATAAATTAATTAAATAACACTAAAATAATTAAAAATTGAACACACAGATATCGCTAAGACTTGCATTACAAGGTTGTGGATCGAGAGTTTAAAGGACCCTCAGAGGTCATCTGGTCCAATCTCCTCACTTTATAGACAAGGAGATGTAGGCCCTGGGGAGATGAAGGGTCTTGTCTATTAGTTTTCTGGCAGCCACATCACACTGTTGAATCATATTGAGCTCACAGGTTCCTCTGTGATTTAGAAGATGATTGTAGCTCTCCCAGGCCTCCCTCAGTTAGCAGTGGGTCCCCTGCTGGAATAAATGCCCTGCAGCAAAGTAGGTCAGTGCCACAGAGAAAAGTTGTAAGGCCAATCAGCTTCTGAAGGATAAGTCCTGTGGCCAGCAATTGGGCCTGATCTTCAGCCGCTGTCCAAGGCCCGTTTCTCTGAAAGCTGCTCTCCCTACATCTCCAGTTTCTCTTTTCCTACTGGAATGGACTCTTCTCACTAGAATCACCTTCTCCTTCTGTTGCCTCTTCCTCTGATTGGCTGACTCTTTCCAGAATCTCTACTTGGAGGAGGATGCCTGGGCAAGTTGGGTTTTCATCCTTCCCAAGGCTGCATTCCAGACTCCTCCAACTGTCTTTACCAACTCCCTCATCTTGGGTACTTCCTAAATCCCCTTTTCAGTTTCCTTTTATGGGCGGTCTTCCCCCATAGATTGTAAACTCTCTGAGGGCAGGGACTGTCTTTTTTTTTTTTTCTACTTTGTGTTTGATTAGCCAGGTTGATCAAAGTGCCTGGCACACCATGGTAAGCACGTTGCATTGCCTTGCCTTGAATGAGAATGGAAGGGGTTATTTATAACCCTGCAGGTGGAAGGCTAATCTAAGACCTGATACTTAGCCTAAGGATATTGGTCAACTGGAAAAATGAATTTTAGAGCCTGAAAGAATCTCAGAGGCCACTTAATCTCACCTAATCTTCAATATACTAAGAAATTGGGGCAGAGAGAGGTTAAATACCTCCCAAGGGCACACAGGTAGAAGGCAGCAAAGTTAAGAGGGACCATCTAGCTCAGCTCCCTTATCTCACCAATGAGAAAACTGGGGTCCCCTGGGAAAAGTGACTTGCTCAAATCTCAAGGCCTGGAGGAGTTAACACCCCTTTTCAAAGTAGGTCATTTGCTGCCTTCTCACAGAAAAATTCTGGTTCAGGCCTTTGGCTAGAGGAAACTACTGTTAGTTTGTGTGGAAGCTTCCGAAGCTTACCCCCTTTTCTCTTTAGGTTATGTAATAGAGAAGGGATGAGAACAAGCATATATAGCACCGACTATGGGCCAGCCACTATGATAATGTCTTGCAAGTATTATCTCATTTTATATCTCAGTAATCTCAATATTATCTCAAAAATAATCTGGGGAAGTAAGGGTTACTATCACTCCCATTTTACAGACAAGGAAACTGAGGCAGACAGAAGATAAGTGACTTGTCCAGGGTCATACAGTCAGGATGTGCTTGAGGTTAGATTTGAACTCAGGTCCTCCTCAATCCCAGACTGGTGCTCTTTACTCTGGCACCTAGCTGCTCCTGTTATTGCTTTTTAGATGCAGAGTCTGCTGCTTTGAGAGTCAGAATAGCTTATGATCATGGGGCTGGTGAATGTCTGAGGCAGGATTTGAACCCCGATCTACTGACCATCAGATCCAACATTCTCATTATGTCACACCTCCATAACTTTGCCCTGGCTGTTATCCATGCCAAGAATGCTTTGCCCCTTTATTTTTGCCTCTTAGAATACCTTTCTTCCTTCAGGACTTAGCTCAAATCTCTCCCTCCACGGGATGTCTTTCTCCTCAAATCCTAGTGCCTCCCTTCTAAGATTACCTTCCATCTCTGTGTCTTACATACACGCACACGCACACACAAACACACACACACACACACACACACGCAAATCTATGTATCTGTCATCTCCCCTATTAAGCTCCTTGAGGGCAGGGACTGTTTTTGCTTTATTTGTATCTCTCCTATCTAGTATAATGACTAGCACCCAGTAAGTCCTTAATAAATGCTTAATGATTGATTTTATCTTTGCATCCTTCATGCCTGACACACAGGAAGTACAAATAACTATTTGTTGAATTTGGGATTCAATTATATGGCATTTATAGGTGTTTTTTTTTTGATGCGTTCTTCCTCACTTTGCTTAGAAATCAGGAGCCTTGTGGGCTTTTAATGGTATTTTAGATAGCTAAATGGCACAGAGGACAGAGTACTGGGCTTGGAGTCAGGAAGACTTGAGTTTAAATCTAGCCTCAGATACTTCCTAGGTGTGTGACCTTGGGCAAGCCACTTAACTCTGTTTGCCTTGGTTTCCTCATCTGTATAATGGGTATAATGATAGCACTTACCTTCAAGAATGGTTGTAAGGATCAAATGATATGATGTTTGTATAATGTTTAGCACAGTATCTAGAATAAATAATAAATGCTTGTTTCCTTCCATTTTAGGGCTATGGCATCTTCTGAAGGAAACAGGGCTAACCTGTTCCCATCGTAAGGGAGTCTGAAGCAGTTGTTTCTCTGTAGCAAGGCTGCCAGCTGCTTAAATAACTAACTGGAGTAGGGGGCAATGGGAGAAGAAGGTAGCAATCTTTTTTTGTTTTTTTGGAGGGGAGAGGATGAGGCATTTGGGTTTAAGTGACTTCCCCAAGGTCACACAACTAGTACGTGTCAAGTGTCTGAGTTTGGATTTGAACTCAGAACTCAGGTCCTCCTGACTCCAAGGCTGGTGCTCTATTCACTGTACCACCTAGATGCCCCTAACAATGTTTTTTGAGTCAGCTGGTAGTTGTTAGACAGGGTGAAGGGTCAATGACAGGGCTGGCGCTGAGGAGACACCCTGGGGCTCAAGATTCTCTCTCTATTAAAACTAGCAAGTTGGTGCCAACAGTGGGTGGGATTCTGTCTCCAACCCACCTCTAGCTTCTGCAGAAAAAGTGGCCTGTCAAACATCCTGGCTCCTCTTGTAGAAATGGGAGGTAGAATTGGTCAAATAAAAAAAAAAACAGAACCCTTGTCAATTAAGTCAAGTGGTGTCAAATTCACAGGCATTTATTAAACTTATCAAGAGAATATACTAAGTGTGTGCAAAGGTGTCAACACAGAAAGTCTTTTTCAAATTATAAAGTATTATGAACACATGGGTTATGATTACTTTTTCTCCCCCTTTCTGACTCTGTCTTATTCTTTCACAGGATCAAACATTTAATCCTCCAATGGATGAAACAGACCGTCAAGTGTTTTTCCATCCCTGACATGCTCCATGCTCGATTTGGTCCAATTGCCAGCACTGGCCAGCTTCCTTCCTTTTCTTTGGATAGAGCTTGAATCATTAACACCAGTAATAACAGGGGATAATTTCTCCAGCCTGGTAGATTTAAATTGAAGTACTTTCAATGTCCTCTTTGGAAGCACTGGTCACTCAGATGCTTGCAGGACTGTCTTCTGTCTCTTTTTATATCTCTAGCCCTTAGCTCAGTGTCTGGCATAAGTAGGCACATAATAAATGTTTATTCATTGATTGCCAGTCTCATAGAAGATATAAAAAGGCAACTGTTATGCATGAAAATAAATTCAATGCACCTGACCCCCAAATCAGCAAACATTCCCAGGAGAGAAGTGGAGGTCTGTCCTCTTAAGCCCTTGATTGGTTTATTGGTGGCTCCTGTAAAGGGGACACAGAGGGCAGCTAGATGGTATAGTGCATAGAGTACCAGCCCTGGAGTCAGGAGGACCTGAGTTCAAATTTGACCTCAGACACTCAATACAAAAACTAGCTGTGTGACCTTGGGCAAGTCACAACCCCAATTACCCTACCTTCCCGCCTCTAAAAAGAAAAAAAAGGTGACACAGGGCCACAAGAGACCCATAAAGGGCTTAAACATCTCCCCCACCCCCACCTCAATCCACATGTCTACACTCATTACTGTTCATTGTCATTCTTCTATTCCTATAAGGCCCAAGCCAGGTCTCCCATGAAGTCCCTCTCTGATAATTATCCCGACTGAAAATTATTTCTCTCTCTCCTCAAATACACCCAGAGTCTCTTGACTCCTCCTCCTCCTTCTTTTTTTTTTTTTTGCTTTTTGTAGGGGTGATTGGGGTTAAGTGACTTGCCCAAGGTTACATGGCTAGTATTTGTGTTAAGTGTCTGAGGTCAAATTTGAACTCAGGTCCTCTTGACTCCAGGGCCAGTGCTCTACTCACTGTGCCACCTGGCCGCGCCCCCCTTGGCTCCTTCTTTATCCCTATCATGCTCTACCTGGCTTGTTGGTGTTGTCAAAAGCAGCAACAGTTAGCACTTATTCAACATCTTAAGGTTGCAAAGTACTACTTAACAAATGTTATGTTCATTGGATCCTACAAACAGTCCTGGGAGATATGGGCTGTTATTATTCCCATTTTACAGATAAAGAGGTTGAGGCAGACAGAAGTTAAGTGACTTGCCAATGATTGCACAGTTAATGATGACGATAAGCATTTATATAGCAAATTAAGTTTGCAAAGCACTTTACAAATATTATCTCACTGGACCCTCATAACAGCCCTGGGAAGCAGGGGCTTCTATTCTTCCTGTTTTCTAGAAACAGAGTTGAAATGACTTACCTAGGGTTACATAGCTGGTAAGAATCTGAGGCAGGATTTGAACTCTGGTCTATCCTGATGGGAAAATTCAGCTCTTTACTCACCATACTACCTAGCTACCTCCATTATATCCCTTTAATAGACTGCAAGATCCTTGAGGGTAGGTGCAATGTCTTTGCTGGCTTTGTGTTCCTGGTGGGTGGCTAGAAGTGAAGTGCAAAACATCAGAGCTGGAAGGGACCTCAATGCAGACCATTAAGTGCATCCCTCTCATTTTACAAATTCAGATATTGAGTCTCACAAGGTTAAGTGACTTGGGAAAAGTCACACAGACAAGAGACTGGAGAGCTAAGATCTGTACTTAGGACTTCTGACTGCAGATCCATCCCTCTCTGTTTCAGCTAGGATGTTTCTATCAGTGAAAAGCTCACATTCTTAAAAAATGCCTAAAATGCTTAAGGTTAGCAGAAGGACCTTATTTTAGCAGATTTCCTGTGGTTAAAAAGGCTCTTTTCACTTCCCTAGATAGAGAAAATTGATTAGAGCTGCTGGGAGCTCCATAGGAAAAGAAAGTCCTGAGGAATATGAAGTGGGATGCCAGCAGCAAGTATATTGGTGTAATAGACACAGAGCATGCTCTGATTTGCCCTTTCTGATGGGTTTTACAAAGCATGCATGGATAGTCCCTGCCTGGCTCCATGTCCACTTCAAACTTGGACAACTGCTTATAGCCAGGCTTGACATGTGGACTTGTAATGGCTGATGAAGATTCTTCTAATTGGCTGCTAGGTCCAAAGATATGATGATTCAGGGGTTTGAAGAGTTCTCTAACAGCTGCTGAGCTGTTACTTAGTGGATATTCAAAAAGAGTGACAACCCCTCCCCCATCCCCATTTCCTCTCTCTTCTTTTGCCTTGAAAGTATGAGGACTGCTTTGAGCTGCATCCAAAGAGCTGGGTGGAGGAATGGGGGCTGCCTTATCTCTCCCCTGGCTCTTGTGGGTCTATGAATATATGGCTGTCTATCTTTTTGCTTTCCTGATTGAGATGCCATTGTCTAGGCATAAACTATGATTTTTAAAAGTATGGTGGTACTAGCAATATCTATTACAATCTCAGTAGCTGACAGTAGAGGAATTCCCTGTTTCAGGAACAGAGACACACATTAAGGGCATGTGACTGTGGAAAAGCATTCATTGAAGGTTGATAACAGCTTTAGGGGGCATGATCCTTCAAGCAATGGCTACTGGCTCTAGAAAGTCACAGGCTTTTAGAATCTAGTAGAGAGTTACGTCTAAGAGAAGCTATGGAAGGAGTACACAAAGAGAGAAAATTATGTCTAGCATCAGGAATGAGAAGGTTCTCCTTTGCCACATGTGATCTCTGTACATGTACCTCATTACCAATGTACTCTAAGCGTGTGCCCACTTTTCTTCCCCCACTACGGACTGCGTATATTTAGAAGAGTGTATCCCAGCCTTTTGGGGGCAATGTTTTATATCAACTTTTCTTATACTGCCTCTTCTAAAATGTAGTTGAGTCAACTGGCTGATTGCTGATGAGAAGTACATCAGTAGGGGCTCAAAAACTTCAGTGCTAGAAGCACAGCTCCTTAGGGTTACCACTAGAATCCTGAAAAGAAGCAGCAGTCAGCCACCATTTGGGGACTCACCCTGTGAGCATGACTGCAAACTGAGAAGTGGCCCAGAGGGGGTGCTAGATTAGTTTCATAGAGTCAGAGCTGAAAGGGACCTTAGAGAGAATTTGGGGAAAATATTCACACATATTATATGTTTTAATTTTTACAATTACAAAATTTTTACAGTTTTATAATCTGAAATGTACAGTTCTGTAAGGAAGCAGTATCAGGTATGTTTCACACATGTATATATACATATACATGTGTGTATGTACATACATAACCTATTTTTATAAGATGAGCAGATTGAAACGTAGAAAAGGACACTGGTCTTTCTCTTAGGCCCTCACTGATACTTTGCACCTCTCATGGCATTCATTAGATATATAGGAACATAGCTTTAAAGCTGGAAAACACTTTAGAAGCCATTAAACCCTTCCCCCCTTTATTTTGCAGATGAGGAGACTGAGGCAATGAAAGAGTAAATGACTGGCCCAGAATAACACAACTAGTAAGTGTAGGAGGTGAGATTTCATCTCCTCCAGGATCCTATTCGTTCAATCCTTCCCTCTCCCCAATTTTTAAAAATCTCTCCTTATCCTCTGGTTCCTTCCCTTCTGACTACAAATATGCTCAAATCTCTCCCTATTCCTTCCCTCCAAACCCTTCATTCCCCCTGTGGCTATCACTCTATCATCCTTTCACAGCCAAACTTCTAGAAAAAGAGACCCATACTCTTTTTTCTCCTCATACCCCCATCCCTTTGAAAGCTCGCTTTGGTCTCCACCACTCAACAGAAAGTGCTCCTCCCAAGGTCACAAATAATTATTGCAATAGCTTCTAACTAGGTCTCTCAAGATCATCATCATCATTATTAATATGGAGGTACAAACAGAAATGTTCCCCAAATTGAGATATTGGTGGGAAGTCAGCTCATTTTTTGCTCTGTAAGGTGCCATTGTTTCTGCCAGAGGTCTTTCATTCCTGGCTGAACAAGTCAGCTCCCCCTTAGGGTCCTATGACAAGAGATGGGCTGGATTTTTCACCCACCACACTGAGCTCACTGAAGTCAGAGAACATCTTGTACTAACAGCTGAAAAATACCTCTTGGCCAAATCACCCATGGAGCTCACATCGAACAAGTGATTTAAGTGAGAATTCTGAGAATTTCTCCAGATGAAGCAGATACATTTCATCCTGTTCCCAGGCTTTTCATTTTGGACCAGCGCTTAATGAGATGCTGCTGCCTTGGGAACAGCCCAAAGTGCATGGTCTGGGAAGGCCCACGTCTGCCAGACAACATGGGATTAGAGAGTGAGTTCTCTGGCAACTTTGTCCAAGCTGCTTAAAATAAGGAAACCAGACTAGATGCTCTGTTTCAAGGTTCCTTCTGACTCTGACATTCTAGATTCAAAACCTCCTTCTAGAGCTGGCATTCTACTTTCCAAGGGTCCCCCAGGCCTGACATTCTCTCTCCTGAGACCTGTTCCAGTTCTGACATTCTCTGTTCTAAGGACCCTCCAGACCTGACATTCCCTCTGGCAGCACCTCTAGTTAACTACATTTATGTAGAGCTCTGTGTGTACCCTGCACTGTGCTAAGCTCTTTACAATTACTCTCATTTGGGTCTCATAACAATCCTGGGAAGTAGGTGTTATTATTATCCCCATTTTACAGATGAGAAAACTGAGGCAAACAGAGGTTAAGTGACTTGTCCAGTGCCACACAGTTAATAAGTATCTAAGTTTAGATCTGAACTCAGGTCTTCCTGACTCCAAGCCTGGAGCTCTATCCATTTCACCGCCTAGTTTCTGTGTTAGCTCTCCTTTCCTAGTAAATTAAAAGGGACAAATGTGAAGTCAATTGAATTTCTGGTAAAGACAAACTTTTGAATGCTGAAGCAGACCCCAAGTATCCAACAGACACAGACAGGTAAAATTCACTCTGCTGAGTGAATATTTCATTTTATTTTTAGTATTTTTTCAGTTGTATCTGATTCTCTGGGACTCCATTTGGGGTTTTCTTGGCAAAGATACTAGAGTGGTTTGCCATTTCTTTCTCTAGATCATTTGACATATGAATAAATTGAGGCAAACAGGGTTAAGTGACTTGCCCAGGGTCGAACAGCTAGTAAGTGTCTGAGGCCAGATTTGAACTCAAGAAGATGAGTCTTCCTGACTCCAGGCCCTGTACCCTATCCATAGAGCCACCTATCTGGCCTAGTATTGGAGTTAGTACATGTGCTTTTCAAATGGAGAACAGTTCAATCATGGTGCTAAAAAGGGGATTAGAAACAAAAGGTTCCCCCTTTTCCTATTTTTACCTCAGGTTCTTCTGACATCACCACATACACACCACACACACACACACACACACACACACACACACAGCAATGACATGACTCTCTTCCATTTTGTCCTGGTTCAAATTCATTGGCAAATTGAAGAAGAGAGGAGCTTGGGAATTTCTAATCCCAAGTTAGAGAGTTTCCTGGGATAGAGGACTATGACTGTCAAGCATCAATAGGGAGAACAATTTTTCTAACTGCAAATTCTCTGCAACAAAAAGTCATAGAAAATTAACTCACGGCACTGAAAGGTTAAGTGAATTATTGATGGTCATACATTTGCTGGATCTACCAGGAAGCAGGACTTGTGCCCAGGTCTCCCAGAATCTACAGTGGCCCTGTAGCCGTCACACCGCAATGCATCACCACCATCATCTTCATCAGCATGATGGAGTATTGCACGTGGCAGGAGCTTATGAAATATTTGCTGCAAGAATAAATGAATGAGAACTTGCTAAACTTTAAAGAGTGTTTGTTATCCTAGATACTGATGCAAATACAGACATCAAAGACTGACCTCCCCAGAATCACTGATTTTAATGGAAAAGGAGAAAACAAGTGAGCAACGTTAACTACTCTCATTTCTGAGAGACAAGGTTACATTGGAATGCCAGATGCCCATGCCGGTCTAATAAAAAACTCTTAGGAAAGGTCCAGGGGGAATAGAGGCTTTCAGTGTTCTCAAGGACTAACACAAGAGAATTGGCTCAGTGTCTTCCCAGGCCTTGGCACATAGCTCTGCTAAAATAGTAATGAAATCCGCACCTCAGCAATTTGCGGCTTAATGGAATGGCCGATAAGTTTTCAAAGAAATGTTTATTGAATGAATGGCTGAATGAATGAGGTCATTAATCTGTCACTTCAAATGGATTTCACTGGTATGTAGGGCAAGATTATTGAGACATGTGACTGCACCAAGTGTGGGTTATAGTTCACAGACTCAGTAAAGCTTAAGGTAACCGGGATCTATCTTTCGCTTTGAGAATTCAAAAAAAAAGAAAAAAAAAGCCTTTGAGGGAAGGAGGTTAGGTCAACACTAATACATCAGTCAACTAACTGGAACGCTACGAAAGCCTTCTCAGGGTTTAAACAAGGTAAGTCATAAGATCACAGATTTAGAGCTAAAAGGAACCTTGGAGATTATCTAGTCTAATCCTCTCGTTTTACGGATGAAGAAACTGAGGCCAGAGAGGTTAAGTAATGAGTATCCAGAGAAAAGCAACCAGGATGGATGAAGGTCAATCAGTCAACTAGTATTTACTAAACATCTACTATTGTGCTTAATGTTAAGTGCCTACTATGTGTTGAATGCTACTATACTATGCTAAGTATGGGCACATAGGAACAGCACTTGAAAGAAATTAGGTCTGCTTAGTATGAAGAAGACTCAAGGGGACTTTTCAGATGCCTTCAAGTGGTTAAAGAGCTGTTGGGGAGAGGAGGAATTATCTTGTTCTGTATGTCACTGCCCCTTCTTCCCTCTTTCCTAGGGTAGAATTTATGAATTAAAGAGTCCCATTTAGGTTTGAAAGAAGGAAAAACTTCATATATTATAGGTGCCCCCAAAGTGGAATGGATTTACCCACTTTGGGTCTGGTGTTAGAAAAACCTGAGTTCAAATCTAGACTCAGATACTTATTAGCTGTGTGAACCTGGGCAGGTCACTTAATTACTGTCTGCCTCAGTTTCCTCATCTGTAGAATGAAGCTAATAATAGTACCTACCTCCTGAGACTATTGTGAGGATCAAATAAGTACCTGTAAAGCACTTGGTAAACTTCAAAGAACTATATCAACGCTTGCAATTATTTTTGTTGGTGATAAATTGTTTCAGTCATGTCCAACTCTTTGTAACCCCATTTGGCATTTTCTTGGCAAAGATACTGGAGTGATTTGCTATTTCCTTTTCCAGCTCATTTTTACAGATGAGGAAACTGAGGCAAACTGGCTTAAGTGACTTGCTTAAGGGTCACACAGCTAGTAAGTGTTGAAAGCTGGACCTGAACTCACAAACCTTCCTGATTCCAAAGCCCAATGCTCTATCCAATGTACCAGACCTCGCTGTTATTAGGAAAGTCTTTAATAAACTGGACAGGATTCAGGGGATGATGGAAGGATGGTGAAGGGCCTCAACCATGCCATGTGGGAATCTGTTAAAGGAGTAGTGATATTCAGCTTGGCTTAGGGAGGACATGAGAATGATCTTCAAGTATCTGAAGAGCAGGCAGATGGAAGAGGGATTAATTAGATGAGTTCTGCTTGGCCCTAGAAGGAAGAACCAGAAGCAATGTTGGTGGTGGGGGGTAGCTATGGAAGGAAGAAAATCCTAAGCATCAGAGATGCCCCAAGTGGAATGAGCTAATGGGAAGGATGCTTCTTCACTGAAGGTCTTCAGACAGTGAAAAACACAATCATGGAGTTTCCAAGGTGAAAGGGAACTTGGCAGTCAGATTGTCAAGCCCACATCTGTAAAGGAATCTCACCAACAGCATCCTCCTCAGTCACCTGTCAGGCAGACCTGATCAGGTACAGATGGACTGGACGCTGTCACTCTGCCAATGCTAAGACACTTGGAATTAATAAACACTGGATTCCCATAGCTGTTAGGGGAAGCATCTTATGTAAATAAGTGCCTGTGGACTGAACGATATCAAATGGATGGTGGGTTTCCCTCTTAGGTTATCTTGTTTTGTGTATGCATTTTTTGATGACTTATTTGTGCCCAAATTAGCTTTGGCATTAGAATGTAGGCTCCTTGTTCTGGCTTTTTCTTTGTATCTCTAGCACTGTATAGAATGCCTGGCACATTGTAAGAGCCTAATAAATTTTTAGAAGCAGCTATATTGCTCAGTGGGTAGAGTGCTAGGCCTGAAGTCAGGAAGACTCATTTTCTTAAGTTCAAATCTGGCTTCAGATACACTAGCTGTGTGACCCTGGGCAAGTCACTTAACCCTGTTTACCTCAGCTTCTTTATATGTAAAACAAGCTAGAGAAGGAAATGGCAAACCACTCCAGTTTCTTTGCCAAGAAAACTCCAAGTGGGATCACAAAGAGTCAGAAAGGACTGAACAACAACAAAATTCGTTGATTGATAGAATGTTTGCTCCTGTTTGGGCTTTTTTTTTGGGGGGGGGTCCCTCCAGCACTATACATTGGGCCTGACATATTTTAAGAACTTAATACATTTTTGTTGATTGATAGAATGTAAACTTCTTGAGGGCAGTATCTTTGTACCTAACACATTTATAGCAGGCATGTAATAAATGCTCACTGAATGAATGCATAAAGGGAAATGAATAATTATAGTGTGTTTTTTAAACAGAGACTGTGATTTCATTGGTGCAGGTGCAGGGGTGGTGAACCTGCAGCCTCGAGGCCACATGTGACCCTCTAGGGCCTCAAGTACAGCACTTTGACTGAATCCAAACTTTGCAGGGAATTCCCAATCAATCCACCAATACTGCCCAACAATTACTCTGCCACTTACAGTCTTACAGCATTGCCTAGAAAACCAAGAGGTTCAGTTAGTTGCCTCATCACACAGCCAGTGTGTGTCACAGGAAGGACTTGAGCCCAGGTCTCCTTAAGGCTGGAGTTCGAGCTTTCTATTTGCCATGTTCTACCTACCTCTTAGACAGATTATACCTTCTTATAGAGCCATTGCTCTAGGCTGATTTCAGAAAAACCTGGGAAGACTTACATGAACTGATGCAAAGTGAAGTGAGCAGAACCAGGAGAACATTTTATACAGTAACAGCAACACTATATGATGATCAGCTGTGAATAACTTAGCTACTCTCATTAATATAATGATCTAAGACAATTCTAAAGGATTCATGATGAAAGATGCTATCTCCAGAAAAAGATCTGATGGAGTCTGAATGTAGATTGAAACATATTATTTTCCATTTTATACTCTTTTTCATGTTTTTTCATTTTCATGTTTTTTCCTTTGGGTCTGTGTCTTCTCTCACAACATGACTTATATGATCATGTTTTGCATGACTGAACATGTATAACCTATATCAAATTATTTACCATGCCAGGGAGAGGAGAGGTAAGGGAGGGAGGGAGAAAATTTGGAACTCAAAAATTAAAAAAAATGAATGTTAGATATTGTCTTTATATGCAATTGGGGATAAATAAAATATTATTTTTAAAAAGGCATTGTTCTTTATTTACAAAGGAAGATTCTCAGCATAGGGATATATAATTTGAGGTCACATAAAAACAAAACTAGCAATAAAAAATGCTTCAGTTTCTGGTCTTAAAGCTTCCTTTCTTTTTACACAAAGCCAATGCAACCAAGGAAGCAAAAAGTAAAGAAACAATTTTTACAGCCAGTGTCTCTAATAAAGGTCTCATTTCTAAAATACATAGAAAACTGAGTCAAATTTATAAGAATATAAGTCATTCCCTGATTGATAAATAATCAAAGGATATGAACTGGCAGTTTTCAGAGGAAGAAATTAAAGCTATTTATAGTCATATGAAAAATGCTCTAAATAACTATTGATTAGAGAGATCCAAATCAAAATGACTCTGAGATTCCACATTGCATCTATCAGATTGGCTAACATGACAAAACAGGAAAATGGTAAATGTTGGAGAAGATGTGGGAAAATTGGAACATTAATGCATTGTTGGTGGAGTTCTCCATTCTGGAGAGCAATTTGGGACTATGCCCAAAGGGCTATAAAATTGTACCATTCTCTTTGACCCAGCAATACCACTAGTAGGGCTCTATTCCAAAGAGATCATGCAAATGGAAAAAGGACCCACATGTACAAAAATATTTATAGCAGCAATTTTTGTGGTGGCAAAGAACAGGAAATTGTGGGGATGCCCATCAACTATGGAATGGCTGAACAAGTTGTGGTATGTGAATGTAATGGAATATTATTCTGCTATAAGAAATGATGAACAGGTGGACTTCCAAAAAGCCTAGAAAGACTTATATGAACTGATGCAGAGTCAAATGAGCAGAACCAGGAGAACATTGTACATAGTAACAATCATGTTGTGCAATGACTGACCTTGAGAGACTTAGACCTTTTCAGCAATACAAGGATCTAACACAACTCCAAAAGACAAATGATAGAAAATGCCATCTCCATCCAGAGAAAGAACTTCAGAGTCTGAATGCTGATGGAAGCGGACTATCTGCTCTCCTTTTCTTTTCTTTTGTTGTTTTATTTCTTCTTTCTCATAGTTCCTCCCATTACTTCTAATTCGTCTTTACATCATGACTAATGTGAAAATATGTTTAATAGGGATGTATAAGTAGAACCCACATTAGATTGCAAACCATCTCGAAGAGGGGGGATGAAAGGGGTGGGAGAGAAAATTCAAAAGTCCTATGGAAAAGAATGTTAAAAATTCAAAATTAATTAATTAATTATATTTAAAAAGCAAAAAACCAATTTCCTTTCCAGGAGAGCACAAAGTGATTGGAAGAAACCACACTGATTCTAATATAAGACTAACTACAAAGACTGGGAAAAGGAGTATAGCCATTTGTTGGGGTAGAGAGCTTGCTTGACTTTTGGACCATCCATTACAGCTTTCTTGATGATTCTCTGGAGAAGTCACAGATGGAGCCAGCTTTCCCTTTATTATTAGGAAAAGAACTATAAGTGGGTATGGGAAGCTGGGGCTTTGTCCCAGGGCACTGAAATATAGAGGGCCTTAGCAGCACAGAAATAACTGAAATCAGCACCAGATTAGGATGAATAATTAGTTAAAATAGGGAGCTATCAGACAGCTTGCTTCCTACTTATGACTGTATGGTAGGAGAATCCTTTCCTGCCCTGCCCAAATCTAGGTTGTGGCCTCTTCAGCACAATTAATTACTAGGTGCCTACAATGGGATATTGTGGGCAGGTATTGTAGGCCAGGTATTGTGGGCAATTGAAATAAAAATGAAGAAAAGAAGCAATTTCTGGGACTCATCCACAGAGAACTGATAGTTAAATCCATGAGAGCAGATGAGGTTAAAGTGGGAGTTTAGATGGGGAGGAGGGTCTAGGACACAATCTTGGGAAATACCCTCAGTCACAGGCACAACAATGAATCATGAAACAGCAAAGGAAAGTTAGAAGGCATAGTCAGAGAGGTAGGAGGAGAACAAAAAGAGAGAGAGTATCCAGAGAGGGTGAAAAACAGTGTCAAAGGCAGGAGATGGCTGAGAGGTTTGAAAACTGAGCGAAGACCATGAGATTTGGCAATGTGAGAGGATTCCCCAGAGAGAACAATTGAAGTCGAGTGATGAGAGCAGAAGTCAGATTGTAAATGGCTGAGGAGTACATGAGAGGAGAGGAAGTTGAGGCAGAAAGTGCAGACAACCTTCCAAGGAATTTAGTTAAGAAAGGGAGGAGAGATAAGACAATAGCTTGAGGATCTTAGAAGCTCCCCAGGACTCAGTTTCCTTATCTTTAAAGTGAGGGGGTTAGACAAGATGGCCCCAGAGGTCCCTTCCAGACCTAGATATGACATTCTCAAGGGACAAGGGTTCTAGAGTTTCTTTTTCTTTTTGGAGGGTGGAAGGCAGGGCAATTGGGGTTAAGTGACTTGCCCAAGGTCACACGACTAGTGAGTATTAAGTGTCTGAGGTCGGATTTGAACTCAGGTCCTGCTGACTTCAGGACTGATGCTCTATTCATTGTGCCACCTAGCCACCCCTAGAATTTCTTTTTCTACCAGCAAAGGAAGAAGGGTAATATCAAAGACATCTCCAGAGCGTGATCCTACCCCTATCTCTCTGTTGACTTCTAATCTTACATCTTCAACTCCATATAAGACATCTTGACTGCATATCCAATACACATCTTAAACTCACTATGTTGAAAATAGAATTTGTTATTATCACCCTAAACTCTCCCCACCTTTCTACCTTCCTTCCCTATATTACTACTGAGGGCACTACCATCCTTCTAGTCCCCCAAGCTCCCAACCTAGGAATCATTCTAGACTCTTCACTCTCTCTCACCCTGTGCAAACAATCTGTTGCCAAGGTCTGCTGATTTTACCTCTTCAGTTCATGAATATGCCCCTTCTCTCCCCTGGTGGACTCTTTTCCCCCCTTCCCTCCTCCCAGTGCAGGTCCTCATCCCCTCATACCTGGATTACTGCAATAGCTGCTGGGGTTCTACTTGCCTTAAGTCTCTCCCTACTCTACTCTACTCCACTCCACTCTCTAGTTAGCTACTAAGGTGATTTTCCTAAAGGGCGAGTCTGATCATGTCACTACCCTCTATTTATTTATTGAGATAAACACCAGTGGCTCCCTATGGCCTCCAGGACCAAATACAAAATGCCCTGTTTGGCATTCAAAGTCCTTCATAGCTTAATCCCCTCCTACCTTCCCAGTCTCCTCACACCTTACTCCTTGATGTGTATTCTTCCATCCAATAGCAGCCCGGAGGCTGCTGAACCAGACACTCCATCTCTCAGCTCTGGGGATTCTCAGGGGCTGTTACTTCTCCTCCTCCACTCAACCTATGGATCTCTCTGGCTTCCTTTAAGTCCCACCTCTGGGAAGCCTTTCCCAGTTCTCTTAATTTCAATGGCTTCTATTAATCCATTTCCTCTTTATCTTCTATGGGGCAACGAGAAGGCACGATAGATAGAGCACTGGGTTTGGAATCAGGAAGATTCATCTTCATGAGTCCAGATCTGGCCTCTGATACCAGCTGTGTGATCCTGGACAAGTCACTTGACCCTGTTTGCCTCAGTTTTCTCATCTGTAAAATGAGCTGGAGAAGGAAATGGCAAATCCAGTATCTCTGCCAAGAAAACCCCAAATGGGGACAGGAAGAGTCAGACACGATTGAAACAAGCGAACAACAACAATAACAATTTATCCTCTATAAAATTTGCTTTGTATATGTCTGTTTGCCTGTTGTTTCCACCATTAGACTGCAAGATCCTTGAAGGCAGGGACTGTCTTTTGCTTCATGTTTTGAATCCTTAGTACTTAGCAGAGTGCCCTGGTACAAAGAAGGTACTTAATAAATTTTGATTGGTTGATTGATTGATATTAAAGAATCCTGGTAAAGCCGAATCAAGGCAGTGCTGGGTTTCCTCAGAACATGCCCTCTTAGAGATTTTCAAGGGCATTCTCCTTTCCCCCACCCAAAGCTTTGGAAATGCTATGCTGAACTCTGGTCTTCCTGGAATTTCAAATATTTCTGTTTTGAAAGCCAGGCAGTACCAAGGTCACTGGGAAAACTACCTTGAGCTGATTTTCTTCCCATGCAAGGAAGTATGAGGACAGGTGGGAATTGAGGATGAAGGTCTCATGAACTAGTTTAAATTTAGGGCAGACAGAGAAATGTCAACCTCCAAGTCTCCTCCTTTCTTATCAGAATACAAAATGCTTTCACTAGAATCAGGATGCCAGAGAAAAAGATTTCCTTATAGAACTCCAAGAAGTAGAATACAATGGGGAGCGACTAGGTGATGCAGTGAATAGAGCACCGGCCCTGGAGTTAGGAGGACCTGAGTTCAAATCTGGCTTAAGACACTCCATACACTTACTAGCTGTGTGACCTTGGGCAAGTCACTTAACCCCAATTGTCCTGCCTTCCCCCTCCAAAAAGCAAAAAAAAAAAAAAAAAAAAAAAAAAGAAAAAGTAGAGGACAATGAAATGAGTCCTTGGCTATTTGACTAGTTCTAGTCAAAAATTAGTGTGGTGTGGTAGATAGGGAATTAATTCTGAGTAAGGGAGACATGGGTTCAAATCCTGCCTTGGATACCTATTATACAAGTGCATGACCCTTTGCTCCCTTATATTTCAGTCTCCTCATCTGTAAAATGGGTAGAATAATAACATCTACATCCAGGGATATTATAAGTATCCACAACATTTTAGCTTTTAAGGGCTGTTGTTGCTGATCCTTAGTTTTCAAAGAGGACCAGTGACATTATGAGGTGATGTCTTGACTTGGGAGTGAACTGGATTTCAGTGAGGCAGAGTTGCACAAGGTCACTGGCCTCACTCTCTTTCCCAGAGTCATCAAAGTCCAGCGGCAGGACAAAAGTTAAGATGCTGGGGATGGCCCAGGACGCACTTGGATGACCTGGGCGCTTTGGGAGTCCAGTTGAGCTTTAAGCACTCCATAGCCCCTTCTGCAGCTGCCTTCATGACTCTTGAGACAAATTGTTCTCATCCACCCATTTCACCGGAGGAAGTCTTCACTTGCTTGGGGTAGACACCCTACTAATTCACTAATGCGTTTGGGGCCTCAACCTGGATTAGCCCATCTGCTAAAAGGGTCTATCAGGGTGTGGCTATGGCTTCCTGGAGCCTTCGGTGAGAATTGGGTGACAGGTAGATCCTGGTAAAGTAGGTGAGCAGTCCTCCCACCAGAGATGCTAGTCCTCCCTAAACGCAAGCGCTACATAAATGTTAGCTAATACTGTGTGATTGTAGATAAGTCATTTTACATTTCTCAGTTTCTTATCTATACTATAAAGTAGGAATGAGGATAGGACCTATGGTTTTGGAGATATAGGAAATTTCCTCTATCAGTGCAGGTTGGCAGCTTCTCTGAAACTTCCAGAACTGCTTAAAGACCTGAGAGGCCGAGTCGGTTGCCAAGGGTCTGACGGCCAGCATGTTTTGGTGCTAGTCTCAGGGCCAGATTTTTATCTGTTACATCATTTTGCCTTTCTCTATAAAATGGGGCTAATTGTTGACCTTACCTCAAAGGATTTCCATGAGGCCAAATGAAATGATGCACACAGTGCTCTGTAAGTTTTACAGTATTATCCAGTAATATTCTCTCCTTTGAAAGCTTTCCTCTGCCTTTAGCATGAAGTAGTGAGTAGAATCCTGAACATAAAGTTAAGCAGGCTTGAGTCTGGGGTCTGTTTTAATTGCATCTGTGTGACCCTGGGCCACTCATCACTGGGCCTCAGATTCCTTATCTGTTAAATGGGTACACTACCTGTGAGGACCAGTCAATCAACAAGCACTTATTAATTCCCTATTTTGTGCCAGACACTTAGCTAGGCACCAAGAAGACAGAAATGAAACAGTTCTTGCCTTCAGGGGTGTGTGGGTAAATGTTTAACAACTGGTTCCCTGAAAAGCAGAACACACATTTAAACTTAATTTGCATTATTAACATTTTCCCCTTCACTTTCTTAGGCCTAAACAAACAAACAAACAAAATAAAGCCTTGATCTGTAGCGTTTACCAATTTCTGAAGTATCAATGGTCATAGTGAAATTTTAATGAGCGGCTCTCGTGAATTGGTTTGAGTTGATTACAGCAGACTCATGCCTACATTCCTAAGAATTGAATTAAATAATTTCATAAAGTTTTTGGCAAACCATAAAGAGCTTTATAAATTCAGCTACCATCATTGGCATCACATGGTCTACTTGGGCTCTCTGGTCTTCCCTGAAGAGTCAAAAGGGATAAGAACTTAAATGTATGCCTGGATACAGGTTAAGATGAATTGGGAAAGAAAATTATTTGGACTAAAACTGAAAGAAAAAGAACCTTTTGACTCATGCGTGAATTGGAGTTAAATGAGGCAGAGTTGTTGTAGGCTTTGCTCTCTCTTCCAGAGTCGTGGGAATTCAGTGGCAAGACCAAAGTCAAGATGCTCAGATATCAGGGGATGACCTTGATGTCTTTGGCATCTAACCAAGCTTTATATGCTCCATGGTGCCTGCTTCTGCTACCTGGATGGTCGTTGGAACATATTGTTCTCATCTGCCCATTCCACTCAGGGAAGTCTTCACACACACCTCCCCCCCCCAACTCACCAATGGGTTTGAGACCCATGCGTTATCCTCAACCTGCTTTAGCCTGTTTGCAAAGAAGGTTTTATTGGGGTGCACGCTATGGCTTCTTGGAGCTACAAGTGAGAGTTGGGTGGCAGGGAGACACCAAGGGTGAAAAGCAACCCTGAAAAAGGCAGGAAAATGAAACACTGCATACAAGGTTATGAATATTCTGATTTTAGAGACTGCATTTTTGGTTCAAACTAGTAAGTCAGAACTTCTTAAGTAAACACTGTAAGATAGTCAAGGCATGTTCCCAGAGGATAGAATTGGAATTAAGAGCTAAATGCTTGACCTGAACCTTTATCAAAGCTCCTCCTGTCTCAGGGGATTAACAAGCTAACTTCCTGTCTTTAAAGCATCATCCCACAGGAGAATAGGGTGTTCTAGCCATCAGCGCTACTTAATGTGATTGAGGAAGACTTTTACGGAAATTGCTTGTGACAGATCAACTGCTTTGGCGCTCCTCCCAGCACCCCCACCTTACTATTTTAGGGAGACAAGGGTAGAGTCTTTTAATACTCAGAACTCAGAGATTCTTTCATTATACTTTCTATAATCATGCCATTTGAGGCCTTTAAAAAATGAGGTCATTATATTTGACTGGTCAGTTTGATAGATATAGTTCAATAGTCTTCTTCCTTGCTTTGAATCTATAGGGACACTCATCAGCCTTCAGATCAATTCAGTTCAATCTTTTCATTTATCAGGTGCTTAAAATGTGCCAGGCACACTATGTTAGGCATTGGTATACAAAGAGAAAAATATAACGGTCCAAGAGAGTATTTACAATTGGGGGTGGGGGTAGGTGGAATTTAGAAAGGTCTGGTGTCGGAGAATAGCACCAGAGGTGTGTTTTGAAGGAAGCAAGGGATTCTGGGAGGCAGAGGTGAGGAGGGAGAGCATTCCAGACATGGGAGAGCCTGCACAGAGGTACAGAGAGGCAGGCGAAGGAGTGACATGTAAAGAGAACATCTAATGGGTGGATCAGTTCAGTTGGAATGGAGAGAGCGCATGAAAAGAAATAGACTTAAGTTTTCCTTGTGGCTTTATCTGCACCTTTCACCAAATCAGTGAAGAAAGGGTGAATTCAAGCTTGCTTTTAGTGCAGGAGAAAGAAGAATCAAAGAATTTAGAATCAGAATGACCTGTATAGATCAGAGGGGTCAAATTTACTTCCCCAGTGTAGCCCAAGCAAATAAAATTATAACTGGAAAATGATTAACAAAATAAATATAAATACAGAACGATACAGATAATGTTAACCTGTGGTTTTCTAAGTCAATATGCGGCCTTCAGGAATTAATTTCTATTTAAGTTTGATACCATTGATACAGGTGAATAGATGATTATCCTTACACACACTGTCTGTATCTTGGATAAGCTTTGGAGTCAGGATGACTCCCCTTCCTGAGTTTAGATCTGGCCTTTGACACTTGCTAGCTGTGTGGCCCTGGGCAAGTCACTTAACACTGTTTGCCTTAGTTTCCTCATCTGTAAAATGAGCTAAAAAATGAAATGGCAAATCACTCCAGTATCTTTACCAAGAAAACCCCAAATGGGATCAGTAAGAGTTGGACATGACTGAAACAAATGAACAACAAAAACAACTCTTTCCATAGTGTCTCTCCCATTATTAGAGTATAAGCTCCCTAAAGGCACGGACAATTTTTTTTGTGTTTAGTTGTATCCTCAGAACTTAGCATCATGACTGACTGATCTGGTCTGAAATCGAGGCTCTCCTTTTTTTTCCTTAAAGAACTAAGCATTTGTTTCTTTTGGCATCTCAGCCAAGAGAAGTATTTCTTCCCACTTACTCTCTGAACGCTTTCCAATACCATAAAACCATGTATGTCTTAAGTGCCTGAAGTTATAAAATATCTGCTGTATGATTAGTTGAAAGGTTTACAAAGTTTTTTTTCTAGATAATAACTGTGAGAGCAGGATGGTATAGTGGATAGAGCCAGCCTTAGAGTCAGGAAGGCTGGGGTTTGAATCCTGCCTCAGATACTGGTGGTTGTTGTTGTTGTTGTTGTGATGACACTGGTTTGTATGGCTTGAGACAAATCACTTAAAGTCTCAGAGCCCTAGAAAACTAAGATTGTAAACTTCTGATTAAGTGCCAGCCTTCAGTATTGGGGGACATTCTGTCATTCTGAGTCCCCCAAACCAAATAGTAGGTTCAGTAGGTTCAGTATCCTCTTCCCTTCCCTGGTCCCAAGCAAGGTTTCAAAGAGCTTTCCTAGTCATTGTAGTTTGATTGTTATGCAATCTGGTAAATTGGACATGGCAGGAACTATTAACCCCATTTTGCAGATGAAAAAACTGAGGGCAGGTCTAGTAGGCAGGAAGTCACACAACTAGTACTTGAGACCAGAATCCAGATGATAGATGAGGAATCTGAGAATTAGAGAAGCTTCAGTCTCTGAAGAATTGAGGGTAGAAAATTTAACCAAGTTAGTATACTATTTTTTAAAGAAAATGATCAGAAAAGATGTATATTCTTTCTCCTCTACAGAAATGGCACACATAAAAGTTATACTAAAAAACATTATTCAGACCTCCCTATTTACCAATTAATAAGTGTGTATTTAGTGCCTACTCTGCGCCTGGTATTGTGCTGGGTGGTCCCTGAGGATATAAAGACAGAAATGAAAGAGTTTTTTACTTCAAAAATCTGTACTCTAATGGAGGACACACACATACACACACATAAGTATGCGTTATAAAATATATGTAAAGCATTTGTTTTAGGCAAAACCAATGACTTGATTGATCTAGGAAACTCCCAACTGAGGAAACACTATTCACTAATGCAGATCAGTACCACATTCTACAATTTATAGTCTTGGAGAGCTGCTGAGGGCACTTTGGGATTAAGTGACTTGTCCAGGGTCACACAGCTGGTATTGCGCCAGAGGTAGGGCTTGAACTCAAACAAGCTCTTGCTCTCCACTATGTTACACTGCTTCTCACAAAATAAATACAAGATAATTCCTCCCCTTCCACTCCTGGGAAGGCCCTTCTTTGTGGTTTCAGTAGAGAACAGAGTCTGATTTCCTTTCTGTTTAGGCTCTCTGGTGCCTAGCATGGTGCTTGGATTATAGCAGGTGCTTTAAAAAATGCTTCTTGAAATTGATGGCACGTTGAATTTTGACTTTGTAAAACTGGAATTTCTATTAAACCTGGATTATACAGAACCTTGGCCCTATAGCACGCAGGATTACAGACTTAGAGCTGGGAAGGAATTTCGAGGTGGTCTGGTTTGACCTTCTCATTTTACCTCTTGAGAAGTGGATTTGCCCTAAGTTATAGGAGGACTCCCACTAAGTGGGAACGCCTGACTTTGAACTGTGGTTCTCTGAGTCCAAATTCAGCCCTCTTCCCCTTGTACAGCACGGTAATAGTTGGGAAAGGATTCCCCTCCTTCTTGCTCGGCTGAAGTAAGTCAGAGGAATCCAACATAGAAAAGAAGAGCTTAGTTTGTTGGGAAAGCTGCTCAGTAACCTGGTAATCCCCTTGCAGTTCAGTCCACCAGCAGCATCAGGCAATTGTACATAAATACCCATCTTGCATTTTGCTTCCCTCAGATTAGGTATCATCTGATGGTTGTCATGGACATGGAAGCAATGCTGACAAAGCTTAGCCCCCAAGGGCTTTACAATAGGGAGCCTGATTCTGGTGTATTGAAATCACTGGGGAAGCAACACGGCTTCTAGGCGGGGATGAAACATGGAGAGCAAAGGGATGCTGGGAGGAAACTTCCCATCAACAAGGGGATAGAGAGAACCTAGACTCTGCTGTGGCATGCAGTGCTCTAGCCCTGCTTCCTGGCTGGTCATGGGATCATAGGATCAGAGTTCTACAGTTGGTCCATCTATCTAGACAAGGGGTGGGGAGCATGTGACCTCAGGGCCCCTTCTCTAGACTGATCCCCTCACTTTATAGATCGATCAGTCAATCAATAAACATTTATTAAGCACCTACTATGTGCCAAGCACTGAAACTGAGGCCTCAGGGATGTGATGTGACCTATTTGAAGTCCTACTGACCCTTTGAAGCTGTTAAAAAAAATGTGTATGCTAGTGGGAGAGGTGGAAACAGTGCTAGAGTTGGAGTCAGAGGACATGAATTCAAATCCTGCCCCAATTATTTGCTCCCTATGTGGCCTTGGAAAAATCACCTTCACCTTTCTAGGCCTAAAAAATGAGGAAGTAGACTAGATGGCTCTACCAATTCTAATTCCATTATCCTGGGATTCTTTGAGTTGGGTTTGATTGGGTTTAATTCTACTGAATTGTATCAGTTAAATCTATCTAATTCTTTGACTTGAGTTTAATTCTATTATCCCAGGATTTTTAAAATTTCTGGTCCCCCCCCCCTCCTCCGCCCATATCTTAGGAAGAGGCAATGTGTTATAGTGGAAAGTATTAGCTTTGGGGTCAGAAGAGATCAGTCTTTTGTACTTATTACCAGCATAGCCTTCACTAGGGCACATGAGTTCTCTGGGTCTCAGTTTCCTCATCTGTAAAAAGAAAGCCTCTGAGGTCCCTTCCAGTGATTAGCCTACAATTCCCAGAAGACCATAGACAGATGAAAGTGCTCTCATCTAGTCCAGTCCCTTCATTTTCCAGACAAGAAGATCGGTCCAAAGAGGATTGACAGTTTGCTGAAAGCCACAGAGGCAGGGTAGGGATCCCCCTGGGTCTGGGTACAGCATCCTTTCCACTTATTAACCACGTTCTTAGGCAAGTCACATCGCTTCTTTAGGACTCAGTTTCCTTCTCACACATAAAAAAAATTTGTAGCAGCTCTTTTTGTGGTGGTGAAGAATTTGAAACTGAGGGGATGCCCATTAATTGGGGAATGGCTGGACAAGTTATGGTATATGAATGTGAAGGAATACTATTGTGCTATAAGAAATATGAGCAGGGGCAGCTAGGTGGCACAGTGAATGGACCACCAGCCCTGGAGTCAGGAAGACCTGTGTTCAAATCCAAACTCAGACTCTTGACACACTTACTAGCTGTGTGACCTTGGGCAAGTCGCTTAACCCCAATTGCCCTGTATTCTCCCCTCCAAAGAAAAAAAAAAAGAAATGATGTGTAGGCAAATTTCAAAGAAACCTGGAAATATTTACAAGACTTGGTAAGTGAAATGAGCAGAACCAGGAGAATACTGTACATACATGTATGTGCTAACAACAACATTGTTTGATGATCAGCAATACAGTCTGGACACAGGAAATCTCATTAACTATGCATTTTTTTTTTTGCTTTTTGGAGGGCAGTTGGGGTTAAGTGACTTGCCCAAGGTCACATGGCTAGTTTTTTTTGTGTGTTAAGTGTCTGAGGCCGGATTTGAACTCAGGTACTCCTGACTCCAGGGCCGGTGTTCTATTCACTGTGCCACCTAGCCACCCCTACTATGCATATTTTCAAGAAATGAAATGAATGAAATTTTCAGCAACATTTTATTTAATTAGCATGAATGAGATTTCATAGGAAGATATAGGAGACAAATAGGAAATTCCATTAATTAAATTAAATTAATCTCATTAATAGGGAATATAGTCCCCAACAGCTAATGAAAGTTTTTATTCCATATGAAATTGTCATGGCTAAAATTTATGCTAATTAAAGAAAATGTTGTTGAAAATTTCATTTATTTCATTTCTTGAAAATATGCATAATGAATGAGATTGCCTATGTGTCCCAAATATGTGTCCACCCTGTTACAATGATCCAGGACAATTCCAAAAGACTCATGATGGAAAATGCCATCCACATCCAGAGAAAGAACTATGGAGTCTGAAAGCAGATAGAAACAAGACTTATTTTCTCTTTTGCTATTGTTTTTTTTTTTTTAATTTCTCATGGGTTTTCCCTTTTGTTCTGATTCTTCATTCACATGATTAATGTGGAAATATGTCTAATGTGACTGTACTTGTATTGCCTCTATCATATTGCATGCCATCTTGGGGATGGGAGGGATGGAGAAAATTTAGAATCTTATAAAAATGAATGTTGAAAATTATCTTTATGTGTAATTGTAAAAAAATACGATTAAGTGGGGGCCAGGGCTGGGTGGGGGAAAGAAGATTTAGTTTCCTCATCCAGAAAATGAAGTCCTTTCTACGCCTGAAAGCCTGTGATCCAAAGTCCCAGCTCTGCCAAAAAGCCTTCTCTCCCCACTCTCCCCCTCTCCAAATTCCAACAGTAGCACACAGTCATTAGCTCCCAATTTAGAACTTCATCACACACTGTCTGGTTATTGTTCTCCAGGTATTTCATCTATGCAGGCCTTACCTCAGCAGCCTTTCCCTAAGCTCCTAATGTCTTCAAGGGAGATTTGCATTCCCCACCTTCCCCCTTTGCCCCCAACTCCTAGGACAGGAGCAAGGCAGAGTACACTAACTAAATAAACATTTGTCTGTTTGAACAGGAAATATTTATTTAAAATCGGGTCCACAACTCAATTCAACAACCATTCATTAGGCTCTGTGCTAGGCACTGTAGACTCATAAAAAGAAAAACACTCAAGGAATAGAAAATTCTGTTTTGCAGGGAAACAATGAAGACCCAAGTACATAGATACAAAGTAATTTTAAGAGGGACAGATACAAGATATATACAAAGCAGTTAACTACAAAGGATATACAAAGTATCAAAGTCATTTCAGAAGGGAAAGAACAGGAAGAGCTGAGCATGGAGGGTTTTGTGTAGGAAGTGAAATGTGAATTCTTCTTTGAAGGAAGGTCAGGGTTTTGTAGGGTGGAGGAAAAGAGGGAGTGTGTTCCAGTCATGGGAGATTGTCCATACAAAAGTGCCAGGGGCAGGAGATGGAATGCGATGGAGGGGGAACAGAAAAACCTTTCTTTTAAAACCAACCCTATTAAGTTAGAATGTCAGATCATGATATATTTATCTCCTTAGTCATATAATCTCAAGTTAAATGGGGGGCTGAGAGAAAATTTTAATTCTTTGTTACAAAGGATTGACAGCCTTCTTCCTCCCCATCTTTTCTATTAGGTCAAAAATTCTCAGCTTCACAGACTTTGAGCTGGAGAGGACCCTGAAGGTCATCTTGTTATGGTTTCATTATAGAAACTGAGGAATGGAGAGAATAATTTACCTAAGGTCACATGGCCAGTAAGAATCAGAACCTTGTCATTACATTGCTGATACAACTTTTGCTGGTTAATTATTGCTAGCATTTCCAGTCCAAACCTCTGTTTTCCTTTTAAAACCCTCCACAATTTGGTGCTAACTTACTCCTAGAATCTTGGGGCAGCTAGGTGGTGCCACACAGCACAGAGTGCCTGGCCTGGAGTCAGAAAGACTCCTCTTCCCGAGTTCAAATCTGGCCACAGACACTTAACTAGCTGTATGACCT
>CM053594.1:18618644-18637896 GCA_028646575.1 Pseudocheirus occidentalis
GAACCTTGTCATTACATTGCTGATACAACTTTTGCTGGTTAATTATTGGCTAGCATTTCCAGTCCAAACCTCTGTTTTCCTTTTAAAACCCTCCACAATTTGGTGCTAACTTACTCCTAGAATCTTGGGGCAGCTAGGTGGTACCACACAGCACAGAGTTCCTGGCCTGGAGTCAGAAAGACTCCTCTTCCCGAGTTCAAATCTGGCCACAGACACTTAACTAGCTGTATGACCTCGGGTAAGTCATTTAACTCTGCCTCAGTTTTGTCATCTGGAAAATGAGCTGGAAAAGAAAGTAGCAAACCACTCTAGCATCTTTGCCAAGAAAACTCCAAATGGGCTCATGGAGAGTCAGACATGACCAAACAGCAGCAACAAACTATGATTATTATTATGTAAAGCACTTTCTATACACTATATAAACTAGCTGTTATCATTAATATTTAGTAAATAATATATACTCTGTGTGTATGTGTTTTTCTGGGTACACAGTACACATGTATGTATGTGTGTATATGTATACATCCATGCACAACTCATAGTCTTAGAGAGTTGCCTGTAACACCAAAGGTTAAAAGACTTGCCCAGGACCACACAACTAGTAGGTGTTACAGGCAGGATTTGAACCTGAGGGCAGTCTTCTTTTGGCTAGTCCATGTTGCTTTTTATATGTCACAAAGTAGGAATTCAAAAAAATAAGTTTCATGTCTGACTGACCAGGCATTCCTTTGTTCTGTGCAGAAGTCATTTTTCTCACTGCCTGTGCAAACACATCTCGATTGCTGATTTTCCTCTTGTAGACTCGATTCAGAGAAAAACTGCAGTAGAGACTTTTGCAATCATATTGGTGTTCGCACACACAGCCCACTGGGTGCTGCTCTAGCATGTGTGATGAAGAGTGAGCCTAGAAGAACAGGATGGAGGCACCCGTAACATTCTACAAACCAAAGCAATGCCTTGAAATGTGCTGGTGAATACGTATAGGGATGTAAAACAGAGACAGCATGGACCAGAGGAGAGAGCATGGCACTGAGGGTCAGGAGCCTTGGTTTGCATTCCTGCAATTTTTGCTGGCTCTCAGGATGCATATGTTGTATATGTATATTGTTTACTGTGCCAATTCCTTTTCCAGCTCATTTTACAGAAGAGGAAACTGAGGCAAACAGGGTAAGTGACTTGCCTTGGGTCCCACAGCTAGTATCTGAGGCCAAATTTGAACTCAGGAAGATGGGTCTACCTAACTTCAGTGCTTAAGGAATGTTTGTTGAACTAAATTGGATTGTGGCAGCATAGAAATGGCAGAGGGAAGTAGATCAGGAGTCAGAGGACCTTTACTTGTTGTGTGACTTTGGGCAAATCACTGAACCATCAAGACTCAGTTATCAAATGAGGTGGCTTTGAAAGGCCCTTCTTGCTCTCAAGAAGATCTCTTCCTAGCTCATTCAGAATCATTTTGTTTCCCGGGGCCTCAGTTGCCTCATCTGTAAAATGAACGGGTTCCTTTTAGCTCTATGCCTATGATCCTGTGAATGAGAAATTTATTTAAATTCTCTGCCCTTCTATCTCTTCTGACCTTAAAAAAATGTAACAAACCACCTATGTTCCAGGATAGCATTGCCCCTTCAGTGGGTAAGGGGGACATCTGCCTGTATCCTGCACTAATGTCACATTTCCCCATGATGGGGAGGCAACAGCTGAGGCCCGGGGGTTCCTGGCAAGTTTGCCTTATGACCAGACATCAAGGGAATCTGCCCAGTTGTAACTGACTTTGTAGTTGACTTTGATGTGTAACCTGCCTATAAAAATGCAAATGGAGAGGACCAGCTTCTAAAAGTCACACACCGGCTTGGAGAGAAACACTAAGTAGGCTGAGGGCACATCTCTGTCTTTTGCTGGGAGGGGGGGGAAGGTAGAAGGGGATCACTGGTGGGGAATTAGACAAATACATTAAAGATATGCCTGTCACCTCTTCAGAACTTTCAAAATGAAAACTCCTTTCAATCTCTCAGGCAGAGTTAAGAGATTAAATGTGTATTTCATTTCCCCAGCAATTAAATGCATAAAATGTCCATTTCCTACTTCTCCACTGGATTGCTTAGCTAATGTCTGTGCTGGGTCGAAGTCTTATAGTCTAATTTGATGCTTCTCCTCCTCCTGAGATGGCTTCCTACCAGCACTGGGCTGGCATAGCTAATGAGGAGACCAAGAGACAGGGGTTTTCAGCCACTGTACGTTTACAAGCCTGAGAATTCTCTGAATAAGAGAAGCAGAAGAAAACAGAAAAGAAGATTTCTGGTGCCTCTGCCCGAGGCCTAGTGAAATGCCAGAGGAACCATGCCAGGCAGTAGGAAACCCAGGCTGGAATGCCCAACCACAGCCACTGAAAACAGACCTCTGGGGAAGGAGTGCTACCAGAAACCCAAATGATTATTTGGGAATAAGCTACAGAGCAGTGACTGGTGTTGGAAATCACTGTGTATTCCTGCCTCATGTCCTGTGTCTTCCATTAAGCATTTAACTTGCTCCTTTTTATGGATAGATTTTAGAGGCAGCTAGTGCTGGATGTTGAATAAAATCCTAACTGGGTGACCCTGGGCAAGTCACTTGACCTTTCCCTGCATTAGTTCCCTTGTCTGTAAAATGTGGATAATAATAATAATCACTCATATTTCACAGAATTATTGTGCTCAAGAAATTAGAAAATAGGATAAATTCTTTTGCAAACCTTAAAGCTGTATAAATATTAGCTCCTGCTATTATTTTGATGTGCCAAAGAGGGAATGTGCTCTCTGGCTGCATCAACAGGGGGAGCTGACTGTTATACTGTGTCTTCTGCTCTGCTCAGCCCCCATCGGGAGTACTCTGTTCAGTTCTGGGCAGCACATTTTAGGAAAGTGATTGACAGCCTGGAGTGCAGACTGATCTTGATGGCAAGTGGCTCTGAATCCATGCCATAGAAGGAACTGGAGACATTTAGCAAGAGAAGACTCAGGTGGGCATAAGAATTATCTTCAAATATTCCAGGACTATCAGGTGGGAAAGGTTTACACCTTCACTCAGACCCAGAGGGAAGAACTAAATTCCTGGAGTGTAGAGATCATTTCATTCTTGCTCTTGTATCTCTGGTTTCCTAGAATAGTACTATTGGTGCTTAATAAGTACCTGCTGAATGAATGAACAAGCTTAGGGTAATGAGAGGAATTAGGTTTGATGCAAAAAAAAAGAAAAAAAGGTTTTCTGATAACTGTTGTTGTTCAGTCATATCTGACTCATTGTGACCTTATTTGGGTTTTTCTTGGCAAAGATACTAGAGCAGCTTGCCATTTCTTTCTCCGGCTCATTTTACAGATTAGGAAACTGAGGTAAAGAGGGTTAGATGACTTGCCCAGGGTCACACAACTAGGAAGTATCTGAGGTCAGATTTGATCTCAGGTCAATCTTGACTTCAGACCCAGTACTCTATCCACTGTACCACCTAGCTGCCCTCCTAATAATTAGACCTATTCAAAAATGAACAGGCTGCCTTGTCAGGGAATGAGTTTTCTGTCACTGGAGGACTTCAATTAGTGGGTACATGACCACTTGTTGGATCTGTTGGACAGGGGCTTCTTTGGATATGGATTAAACTAAGTTTCAATCCCCCAAAGCCTCTTCCAGCTCTGATATTTTGGATTCTAGGAATTAAAAGAGAGAGAGAGACAGAGAGACAGAGAGAGAGAGAGACAGAGAGAGAGAGAGACAGAGAGAGAGAGAGCTAGAAGACGAAAGAAAAGAGTGAAAAGGTTGTCCTAGTTAAAGCCCAATTATAGAGGCTAAGGCACTTTCTCTCTGGTCATCATTCCCTGGGATAATAAATGCAAAGCACTTTGTGAACCTTAAAGCGCCTAGCGATAAAACAAGTGGGTTGGACCAGATGACCCCAAAAGCTCTTTCCAGCTTTAAATTTATGATTCCATGATTCTTTTAGTTATGAAAACTCCATCTATAAACTGTCACAGGATCACAGATTTAAAACTGGGAGAGACTTTAGAGATCATTTGGTCTAACCTCCACAATTTTTTTTTTGACATTTTAAAACAAATTGATAGTGCTTGAAACAAGTATTTTGTACAATTGGACACAATGTAGACTGATTTCAGATCCTGTTACAAATGACAAATTGCTACCCCAACCCCTTCATTTCACAGAAGAAGAAACAGAACAAGAAAGATTAAGCAACTTAACGAAGGTCATGAATTTAATACAGGGCAGGGTCTGGATTTGAACCCAAACCTTCTCAACTCCAAATCCAATGCCTTTGCTAATGTCACGCTTCCTCTGTAATCTCAGTTCCTTCCATAATAGTCTAGGAGCTAGAGGGGAATTTCTCCATCTATCTTATTCAGCCTACAAATATTACATGATCACCTGCCATATACATAGACTTCTGTTGAGAACATTTTCATAGGATCATAGAAGAGCCCTCAGAGGCCATCTAGTCCAACCCCCCAGTTTTCCAGATGAAGAAAATGAGGCTCACAGAGAGGAAAGAACTTGTATAAGGTTGTACAGGTAGAGGGCAGGGGCAGAGCTGGGATTTGAACCCAGCTCAAATTCTAATTCTGACACAGAAATCTTTCTGCCTGACCTTGGACAATATATTTCATTCTCTGGATCTCAGTTTCCTCCTCTACAAAATGGGGGGCTTTAGATGGTCTAAAACCTATGATCCTATGACTTGAAATTGAGTGCCCATTTCACTGCCTTTGGTTATAAGAACAAGGCTAAGTAAATACCATGAATGGATGCTCTAGGACAGTGGTTCTCAACCTTCCTAATGCTGCAACCCTTTAATACTTGCATGTGGGCATATCTGCATGTGGGTGGACCCTCCTGGAGATGGATAGAGGAGTGGTGTCTCAGTTCCTAAGACCATTGGAAATACGTGTCTCCTGATGGTCTTAGGTGACCCCTGTGAAAGGGTCATTTGACTCCCAAAGGGGTCATGACCCAAAGGTTGAGAACCACTGCTCTAGGAGTTCAGAGCATGAAAACTGGGGAGGGGAGGAAGGGAGGACAGGGAAGATCACTCTGGTCCAGAATGGTAAGAGGAAACTTTCTCAAGGAGATGGGTCTTCAGCCAGGCCCTGATGGATGGGCAGGATTCAGAAAGGCAGGAGTGAAGCCATTCACTCATCACAAAGACCAAGCAGCCTGATGGTAGCAACTCTGGGCAGGGGACAGCTTGGCAGGGCCACAAATGAGCTTGGCTGTCAAATGCTCTTAAAGGGTTGGTGCCACTTGCCTCTGCCAGCTGCTCCCTGTTGCTCCTAGGACACCTGATCCATCCCTAGCGGCAAAGAGGGAATAGACAGACCTTTCCATTAAAGTCGTAGGGAAGAGTTTGTCTCAGCAAAGACTACTTCAGGGAAGAGGAGATTCTGACAAATTTTCCTGGGGGGTGGAGGTTCTTTATGCATCATAGGAAGAAAGTATAGAAGGAGATGTGTTGGGAGAGTCAACATGTCAGATGGTAACATCCTACTGTTTCACTGAGGATGATAGAAATGATAAGGCTTCCATGTTGTATGAATCTGTGAGTCCACTGATGTGAGTGCTCACTCCACAAATGCAGGTTGCAACCCCTCTAGACCGCCATGAATTACTGCACTGCCCCCCTCAGCCCCAATCCATCATCCTGAAGCTGACTCAAAGCATGCTGGATTTAGCTAGACTTAGAAGCAGAATTAAGAGCTCTGGATTTCAGAGTCAGAGGACTAGGGTTTGAATCCTGCCTATCACCAAACACTTGTGAGACCTTGAGTCTATCGCTGTTCCCCTGGGCCTCTGTTGCTTCAACAGCAAAACAAGGGGGTTAGATTAGTTGGTTTCCTAGAACTTTCTAGGACTTATAGATTTACAAAGCACTTTAATGGGCCCCACAACAACTCTGTAATGCAGGGGGCATCAGAAGTATTAGCTCCATTTTCTAGGGGAGGAGACAGGTTCAAGAGAAGAGACATGACCAGATCAAATGATAACAACAGACTCAAAAAGTCAGGTTCTTTGACTCCAAGACTGGGAGCCCCTGTGCTGATCTCCCAGGGAGTCTGATATCTCTGCCTCCATCCATCTGTGACGTGATTTACCTGCTCTTGCCTAGGGTTAACACCTGTGGGTCCAGGGCTGCCCACACCCAGCAGCCAGTATAGGGCTGGGAGGTGTACAATGCCTACACTGGGATCAGTGATTGTCTTTGCTGGGTTTTCCTTTTGGTCTTCTAGCAAATGTTCTCTAGTGTCCTAGACTCTGGATCTCCTCATCGTTCTCAACAGAGTATCCCTCCTTTTCCATCCCAATGAACCTCCCTGGACCCAATTTCTCACCTGCCAACCTCAATCTTTTGCCTGCTAACCCTATTCTCTTGCTACCACCACCACTCCTGGGATTCTTAGGTTTCAACACAAACTTGGGCTGAGTCCTGTCTCTTGGTCAATGGCCAGAAAACGAGTCTTTACAAAGCTTTTCAGCTTGGCAAGAGAGAGAGAGAAAGAGTCAGCCTTTCTCTCTTTTTCTTAAATTTTAAAATTTTCTTAAATTTTTAACTTCTTTGTCAAAACTGTTGATTATCTGTTCTAAGCTATGACTTCTGCAGAGTACTACCATTTTCCATGGGTTAACAAAAATGAAGTCATGCAAAACATATTTCCATATTAGCCATGTTGCAAAAACAAACCAAAAAAAAAGTGGAAAAAATCTGCTTTATAATCTGCATTCAGAATTGATCAGTTCTCTCTCTGGAGGTGGATAGATTTGTTTGTAATGAGTTTTTTGGGACTGTCTTGGCTATCAATGTGCATATATTAAGTGCCTGGCACAGATAGCTCTATCTCTGATGATAAGCCACAATAACAGTATTAGCCACTTTTTCTATAGCCCTTTAAGGTTTACAAAGTGCTTTAATGGACCACAGGACCATAGATCCATAACCACTCTGCAATGCAGGGGGAGTCAGTAGTATTAACTCTATTTTATATTAGAGAGATGACTGGGCATCATGACCAGCCCCCTTGAAACAAAACTGCTTACCAACAATAGCTGAAACTTATCGAGAAATTTACAAAGTGAATAACATACAATATATCTCATTTTAGACTCCTAAAGAGCTTGAGCTAGGCACTACAGATATTATCATTCCCACTTTACAGATGAAAAGAAATGAAGCCAAGAAGGATGATGTGACATGTTCTGGGTTACAGTGGTTGGATTTGAACCCAGGCCTCCCCAATTCCAATCCCACTCCCGAGTACTACTCTATTACCACTTTACTTCCCCGTGCTGCCTTTCAAAAATTACCTCCCTTCTAAAAGAGAGCCAATTTACTGATGAATTCTAGTCTCTCTCAGGGCTGAGATATGGGATAAGCATCTGTGATAGCTTAAGGGAAAGGAGAATTCCATGTCCAAGTCAATGCTTCTAAACAGATTTGTAACTTTGTATCAGGGAGTTTGGCAGCTCGATATGGGCATAGCGCCACAGTGCATAGAGCGCCAGGCCTGGAGTCAGGAAGACTCCTTATGGTGAGTTCAAATCTGACCTCAGACACTTATTAGCTAGGTGACCCTGGGCAAGTCACTTCACCCTGTTTGCCTCAGTTTCCTCATCTGTAAAATGAGTTGGAGAAGGAAATGACAAACTACTTCAATATCTCTGCCAAGAAAACCCCAAATGGGGTCACAAAGAGTCAAGGCTGACGATCAACAATTAGGGAGTTGCCTGAAACTCAGAGGCCGAATGACTTGCCCACAGTCTCAAAGCTAGTTTGTGTCAGAGGTAGGAACAGAATCCTAGTTTTCTTGACTTCCAATTCATATTCTGCATTCTCTTCAGTCCATACTGCCTCTCGGTGAAGAAGAACAGAAAATTACCTTGTATTCATTCGTTATACACCCATCTGTGTGTATGTTGCTCATGCCTTAGAATGAGGGCAGGGACTATTTCATTTCTGTATCTGTGTCCCCCGGTGCCTTGCACAGAGCCTGGCACATAGTAGGTGCTTACTGATTGAGTGATTGAACAGTGAGATTATTCTTTCCAGGTGTCACCTCCAATGGGAGGTCCTTGTTGATCTTTTCAGTTATCAACATCCTCCCCCTCCTGAAATGACTTTTGTTTATTTATTATAGACTTGGAATTTACTTATTCAAGCACATTTTGTCTCCCTAGTAGAAAGCCCTTGAGGGCAGGGACTGTTCTTTTTTGTAGCTTTCCCTAGAACAGAGTACAGAGCCTGGCATATAGTGGGATTTAATTCATTTAATAATTAATTTAGCTGAATTAATATCTAATCACCACCTAAAACAAAACTTAGCATTAAAAGAAATTAATTGGGGCAGCTAGGTGCTCTGGGGTCAGAAGGACCTGAGTTCAAATCCAGCCTCAGACACTTAACACACTGCCTAGCTGTGTGACCTTGGACAAGTCACTTAACCCCAATTGCCTTGCCTTTCCCCTTCCCCCCAAAGAAATTCATTAATTGGGGAATACTAGCATTGATATCCAAAGGCTTCAGAGCTAGAACCTTCTGGCTACCTCAGTCATGGCATATTAAAACTGCATATTAAGGGTAAACAGATCCATTAATTAGGGATAATGGTGTCATCTTGTGTCTGGGATTAAAATAGCTAAAAGCATCTCCTGATGGGTCCTCTGGGGCCAGAAAGTATTTCAAATATTACTAGGCTTCACTCTAGGGAAGATGTTGGGGGAATCAATTGTTTCATGAGAAAAGACATACTTTTAATAACTAGGGTATGAGGTATAGGCTTGGAAAAGAGCAGAGGAGACTAGTGGCCACATTTCCAGGGCAGAGAAAGCCTTCATTGGACCAGGATGCTGGCCAACACCCTATCAGTAGGACTTGAAATCATCCTACTATTCTCTCCACTTTTTGCTTTGAATAGGAAATTTCCCATGGTCAGGTCCTTTTATGCAAATCTTGAGGGTTAACATGTGACAAATTGGGCAAATGTGGATTAAAAAAATGCTGCTTCGGATTCAAATCCCACATCTTGGAGGTGCTGGAGCATCACAGGGGACAACTCAGTCCAAGAAACATTTATTAAATCTCTACTCTATGCCCAGCACTGTGCTGGGAGAAAAAAGACCCTGCTCTCAAGAACCTTACACTCTGAGAGAGGACATGACATCCCCACAGATAACCAACTGACCAATCAATCAACCAGCATTTATCACGAGCTTCTAATGTGCTAGTTTCTGTGCTAAGTCTGACTAAGGCTACAAATGGAACTGTTCCTACCCTCAAGACTCTTACGTTCTATTAGGAAAGGCGACATTAACATATAAGTAAACATAATATGAGGAAGGAGAGCATACTAGTCCTCTGCAAAGGCTCCCAATGCAGCCTAATTCAATAATTCAATATAATGCAAGGCAAGGTAATTCAATAAGCAACTATTAAACACCTACTGTGTGCTGTACAGATACTGTACTAGGTGCAAAGAGAAAAATGAAAACAGTGAGTGGGAAGAAGGCACCACATGTAAACATATAAGTAAAAATATGATAATGGGGGAAGGAGAGAGTAACAGTAATTAGGGGAATCAGGAAAGGCTTGCCATAGGATGGAAGAAAATAAGCATTTATTAAGTGCCTACTGTTTGTTACATGCCAGGCACTGTGTTAAGCACTTTGCACATACAATCTCATTTGATCCTTCCAATAACCATTTGGGATTGATGCTATTATTACACCCCCCCATTTTATAGATGTGTAAACTGAGGCAGAAAGAGGTTAAATGACTTGCCCGGATTTTCCCTGAGGCTGTATTTGAACTCAGCTCTTCCTGACTCCAGGCCTGGTGCTCTACACACTGAGCCACCCAGCTGTCTCCAGGCGTTAGAAGTAGCTGATGATGGATCGTGCATGCCTGTTTTCTGAGGACTGGTCCAGTTAAGACGGGAGATGCTCATTGCTACCTTAGCTTCAGGGAAATCCATTTTTCAGCAACAGCAATTCTTCAGACTCTCTGGTGAAGATCTGAGGCTGGTGTTGGTGTGGGCATGGCATGACAGAGGCTTGGTATATCAAAGAATGTGCTCTGGATACAGATGTTAAAATTTCAGGATAGTCATAGTTCAGAAATAGATAATAGAAGCTTATTTCTTTAAGGAAGAGAGAATTGAGTCATAGTATTATAGATTTAGGGTTATAAAATATTAAATAATAGCCAAAATTTACATAAGACTTTAGATCCATCATCTCATTTGACCCTCATGATAACCCTAAGAGGTAGAGGCTTTTATAATTGTCTTGCTTTACAGATGGAGAAAATGAGTCTTAGTGAGGTACACTCCCTGGGTTTTTCTGACTCCACGTCCAACACTCAACCATCATTTTGCTGTGGGAGCCTTAGAGGTTATCTTGTCCAATCCTTTAACTTTAAAGAGGAGGAAACTGAGGGCCAGAGTGATTTGCTCAAGGTCACATAGGTAACCTGGGGAGGCACTCTCTCCTCACTCCACTGTATCACCCATCAAGGATGTTCCCATATGTTTCCTTGATTTATCCCATCAAGGACAACCCATAACCCATCAAGGATGTCCCCATTTCAATGCTTATCATAATAACGAAGGTAGAAAACCCTGTGATTTCTAAGGACCCCTGACATCATAGCTGCATCTTTCCTACCCTCTGAGCCTGACCAGAACAGTGTCATGAGTGGAAGGGATAGCAACCCGTTTCCATAGCAACATCACCAGACTGGGACAATGTAATATACCGTAACCTAGCAACCTCTGATGAGGATTCCAGGCTGCTCCATCAATGACAAATGGGCAGCCCAGGCTGAGATTGATTGTACCCGGGTGATGTCGGGAGGGAAGTGAGAGATTGGGCTTGTTCGCAGAGACTTGGGGAATAATATTGACTGTGTGAAACCTTGCCGCAATCGTGTCTAAATTCTAATGGGAAAAGCATGTAACTCTCCACCCTCCCACCAATGTGGTTCCTGCCCCCCTCAGTCGTGTGCAGAGGAGGAATCCTGTGTGTCATGCTTGAAACAGAAAAATGAATTTTACTCAGGAGGCACCGATTGCCTCAATCTTCCTCTGCAGTGAGCTATTCAGAGGGAGTGAGAATAGGGATGGGAGGGAAAGATTCTCCAAGCTCCAGGTTAGGGAATAAATATTGATTATAGATGCAAACGCTTTAAGGCTTCTAGTGTCCTCAAAGCAACTCATGTCAGGAGAATTTTCCCTTTGAAAAACTTCTATTCCTCCCAGGGCAGATCCTCTTTATCTCTAGAAAGGCCTCATTTCCACCTCCATATCTTTGCATGGATTATCCCTCTTGCCTTGAACACTTTTCCTCTTACCAGATCAAGTTTCCACTTCTTTCAGAGACCTTTCTTGTCAGAGTACCCCACTTCCTTTCTATTTATTTTTGTAAATATCAATGAAGCCACATAAAGGCAAAAATGAAACGGCTGTACCCTCAAGGATCTTACTTATTTACCTGCCAAAAATATATGCTGCCAGTAGAATGTAAACTTTCTGAGGGCAGGACTTGTCTCACTTTTGCATTTGTAGAAATCCTTGCTGATTGACTGATCCTGAGCCAACTCTGTCTCTTAACCACCATTCTGGTGATACTATAAGGAACTGATGTGGAAAAGCTGGAAAGGTCTGGAGGCCTGGAAGGTTGATATAAGTTGATAGAACACAAATAAAAGGTGATGCTTTGTGCAGTCGTGTCTGACTGTGGCCCCATTTGGGGTTTCCTTGGCAGAGATACTGGAGTGGTTTGCCATTTCCTTCTCCAGCTTATTTTGCTGATGAGGAAACTGAGGCAAACAGGACTAAGTGACTTGCCCAGAGTCACACAGCTGGTAAATGTCTGAGGCTCGTTTTGAATTTAGATCTTCCTGACTTCAAAGCCAGCACTCTCTCCACTGTGCCACCTTGCTGCCCAAACGTGAAGTTTGAGAGGCACAGAATCCAGGCCTAGGGGTTAGGATGGAGGGATGGAGCCATCATTCTCTCCTCTTATCAGACCTCCTATGGATTATCCTGTTCACTCCTGGGGGCCCCATTTTAGGAAGGACATTGAAAAGCTGTCAAGTAGTGAAAGGTGAGGGACCAGGTGAATGGCTTTGAGTCCATGACATAGAAGGATCAATTACAGAAACCAGGAATGCTTAGCCACCCAGAGGAGGAACCAGAAGCTATGGGTAGAATTTACCAAGAGGCAGGTGTAGGCCTGATGTCAGGAAATGATTCCTAACTGGTAGAACTGGGATGCCTCAGAATGTCTGCCCTCACCAGCGGCCTTCAGACAAAGGGTAGATGACCAATCTTGGTGGGCTGCTCAAGAGGAAAACCTTGTTTGGGGACTAGATGACTGCAGTGGCCCCTCCAGCTTGGACAGTGTATAACTACTCTTTCAATTAGGGCTCCCTTCAGATGTTTAGTTTCTGGGTTTGATCCATCCAGAAGAGACCCCTTTCTTCCTGTTGTGGTTCTTGATCATGTCTAGACTTTCCAGAGGCCTGACCACACATTTCAATATCCATCATGAAGATTGGGAATGTTGCTCTGGAACAAAGTGGGCCTAAGAGCTTCCCTCTGTTCAGGCTAGGAAGGAGAGCATGGACCCACCTTCCTGTGCCATAGCACATAATGGCACCATGGTTGGTTATGCCACATAACTTCAGCATTGGAGCTGAAGTCAGGAAGATCAAGTTCACCTCCAGCCTCAGACATTTACAAGCTGTGTGACCCTGGTCTAGTCACAAGCTCTTTCTGCCTCAGTTTCTTCATCTGTACAAAGGCATAATCAGCACGGGGTTGATGTGAGGATGAAACGAGATTTCTGTAAAGCAGCCATTGAAGTGTTCCATGAATCCTAGCTACTATAAGTTGTAGAGAAGGTTGTACCCTGCATAGGTAAAAGGACTTACCTCACCTGGGAGTTCCCTATTCTAGCAAAATCACAGGTTGAGTTCTACTACGATAACACAGACAAACAAGAGAGGGGTGGGGCAACTAGGTGGCACAGTAGCTGTGTGACCCTGGGCAAGTCACTTCATCCTGACTGCGCGCGCGCACACACACACACACACACACACACACACACACACACACACACACAGAGTTTCTTTTAAGTAACAGCACATAGAGACTTGAGTTGGAGTCAAATCTCCATTATCACAAAGGCAAAAATAAACAGCTCAGGCATCAGTGACTCTTCTGGTGCTGGAGTCTTTCAGATGGTGGCAAACCCTTACCACCACTGCCTGTACCAGGGGTCCCTCTCCTCAGTCCCTCATCCTCCCTTCTCTCCTCCCTTCCCCCGACTCCCCAGCCTCCCCACCTTCGGTATCTCCCCTCTCCAACCTGCCCTCCACACAGCAGACGGGGCACTATTCCTAAAAGACAAGTCTGACCATGTCATTGGCTATTCAGATGTGCTCCACAGCTTCCTGCTGCCTCTTGGATCAAACTCCCCAGGCTGGCATTCCAAGCCCTCCATGGTCTGGCTGCCATCTCTCTTTCCAGGTTTATTTCCTATCACTTCCTTTCACATACTGTCTGTTCCATTCAAATGAGCCTGCTTTCCATATCATTCTCTGGCCTGGAGATTCCAGCTCCCACTTCTTGCTTTTGCACAGGCTGCCTCCCACACCTGATGCATAGGCCGCCTCCCACACCTGATGCATAGGCCGCCTCCCACACCTGATGCATAGGCCGCCTCCCACACCTGACACGCACTCCCTCCTCATTGTTGTTTAGTTGTTTTCCAATCATGTTGGACTCCCTGTGACTCTATTTGGTATTTTGTTGTTTCTGTTTTGTTTTGTTTTTGGCAAAGATGCTACAATACATTGCCATTTCCTTCTCCAGCTCATTTGACAGATAAGGAAACTGAGGCAAACAGGGTTAACTGACTTGCCCAGGGTCATACAGCTAGCAGCTATCTGAGGACAGATTTGATCTCAAGAAGATAGGTCTGGCTGTGTTATTCTCTCCTCAAATGTACTAAATGGCTTCCTATTGCTTCTAGGATAAATTACAAATTCCTCAGCCTGGCACTCAAAGCCCTCCACAATCTGGCTCCCACTTATCTTTCCAGGTTTATTTCCTTTCATTCTTTCTGACTCCAGACCCAGCCACGTAGCTGCCTACTCCTTCCTCAAGGACACATAATAACATCTGTAGCTTTTTTCAAAGCACCCTTTGGGTGACATTCTTCCACCATCTCCCCTAACTAACAACCCCCCTCCACTTATTAGAATTCTCCTCTCCAATTTCAACCCATTCCCTTTGATACAAAAGCATTTATTGAGCAATTACCAATACCAAGAACTATGCTAGACAATGGAGATACAAAAGTTAAGATGAATTCATCCTTGGTCATAAGGATCTTCTAGTTTATTACAAAAGACAGCATGGACAAGTATATAAATAAATCTATATGTATATACACATAGACATGCACACACACAAATTATATTCACAATAAGTCCAATGTACTTGGGGGAGGGTTGTAATGGCAAGCAAAGAAGTACTTAGCACCTTGTTTGGTTCAAGTTTCTTTTGAGCCTGGTCCACGATTATATCAAGTCTTTGTTAAGAAACAGAACTTGTGAAACCTACAGTGGGAGGAGCTTGCTGATGTAACAGGAAGAGGTGGAACAGGGAGGAGCTAGTGACCATATATAAGGAGAAGCCCAAGTTGGAAAAGAGCAGAATTGAGAAGGGGAACTTTGTGGTGGCCAGGCACTCTATTTATCTGTTCTGTTTGTACTGACTTGTATTTGTAACGCTTTGTACAGAAGCCCTGGGACCTCACTGGAAGCCCTGAAAGAGGAATTTGTTGTTGTCTGTTTACAGAAGTTCTGGAGAAGGGTTTCAGAGGTCCTGGGACCATACTGATGATTTGTGTTGAGTTCTCAGATCTTGTATGTGGGTCTGTGTTGATTTCACAGGCAGATAGTGAATTGATGATGGTGCCAGCAATGTGCATGAATGTTGTTTTGGCTCTCTTAAGCTTTGTCTTCCCATAAACAGACACTGTGAAGGACTTAAGGTACGCTGTGAGCTTCAGTATGGAACTGGATGAGGAGCTGGACGAGGAGGTGAGAGATGCCTACCTGTGAATACAGGTGATGATTGGACAGATTCAGGCAGGAGCTAGACTCATGGAAGAGGAACCATGGAATTTGAGATACAGCCTTGAGTCAAGATGAAAAGACCTCTCCTTGGATTCTTGATGCTTACTGAGAAGATCATGATTTACTGTGGCCTAGGTGTGGGAGAACTCTGTATTCTATACCTTGTACCTCTTAAGGATGATTCGGTTAGGGATGATTGGAAACTAATTTCCAATCTAGAAGAAAGAAGACTTTTTGACTCAGAGATTAAGACAAGGTGACCTAGGGATGGAGAACTTTGACTTTTGTACTTTGTGCCCCTTAAGAAGGCTTGCTCCTTAAAGATGACTTACTGAATGATATCTTTTGCTTAAAACTATATGGCCACTTTAGTGATAAGTTGTTGTTATAACATTGTGAATGCTATATGTTAGTTTCTGTGAATGTTTTGCTTTAGTTTACTACTGAATAAATAGTTCACTATACTATGTGGTCAGAACCTTAAAGCTGTTCACAGTAACAGTCCTCTGGAAAGCTGCTCATGCTTGACTTTACAGGAGTGGGGATGGCACCAGTAGCATGGGGAATCAGGAAAGGTGTCATGTAGAAGGAAGTTCTTGAGCTCTCTTGAAGGAGAGTAAGGAAAGTCAGAGTCAGAGGCAAGGAGGGGTCTCGGGCATGAGAGACAGCCAGTGTGAATGTTTGGAGATGGGAATCAGAGAGCAGCAAGACCACCAATTTGGCTGGATCATAGAGTGAGTAAAGGGGAATAAGCTGGGGATAAGTTGTAAAGGGCTTTCAACAGCAAACAAAGATTATATTTGTTCTTAGTGGGAATAGGGAGCCACTGGAGTTTATTGAATAGGGGAGTGACATAGTCAGACCTATACTTTGGGAATCTCACTTTTCCCTGGGAAGGACGGACAGGAGTGGAGACATGAGGCAAAGAACTGACTAAGAGGCAATTACTAGGTGAGAGGCATTGAAGGTCAGAACCAAGATGGTGGCCATGGGAGGTGAGGGAAGAGGACAGATGGAAATCATGACCTCTCTAACTTACAAAGCAATCTATGACAATTGATGTGACCCAAAGAATTCTCCATCACACCCCTAACCTGGCGATAAGTCTCTCTGACCTTGGCTGGGTGGGTAGGTAAGTGAGAACAGCCCCCATAGTGACAGAGGGTGGTCATAGCCCAATGGTTTAATGAGGTATTGAATATATTTTGTTCAATCTGGCACAGTTTTTGGAATGCCTCTTTTAAGCCTGTGGATCTCTGCTCTTCGGATCAAAAGCCTGCTCAGTGGCTGGAGTCACTGAATGAGATTTAGTACTGGTGTCTTCCCTCTGTTAATTACCTCCAATTTGTCCTGCATCTGTCTTAATTGTACACAGCTGTTTGCATGTTGTCTCCCAACTTAGACTGGGAGCTCCTTGAGAGCAGGGGCTGTCTTTTACCTCTGTTTGTATCCCAGCACTTAGCATAATGCCTGGCACATAGTAATCCAGGGTTCCTGATAGTTAAGGAAGGCTTCTTCCTCTCCTTTCTCCATTTCTGGTGTCACCTCTTTCTCATTCTGTTTTCTTTTACCCTGTCCATGACATAGTAGGAAGACTCTGAACTGCCTCTGTGACCTTGGTCAAGTCCTTTCTCCTCTTCAGGCCCTAGCTCTCCCGGGTGTCAAATGGAGAAGTTGAACCAGACCATGGGTTCTTAACAAAGAGGTGGTGAACTTGTTTTTTTTAAAAGGTTGTTTTCATTGTGTGATGATCAACCAAAATAGACTTAACTGCTCTCAGCAGTACAATAATCCAAGACAATTCCAAAAGACTCATGATGGAAAATGCTATCCACATCCAGAAAAAGATCTGATGGAACCTAAATGTAGAGCAAAGTATACTATTTTCACTTTTTAAAATTTTTCATAGACTTTTCCTTTTGTTCTGTTTCTTCTTTCACAACATGACTAATATGGAAATGTCTTACATGACTGCACATATATAACCTATATTGAATTGCTTAGCATTTTAGGGAGAAGGGAAAGGAGGAAAAAAGAAAGGGAAAAAAGGAAAAAAACTTTGGACTTCAAAAATCTCATTAAAAATGAATGTTATAAAGTTGTGTTTACACATAATTGTGAAAAAATACTATTTTAAACAATTAAAATGTTTTAAAAATGAATTCATTACGTGTAATTGGAAAAAATAAAATACTATTTAAAATTTTTAATGTTTTAAAAATGAATGCTAAAATCATGTTTACACATAATTGTGAAAAAATAAAACTCTATTCTAAACAATAAAAATGTTTTAAAAACAAATTCATTACATGTAATTGGAGAAAATAAAATTCTCCTTAAAAATTTTAAATGTTTTAAAAAATGAATGCTAAAAATTGTGTTTACACATAATTGTGAAAAAACAAAATACTATTTTAAACAATAAAATGTTTAAAAAATAGAATGTTAAAGTTGTTTATTACATACAATTGGATAAAATAAAATACTATTAAAATTAAAAAAAGTTTTTAAAATGAATGTTAAAATGTCTTTACATATAATTGGGAAAATAAAATATTCTAAAATTTTTGATAACTCTGTTAATATAATTGTTTTCCTTTGTAATTCTATGTATCTTTACATTTAAAAACATTATTCTGGGGAGTTCCTAGGTTCTGTCAGATAATGCCAAAAGGAGGTCTTGACACAAAAAGACCAGACAATCTATTCTAAATTTGACATTTGATATCAGACTTCTCATTCAACTTCTGATATCAGACTCTATAAACCAAGAGAATGTAAGCCCCTTGAGGACAGGTGCTGTTTTATTTTTCCCTCTCTTTGTATCTCGGGTGCCTAGCACAATGCTTGGTGAATAGTGGATATTTAATAAATGTAGATGGATTGATTGGAAGTAAATACAAGGTAATTTGGGAGGAGGAAATAGCAGCTGGGAAAACACAGAAAGGCCTCCAGTAACATGAGAAAGGAAGAAGGAATTAAGGAGAAAGGGGATGCGGTCACCACAGAGGGTGAAGGCAGCGCCAGCTGGTGCTGTGGCTGGGAAGTCAGCATTGGCTTAACAGCACAGGGTGGTTTTTGAAACTCCGCAGCCCACTGATGGTTCTGAGGTCTCTGCCACGTCAGCATCAGCCATCAGCCAGAAGAAACAGAGCTTTGGCAGCATTTCTGAGGAGAGAATGGCCCCCCAGGAAGAGCTCCAGAGGCTCTAGGCTCAGAGAAAGGAGGCCGGAAGCCCAGAAGACAGCAGAGACCCTGACTTCAAAGCAGATTGAGGCCTCTTCTCATGGGAACCTGCACGAGCTTAGAGAAAGCAGCTTTCAGATTCGAGAGCTGGTTGTTGCCTGAAAGACAGCTATGGGAGTAGGGGCCCAGAGGTGGGAGGGTGAGGTCATGCCACCTGGAGAAGCCTATATTGGTGATGTCATGGAATGCTGAGCTGCTGGCAATCCTCTTGCCATGTTTTCCACCTCCCATCCTGGGACCCATATTCTTGACTAGTGAAAGGTCACCGTCTCTAGGTGTGTCCTCCGGCCATCTTCTTGCCATGCTACTTCTGCTCTAGCAAGAGTAATCAAGGTCTCAAGACCATTCTTGAAAAAGAGCCAATCCATCTGCCCTATGGTTCCACTCTTCATACCTGTGATATCCCTTATCAAAGCACCCTTCCCTGGCTACCCCACCTTGGGCTGCTTTCTCATATCAGAATGCAAGCTTGTCAAGGCTGGGACCAGGACTTAATTTTTATATGTATATCCCTAGTGCCTCAGAGACAGTGGGATGTAGAGGATGTAAAGCTAGCCTCAGCATCAGTCAGTCGTTGTGCTAAATCCTGGGGACACAAATGAGAGCACAAGACAGTCCTTGCCCCTCAAGGAGCTTGACGAAACAGGTAAACAACTTTGGATGGTAAAGCCATACATAAAATAAATTGGAAAAAAACCAACAGAGGAAAGGCATGAGAGAAAGAGAGAGAGAGAGAGAGAGAGAGAGAGAGAGAGGGAGGGAGAGGGAGGAGAGGGAGAGGAAGAGAGAGAGTGAGAGGGAGAGAGAGAAAGAGAGGGAAAGGGAGAGGGAGGA
>CM053594.1:18637996-18668232 GCA_028646575.1 Pseudocheirus occidentalis
AGGGTCACAGCTAAACCACAGCAGAACAGGACAGCCCAGCTTTCTCTTCACATCAGTCCCATAGACCTGAACCCAGAATCCTTTGCTTTCTCCCAGGTTCAGGTTGAGTGCCATATCTTGCCTTTTTTCCTCCCCCACTTGCCTATTATTGCTTTCTCCCTGGTGAATTATTTCCAGACTTAATATCTCCCTTCAGTCTCCTCTCCCTATATAGTACTGTATTTATCTGCATTCATATTCCTAAAGAACAAACCTGACTATTTTATTTCCCTTGATCAAGGACCTTCCTAGTGCCTCTAAGAGAAAATACAATTTCCTGTTTATTGCTTAAACCCTTCATGAGCTGGCAATTTCCTGCCTTTCCAGATAGTTTCCAAATGACTCCCACTCACCCATTGCATGCATTAGACTAGAAACTGGTCTGGAATGGACAAAACAAAACAGTCCCTGCCCTGAATGTGCTTATCTTTTCTTGAGGTAAACAAAGTGCACGCATGAAGGTAGATCCAAAGGAGAGTAATTTAAGCTAGCTAAGCTCTGGTAGCTTAAAACTGCACTAAGACTTCTGGGACACCCAGCTAATAAACAAAGCTGAGGTCATTTAGGGGGAGCAGCTCAGGGGATCAGGAAAAGTCATATAACAGTAATACCTAACATTTCTATTGCAAAACATTTTACATATATGATCTTTTTTGCCCTTTTAAAAATTAATTTTATTTTATTTTTGTTAGATTTTAAGTTCCAAACTGTCTCCCTCCCTCCCCATTCCACACTAGCACAGGATTTGCTTTGGAAAAGGATCTCCTTTGCTCTTTACAATTCCATTTAGAGGTAAGTGCTGTTATTTTACAGCATTTTACAGATGAGGAAACTGAGGCAGACAGAGGCTAGCTGACTTGCTCAGGGTTACACAGCTAAGTGGGTATCTGGGGCTGGGTCTGAACTCAGGTCTTCTTGACCCCAGTCCTCATCTACTATGCCACCCAGGGGCTCCAAAGCAAGAGGTGGTGCTTGAGCTAGCCTTTGAAGGAAGATCCTGATTTCCCCCAAAATGGCAGAGGTAGGAAGGGAGGGCATTGCAGACATGGGAGAAAGCCTACGCAAAGGCAAAGAGGTGGGAGATGAGATGAGTGGCAAGTATGAGGAATGTGGCAAATATCCCAATTTGGATGGATCACAGACTGTGTGAAGGATGGTAATACGTATTAAGCATAAAAGGTAGGCGAGACTTGGATTGTGAAAGCATCCAAAGCCCCTTAACACACAGCATGGAAATAATTTTGTAAGCCTTAAAGTGCCATATAAATGTCAATTATTACTATCATTTCCATTCTAACACACAGCCAGCTTCCTAGCACACGTTTTAGAAGGAAAAATAGCATAAAATTTTGTATACAGTGTTAGAATAATAGACAGCCCCTGGCTATCTCTATCACACACTACATTTTCATGGAATTTAAAAGTTGGACAGAGACTTCAGAGGCATCTCATCTGATCCATACCTGAATAAGGTGCCTGGGGGTGAAGCAGATAGAGTTCAGGACTCAGAATCCAGAAGTTCTGAGTTCAAATCCTGCCTCAGATCCTCCCTAGTTTGGTGACCCTGGGCAATGATGCCTAACCTCTGCCTGCCTCAGTTCCTTCATTTGTGAAGTGGAGCTTATAATAACACTTACCTCTCAGGTTTGTTGTGAGGACAACAATAATTATGCTTATATATAAACTTTACATATATATATGTATACATATATATAAACTGCCTTGTAAATCCCAAAGCACTTCTTAAATCTTGTTTCTATTACTGTTATTGTTACAATCCTTTCTACAGCATAGCACTAAATGATCTGCCCCAGAGAAGGAAAACCAACTGCCTCCCCAAGCAGATCAATCAACTTGTAGACCCTGATGGATGATGTCCTGAAGTTTAGGCTGACATCCAACCTAAATCTGCCTCTTGGCAGCGTTCTCCCCCAGCCTACACCTCGTTCTTCTCCCTGGGCCCAAGAGAACCCACCTAATCTTTCTGTCAAGAGCAAGTCCTTCAGATACTTGAAGATGACTATCATGTCCACATTGTCTTCTCATTGGGCATGATCTCAAGGCCCTTTGTCATCATAGGGTTGTAGATTTCCATCTAAAAGGGGCCTTAGAAGTCCCTTTAATTAATTAAGTCCCTTTAATTAAACCATTTCATTTTACAGATGAAATTAAGGCTCTGAGGTGAGACTTGCCTGAGGGGAGTATGTGGCTTAGTCAGGATTTGAACCTAGGTCTCCAAATCCAGGACTCTGAATCCAATACTTATTTCACCTCTTCTCTGATTATTCTCTCAAGCTTATGAATGCCCTTTCTAAAAAGTGGTCCTTAGAACTCAACACAAAACTCCAGACGTAGTCTGGCCAGGACGGAATACAGCTAGGTGAAAATACTGCTTTGATCCTGGACATGATATCTCCCTTAAAAACGTCCAAGATCCCATTAGCTCTTCTGGCTGCTATATCACAGGAACACTACTTCCTCCCCTTCCCCCCGCCCCATCCCCTCCTTGTTCCACCCTACCTCACTGAACCAGTAATTGTTAATTGAATTTGTAAATCAGTCATTTTCAGTTGTGTCCAACTCTTTGTGACCCCATTTGGGGTTTTCTTGGAGTGGTTTGTCATTCCTTTTCCAGCTCATTTTATAGATCAGAAAATAGAGACAAACAGGGTCACACAGCTGGTAAGTATCTGAGACCAGATTTGAACTCAGATCCTCCTGAGTCCTGGATTGGCACTAGATCCATTGTACCACCTAGATGCCCTTAGTTAATTGAATCCTATCAAGTAATCTTCAGTTCACAGTCTTTTGTGACCAAAGTGCCCTTAATCTACACCTTTATCAACTGTTAAAAGACTTCCAAGGGGCTCACCCTGTTTAAAGAGACACCATAGAATCTCTCTGGCTTAACCAGGGTTGTTACTGGAAGCAGCCAACACAAGTAGAGATGAGCCACCTCTTTAAAAAATTTCGGCATAACCCAAGAAATCTGATCTTTGGAAATCTCTGGGAAACTCTCTGGCTCTTTTTTTTTTCTTAAAGAAATTGTTTTGGGGTGGCTAGGTGGCGCAGTGAGTAGAGCACCAGCTTTGGAGTCAGGAGGACCTGAGTTCAAATCCGACCTCAGACACTTGACACACTAACTAGCCGTGTGACTTTGGGCAAGTGACTTAACCCTAACTGCCCTCCAAAAAGCAACAACAACAACAACAACAAAACACCTTTAAAAAAAAAAAAGAAATTGTTTTCAGGGGCAGTTAGATGGCGCAGTGAATAGAGCACCAGCCCTGGAGTAAGGAGGACATGAGTTCAAATTCGGCTTCAGACACTTGACACACTCACTAGCCACATGACTCTGGGCAAGTCACTTAATCCCAATTGTCCTCCAGAAAAAAAAAAAGAAATTGTTTTCCTACCAAATGTCTCGGTAGAAGACTCTCAATGCATAAGACATGCCTTTAGTAGATTTGCCTCCTCTCTCCATCTCATAGAGCTTCATAATGACCCCCATTTCACCAAGCCAAAAAGCAGGTGCGAGTCTATAGGGCCATATTCATTGAGAGTTGGAACTCACTCTTTGGTGACATAACTCCCTTGACCTGCTTCCCAGTGGATACATCCATTGTATATAGAGAGTTTTATGAGATTATAACTCTATTTAGATAGAGTCTTTCGATAAATATCTGCTGAATTGGGGCGGCTAGGTGGCGCAGTGAATAGAGCATCGGCCCTGGAGTCAGGAGTACCTGAGTTCAAATCCGGCCTCAGACACTTAACACAAAAAACTAGCCGTGTGACCTTGGGCAAGTCACTTAACCCCAACTGCCCTCCAAAAAGCAAAAAAAAAAAAAATCTGCTGAATCAATGAATTTGCTATTTCCACCTGCAAACTCAACTGGTCAGTTCAACTTATAAAATCATTGTTTGTGTTTAAATTGCTGTTGCTTTTCCTTTGTTCCTGAAGAGAACCAATGACATCATGATGCTGGGGTGAAATATTGGATGAGGGAGTGATGTCTCAACTTTCTCATGAATTGGATATAAGTGAAGGGGAGCTGTCCAAAGTCATTAACCTCACTCTCTCCTCCAGTCATTGAGGCCCAGTGGCAAGAGAAAGGTCAAGACATTGGTTTACGAAAGCTTCCCTGACCATCATCCTGCAGGGTGGGTAGGGTCAGTGTTATTATTCCCACTTTAGAGATGAGGAAACAAGTTAAGATAGAGCTTTTAGTAAGAAGCTTACCATTTGCCAGGCATCGTGAAAAGTGCCATGGATAACAATATAAGCAAAAAAGAGAGTTCCTACCCTCATGGAGCAAGTTCCATAATTAGTCTGAAGCTTCTAGAATGAAGGGACTCTTGTTGTCAACGTCTTGCCTTTCTTTAAACTTCCAGTGCTTAGCCCAGTGTCCGTTATTTAATCGTGCAGGTTGGCTGACTTACATTCTAATGGGGATGGAGCAGCTAGGTGGTGCAGTGGATAGAGTGCCTGCCTTGGAATCAGGAGATGAGTTCAAATCCAGACTCAGATACTTACTAGCTGTGTTACCCTGAGCAAGTCACTCAACACCATTGCCTCCACAAAACAAAACAAAACAAAACCCAAACCATTAATGAACTGACTGACTTACATTCTAATGGGGAGCTGGAAGAAGTCATAAGACCATGGATTTCAAGTTGGAAATTAGACTTCATTTGATACAAATCCTTCATTTTACACATAAAGATTATAGGCTTGCAACTGGAATGAACCTTGAAGGTCACCTATTTTAAATTGTGAGGCACAAAGAGGTTTAAACATGGCATAATGGAAAGAGATTGAGATTTGGAGACAGAAGTTCCTAGGTTGGAATCCCAGCTCTGCTCCTTACTACCTACTTGACTATGAAGAAAGTGTTTCACTCCTCTGGGACTCAGTTTTCTCATCTGTAACATTGAGGGATTGCCTAGATCAGTGGTGTACTGGAGCCAGCTTGAATGGGCTCTGGAGAGCCAATTGTTAAAATTTCAAGGTGAGCATTTACCTTGGAAATTGGCAAATGCTATAAATGAAGGCCTGATTTACTGATTTGTGGATTGTTTATTCTTTAGAAAGAGGAAAAAATATTAATGCAGATTAAACTTAAAAGAATGTCATGGGATGTGTATGTTTTTATTTTTTGAGAGTCAGTTGTTAAATGTTTACCAGCACACTGCTGACCTAGACACTGTCTTAGGTTCCTCTCAGTTCTAAATCTATAATGTTAAATACAATCTATGATCTATGACTTGTGAAATAATTATGATCAGATAATAAGAATAAGAGCCAGAGTTAGGATTGGAAAAGGAAATGACAAACCGCTTTAGTATCTTTGCCAAGAAAACCCTCATAGGAGTCATGAAGAGTCGGACAGGACTGAAATAGCAAAACAAGAACAAAAGAGTTAATATTCAAACCTAGATCCTCTGCCTTCTGATTCAGGGAACATACTCTCCCTTCACCTTTCCCTCCCAGGACCCTAACCTTCCATCAAAAACAGCTCAGGTACCATCTTCTATAAGAAATCTTCCCTAATCCCCCAAGTTCTGAAGGTTCTTCAAATTACTTTGTATCACAACCATTTAAAATATGTGCTATAGGTTTTCATTATTCTGCTTTTACAGACAAGGCTCAATTTGTCTGTGGTCACAGAATAAGTGTTGGAGACAGGATTTGAACTCTAAGAGCAGTCATCTTTCTGTAACTTTCCTAGTGTCTCTATGATAAAAAACAAAATCTTTAGCCTGTTCATTAAAACCCTGGATAATCTGCTTTTGACTTACCTATCTAGCAATTTTCTATTGCTCCCCTTCACACACTCTCCATTCCTGCCAAACTGGCTGGGTGACTATTCCTGGCATGTGCTCTCTCTCCCACATCTCTTCTTTTGTATAGACTGTTTTCCATGCCTGTAATACTCTCCATCCCCACCTCTGCCCCTTAGAATCCCTAGCTTCTTTTAAGAAGGCTTTTAAAAAGTCTTTTTAAAAAGGCGTTAAAAAAAAAGGCCTTTTTCACAAGGCTTTTTCCCTGATGTTCCTCCTTGTTCATGCTCCCTCTCTCTTGATTTTTAAAAATAATGCTATATAAACTTTATATTTACTTTACTATACTATACTGCTCTGTATATGCTACATATACTTATATTTATTTATCTGTGTGCTTGTTATTTCTGCTTGTTAGTAGAATGTAAGCTCCTTGAGGGCAGGTGCTAATTAATTTCTAAGTTTATATTCTTAAGAGCCTTAACACAACACCTGGCCTGGAATAAACGTTTTGGAATAAATCCCCTAATGGCAGGACAGTTTGGCACAAACTTGTTATTAATAAGGTGAGAAGAGTCAAGACTGAACTTGTAACTTAGAATTATTTTGCATACACATTTTACTAAAAGACAACCCCAAAGCTTCACCTTCCTTATTGAAATTCTTATGGTTCTCAAAACAACAATACCTGACACAACATCCCTTTTGGCTGATTCACCTAATTCACACTCTTACTTGCGTTGTTGGATTGCCTCCCCTGAGGAGTAGCTGTTATCTTGGGATACGGGGGTAAAACTGTGGTTGGCTATCCTCCTAATGCTATAGGTTATGAGCCCCCACTGGTGTGCTTCCCAATAATAATCAGTCAGTAGATTTTAGTTAGTCTTAGAAAATACATTTTCCCACAAAGCATACAAAAGAGTAGGGCTAAAGTATTTCCCATCCAAACTTGTAGCATACTTTCCTGCAGCTGTACACACAGACTGAGAAGTGGGAAGAGTAGACACAAACTTAAAGTACAATAATTGTGAGGCACATATGTAGAAAATATACATGTGGTTAAGACAACTCATGACTGGTACAACAGTAACTCAATGTCTGTTCTTTTTCCAGAGAATCCTCATGATGTTCACTCTTAGACATGGTGCTAGTGATAGATGAGTGACTTCAGTACTCAGGTGGGCTGGCTCTTCACCAGGCATGATGTCTCAACTGATCAGGAGGTTTAGTTTGCTCCTCACAGGGCATGGAGTATTTGCTGGACAGGTTAACCTGCTGCTTGGGCTGGGCCAAGCAGATTTCCCTGCTGCCCGACTGACTCATTGCTGGATTGTACTGAGGAGATTACTTAGTCTCCTGGCTGGCTCATCACTGGGCATCACAGCTGCTGGGCTTGGCTGGGGAGGTTGCTTGGCTATGGGGCACAATTGCCCACAAGGCTTCCTTTACACAGGGCATAACAATGTTAATCTGCTGAACTCTGAGGGCAACTCCAATCTCTACCTACTGCTTTCATTGAATCTTTAGCTTGGCTGGGTGTTAACATCCTCTTTTTTCCCCAAGTTACGACAATACTCTTTTCAGCAGGAGTGTTTTTATGCTTTTTCAGAAAGGGGAAAGATCTTTAGTTTAAGGACTTCTCTCAGGGTGTCCTTTGACTCCCTTAGGGCATTAGCTCTGTCACTAGGCAGAAGGTGGGAGAAATCTTTTATTTAACTATTATTTCTGCTTAGAAGCTGGGTTCTCTCAATGAAGGACCCCATCATTACTTAACCTGTGAGTTACAATTCCCAGATTCCTGTTCAGGCTTTGTGCAAATGGGGTGAGGGAGGGACAAAAGTACAGCGGCTGCTTGCATTCTAGGCTAGTTAATTGTCTTTATGGGCCTTTTCCTATTCAGTTCAGCCATTCAACGCCTCCCTCCCCCACCATCCCACCTCCAAGGGGTAGAATGCTTTGATTGCACCTGAAAAGGCCTCACCTCTACATTTCATTACTTCTTCTACCTTCCAACTTTGCAGAAGTCTAAACAGGGCACACCCCTACAAAAATTCTGCTGGTCTAAATGGGGCACACCCTTACAGTGACTTTTACTTAGTGCCTGCCATTTACAAGGGGGCTTTATACATATTAGACTGCTGGATTCTTACAGCAGCCCAGAGAGGGAGGCTGGTCAGGTGGCATTGGCCTATTCGCTCAACGTCATGCGGCAAGTAAGTGGTAGAACAAGCATTTGAACCCAGGCCTCTTACTCCAAGACCCTAGCTCAAGCAATTCCTTAACAAGAATGGCCCTTCCAACATATCCAACAAGTGGTCATCTAGTCTTGGCTTGAAGACATCCACAAAAAGGGAACCCACTACCTCTGAGAGAGCCCAGCACTTGGGAATGGCTTTTCTTGCTGGGACACAGATTTAAAAGACCTTGTATTGATTCTCTTTATTCATTCTGTATGTATTTCTTGTCTCCTCCATTAGAATGTACATTTTTTAAGGACAGAGATTGTTTTAGTCCTTGTCTTTGTACCCCCTGTGCCTAGAACAGAGTCAGCCATTCAGTGGATCCTTGCTAATTGTGTGATTGCTTATTGATTAAACCTGTCTCTGTCACTTCCAGGTTTTGCCTCTAGGGCCAAGCAGAATAAGTCTCTGGTGTGATAAGCTTTCAAAAATGTAAAAGCAGCTCTCACATCCTCCCCTAAGTCTTCTCTATGAGCAAAGCAGACCACTTTCCTGACAACTCATGTTAGGTGTTCATGGGAACAATAGTGGGCAAAGAGAGAACCAGAGCTGAAACGACATTATATATAAAATATATAAAATAATATATAAATTATATTACATATGAATTATATGTTATATAAAAATTGTATATAAATTGTTATATTATAAGCAATGAGTTAGAATTCAATTTTGTTTTCAACATATGAGAGGGCTTGTATTAATTCCAACTTTTGATTGTCAGGACCAGGGAATTCTGGAACTGGGGCATCCATCACATACCTGCTTTTGTTTAAAAGGCCTGTACTATATTTAAATCAAATTTTCTCTTTCTCAATCTTCCTCCATTTAGTGACTTTGTAGGCTGAGCCTTAGTTAACTAATAAAGTAATATTTCTATAACATACCACAAAGCATAAGAAATAAAAGACCGATTTAATGTAGAAAAGGGAGAAAATAAATGGTAAGTATGGATACATATATCTTCTGATGATTCTCTGATTTCACAGAATACTAGATTGATTGAGAACTAGAACTGGAAGGGTGCTCAGAGGACATGAAGTTCAGTCTCCCCATTTTACAGGACAGGAAACTGAGGCCTAAGGATCTTAAGTGATTTGTCAGAGATTATTTAGGTCATAGGATCATAGATCTAGAGTGGGAAAGATTCTCAGAGGACAAAAAGTCTAGTCCCTTCATTATGCAAAGGAGTAAATTGAGGCACAGAGAGGTTAAGCAGCTTTCCTGAAGTCACATAGGACATAGGATTGTAGATAAGAAGCTGGAGAGAACCTCGGAGACCATCTAGTCTTTTCCCTCATTTTGTGCTTTTTTTTTTCTTTTTTGGAGGGGGGAAGGCAGGGCAATCCGGGGTTAAGTGACTTGCCAAGGTCACACAACTAGTAAGTGGTAAGTGTCTGAGGTAGGATTTGAACTCAGGTCCTCCTGACTCCAGGGCTGGTGCTCTATTCGTTGCACCACCTAGCCACCCCTCCCTCATTTTATAATGAAGGACACTGAGTCCAGGGAAGTTAAATGACCTGTCCAAGGTCACACAAGTAATAGGTATGCAGACATACACATATGTGTATACATACATACATATACACATACATATATGTGTGATCTGAATCCAGGTCTCTGACTTTAGTGTAGGATCCTTCCCACCATATTAAGAGTAGGATCTAGGTTGCCAGATATACAGGGCCCTCCTTTTCCCCCTTTTCACTTCCTGTTAATGCAGGGACACTTTTGGGAGATGGCTGGAGGAAAAGGACTCTTTATAGTAACTCTTAATTTTATTTTTCATCATTATGTTCAATAAATTATGTGACCACAATAAAAAGGAACTATGGATACACACACACAACCTGCCTTACATACCTGCAGAGTTGTAACTAGGGTGGGCCAAAAGGGACTAGGTCTCAGTGTCCTGACATTTGGAGGGCAATTAATCACTCAATAAACATTTATTAAGTGCTTACCATATGCCAGGCACTGTACTAAGTGCAAAGACAAAAATAGGCAAGAGACAGCACTCTTGAGTTTTGAGTCAAGAGACTCCTTGAGTTTTTTCAAGGAGCTTACAATCTAATGGGGGAAGACCACATACAAACAAATGCATATAAAGCAAGCTATATGCAAGATAAATTTGTTGTTTTTCAGTCATGTCCAACTCTTCATGACCCCATTTAGGATTTTCTTAGCAAAGATACTGGAGTGCTTTGCCATTTCCTTCTCTAGTTCATTTTGCAGATAAGGAAACTGAGGCAAACAAGATTAAGTGAGTTGCCCAAAGTCACAGCTAGTGAGTATCTGAGGCCGGATTTGAACTCAGGAAGATTAGTCTTCCTGATTTCAAGTCTGGCATTCTATATACAAGATAACTAGGAAATGATTAAAAGAGAGAAATCACCAGAATTAAGAAAGGTTGGGGAAGGCTTCCTTCAACTGGTAGAGACAATTGAACTTAGTGCTTATTTAGAAAGGATAATTAGCCAAACTAGGAAGCTACCAGATGGTCTAGCCTAGCTCCTGGATGGGCATCCCAGGGTCTCTGTCAGTTCCCCACACAGGACTTTGTGTCCTGAGGTCCAAGGTCTTTCTCCCCAACACATGACTGAATTTGTCTTAAAGAGCAGATTTGAGTGTATCTTTTGTGTTCTTTGTCCCAGGCTGTCGAATTGTGGGCTAGGTCTCTACATAGTTACAAATCACAGGGGCATGAAATTCACACCTGCAGCAGCATCAGGGGATATATCTGTTCCAAATGAAGTTAAGTGGAAACAAATTATAAATAGAGATACTCACAGTGCCTGCCTTCTATACTTACAAAGCCATGACTAGGGTGAGGCAAAAGGAATTTTGCCACAGGGTGCTGAAATTTAGAAGGTATTGGCATTCGTATTCCCTGAATTCAGAAGCAACTGCACTTAGCAACTAATTAGCAAGAAGAAATAGGTAAATAGAAAGCCACCTGATGATCCAAGTGAGGCCTGGTATTTTGCCTGATGTTCATGCCCAGCTTAGCTAGTGAAGAGGCAAGGTGGCATGATGGAAACATTAATAACAACTAAGAGTTAGAAGAATTTAAATCTTGATAACTATGTGACTATGGGGAAGTCACTCGATACAAAGTCACATTGATTTATCATTTTAAAGTTTACAAGGGCCAGCTAGATGGTGCAATGGTTAGAGCACCTAGCTTGGAATCAGGAAAATCTGAATTCAAAATAGTCCTTAGACATTTACTAGCTGTGTGACCCTAAACAAGTCACTTAACCCTGTTTGCCTTAGTTGCCCCATCTGTAAAAATGGGACACTTTAGGGGACAGCTAGGTGTTGTGAATAGAGTACTGGCCCTGGAGTCAGGAGGACCTGAGTTCAAATCCAGTGTCAGACAATTGACACTTACTAGCTGTGTGATGTTGGGCAAGTCACTTAACCCCAACCTCCTTGCTTCCATAAAAATAAAATGCTTGTTGATGCATTGACGATTGTTGATGACTTGTGCGTGGACTTGTCTGTGTCTCATTTTTTTTCCCTCTAAGATAGTAATAATAATACATGAACTATCTGCTTCAAAGAACTGTTGGAGGGGAAATGAATTGTATTTTATATTTATGTGCCCAGCTATTAGTTGATGGTAGACTTAGAATTAAAAGCTAGGCTAGTTTTCTTTATGCTACACCCCATTGCCTTCATAGAATCACAACATCTGAGAGTTGGAAGGGAGCTCAGCGCCACTTAGTCAACCCATACAATCAAGGGATCTTTTCTGCTTCATATTCAGAAGTGGCCATCCAGCTTTTGCTTGGAGACCACCAATGAGAGGGGAGCCCCCAACTCCCTTACATTTTCCCAGGTTGAAAAGGCAAAAGTCATCTGCAAAACATCTAATCATCCAAAGGTGAAATCAGCCAGTTTCAGGCATGTGATTTCTCCCATCATGAACTTTACAAACAGACATTCCATGGCAGCCCCTTTCGCCAGCATTCAGGTCACTTCCCATGCACTTTTTTCCTTAACTGGTAACAGATAACTCACCCTGCTGAGCTGATCCAAGAGTCTTTGGTTCTGTTCAGAGAGTTCCTGGACTGCCCTGGTCTTCTCTCTGTCGGCTTCTCGGAGGTGAACCTGTTGCTTCTCCAGCTCAACCTGCAGCTGTCTCACGTCACTCTCCAGTTCTGATACTCTACCTTCCCACTCACCTTCTCGGTTCTCAAATCGTCTTCTTAACTCGTGTTTCTCTTGTTCAAGGTGCTGGGAAAGGAGAGACATGGATCTTTAAAAAATGGGCAGTTCCCTAATGCTCCCCCTTTCTTCCCAGTTTCAAGGTCTTTTAGCACGTTCTTTCCTCATTGAGCCAGTATAGTGCCTCTATATACCCCAGATGACTTTCAGAGCAGCAAGAGAAATATTCCCTTCTTCCTGCAGTTTGCTCTGAAGCCCTGCCAGCAAGGAGCATGTTTCACAAACAGAACAGAGGCCCTGCTCATATCTCTTTGCAGTTTTGGCCCTGCCCTCATGGATGAAGCTGTAGCTAAACTTTGGCACACAGATGTGAATTCTGACTACAGGGCAATTGGTAGGACCATGTATTTAGAGAACAAGAATGATTTTTCCTATCTTCAACATAGCTCTTAATATTATAGAACATTAGAGTATGGGGGAAGGGAAAGGACCAGGGAATCATCACCCTCAGAAGGAAGCCCAGGGTGACCTTCAGGCATAGAATACAGAATTATGGAGCTGGGAATAACCTTAGAATTTAGGATATCACAGATGGAAGAGTCCTTAGAACAGAGAATGTCAGAGCTTGGAAGATCCTTATTACAGGTTAGGTCAGACTTGGAAGTGCCCCTAGAAGATAACACATCAGAGCTAGGACAGATCTTTGAACACAAAATATAGGAAGAGAAATCATTACCAATGCTTCTTTTTTAAAATTTTGGAAATTGAAGTCCAGAGAGGAAAAGTAACTGGCCTAAGGTCACACAGCTGGTTTGCAACAAAGTGGGGGCTCAGAGCTAGATATTATGGCTCTTAGATGTGTGCTCCTTCCACTACTCTAGCTAAAGTGGGTAGCAGATAGAGTGAGGGGTCTGGAGTCAGGAAGAACAAAGTTCAACTTCAGGCATTTACCATGTGATTCTGAGTAAGCCATTGTTTGCCTTAATTTCCTCAACTATAAAAAATAATAGCACCCATCCTCCAAGGCTATTGTCAGGATTAAATGAGAGAATATACATAACGGGCTTAGTACAGTGCCCTGCACATGGTAAATACTTAACAAATGCTCGTTACTTTCCCTCTCCACCTAATTCCCTTTTCCTTCTTACTTGAAAAAAAATTAAAGGACATTTTCTACATAGAGAAATTTTATTCTAAGGATTTTGTAAAATATGTACAGAGTCCTTGACTGAGAGTCTTTGGGGGTTTGGGATCTAATCTTAAACTTGTTACTGAAGACATTTCATTCATCTCTCTATCTTAGTTTTTTTGTCTCAAGTGATACCTGGAAATCACAATCATGTCTACTACCTATGGTTTACAAAGGTAAGATAAGAAATAGACATGAGAGGATTTTGGGCTCTTTGGAAATGAATGCCTGGTTTCCTCTAGGTCCCTTATACACACCCTAGTCACTCCTGCCTCCATTCTTTGGCTCCTGCTAGTTCCATGCCTCCTTTTCCTAGCTAGCTAAATCTCACTCATCCTCCAAGCATAGACTCCCATATGTACCTCCTCTGGGGAGTTCAATTCCAAGGGTCAAACTCTGCCCCTTCCTGAAATCACAGAATCATGGACTCCTAGAATGTCAGTGACAGGAGGGACCTCAGGGAACATCTAGTTCAAGGGTTAACTGGGGCCATGAACTTATTCTTTCAAAATATTTTGATAATGGTCTTTCAGTAGAATTGGTTTCCTTTGGAATCATGTGAATTTTATTTTACATGTTTAAAAATATTATTCTGACAAGCTGCCAGAGGAGTCTAAGACACACCAGCTAAGAATTCTTGCATCTAGTCCACAGTGGGGAACCTTTGGCTTTGAGGCCACATGTGGCTCTCTAGGTCCTCAAGGGCTGCCCATTGACTAAATCCAGACTGTTCTGTGATTTAGTCAAGGAGCTGCACTTGAGGACCTAGAGGGTCTTGAGGCCAAAGGTTCCCTACCCCTGCCTCCTCATTCTATAGAGGGGTAAACCAAGGCCCAGAGAATCCCAGGATCTCAGAAACTGACATTTGGAAGGGACAGTGTTGGACTTCAGTCCAAACCATACAGGAAAAAGTTTCTCACTATAATATATCTAATATCCAATCTTGGCTTGAAGACCTCCAAGGCTACCTCCCAAGACAGTGGGAAACTGAGAGTTATTTAGGTTCACACTTTGGGAAAGCTGAAAGCATAGGAGATTTTAAAAATATGACATAAAGACTGAATTTGCCTCCTTTCAGTACCACCCAATGCTGCTATATAGCCCTCTGGGTACAAGCAGAATGATGCTAATCCTTTCACCTGACAAGCCTTCAAAGCAAGCAGTGATCATGTCCCCATGAAATCACTCTCCAGGCTGAACATTTCCAGTTCTGATGACCAATCAATCCTATCCATGGCAGGAGTCTCCAGGCTCCTCCCAGCTGTTCTCATCTCAACCCTCTTTGGCTTGACAATTCCAGTCATTTTTCAGCTGTGTACATGACCCTGTTTGGAGTCTTCTCAGCAAAGGTACTAGAGTGCTTTGCCATTTCCTTCTCCTTTCAGAAGAAACTGAGGCAAACAAGGTGAAGTGACTTGTCCAAGGTCACACAGCCAGGAAGTATCTGAGGCCAGATTTGAACTCAGGAAGATGAGTTTTGCTGATTTCAAGCCCCACACTCTCTACTTCACCACCTACCTGCCCATTAACTTCCTAAAATGTGGAACCCAGAACGGACCATAATAGTTGAGCCAGACAAGGGCACAGTAGGAATATAAGAATTGCCTGTAAGAATTGCAACACTAAATTCCTTGAGGGATGGGACTGATATCATATCTGTTCCTTTAGCTCTCTGGAAGGATGCTTGGCACATGGTACTGAGAGGTATTCAGTAAGTGTTTGCCAATAAGGGTGCTTGATTTGAACCCAGCTCTTCTGGACTCCAAGAGCTCTATCCATTATGCACCTCGCTGCCTTATTAGGATTTTTTCCCCTCACCTCAACCATTTTCCCTTCATTGTTCTTAGTTCTGCCCTCTGGGGCCGAGCAGAACAGTCTAAAAAACCAAAGCATCAAGCCAGTCCACCAGGAACAGCCTCATTGAAAACCCTGGCCTTCCATCTCATCCAGGCTAGCTCGTCTCCAAAGGCAGCTTGATAGAAAGAGATTTCTCTGTACTAAAGGGTTGGAGAATACCTTCTGATTTCAATCTATCTCTATTATAAGAATACTGTCTCTAGTGAACAGCCTTTTTCTAAGGAAAGTCCATTCTCTTTTAGGTGGCTTAAAAGAAATAATAAAGACAATCTTTTAAACAGGTCCAACTGTTACTGGGGGAGGGATTTAAGGCAAGGCAGTAAAAGAAAGAGCATTTGTGATTGTTATTTAAGTAACCTATTTACATCTACTTTCCTACCTCTCCAAAATGTCTATGAGAATAACCTACACATGTACTCAGGGCATCCTTAATGAGGGTATCAAAGGGAATGGGCACACTTTCCACAGCCACATTCCGTCACAGGCCACATGTACCCTTCCACACTTAACAAGAACTATTGTGAACACATGTTCCTACTGCAATTATTGCTTGTCGACTATTAAAAGGCATTTGATCTGTGGCCTTGAAGCCTCCCCTCCAGCATGGTGGCTCATACATATGGCAGAAGGTAGGCAAGATTCCTAGAAAAATATAGCAGTAGGAATACATTTGTACACGAATCCTCCAGTTAGCAAAATCAAGGTGACTAGAATACAGACCCAATTTATAATTCATTAGTATAAGGAAGTCTCTGTTGAAAAATGTTCCACTTCTCTTGGTTAGCATCTACTTTGAAATTTAGGATGCTAAAAGAGTTGGCTGGCTTCAGCAAGCTATAATCCACTGGCCAAATCCAGCACACCCCCACCCCCTTTTTTTGGTATGACCTGAGAGCTAGGAATAGTTCTAAACATATATAGGGGTGTGATAGTAAATGTTTAACAAGCAGGCTGGGGGGGGGGGGAGCATGCATCCACATTTTAAAGTTTAATCTGCATTGTTCACACTTTCTTAAGTCTAGACAATCAACAAAACAAAAACTCAAACTCTGTTTTGTAGCCCTTGCTGATTTCTTAGGTGTACGTGCTCGGATTGAAATTTTAACCATCAGAACTGATTCCAGCACACACCTGCTAAAGGGGGTCATTAAATAGTTGCATGATCAGGGAAAAAAAAGATGGGTTGGTCACATAGCAAGAATAAGGGATAATGAATCATACAACCAGCAAGCATTTATTAGACACCAACTCTATTCTAGGCACTGTTCTAGGTACTGGAAATACGAGCTTGTATTCTATTGGAAGAGAGAGGCATATTAATAAATTCATACCAAATAAATTGAAGAGGATTTGGGTGGCAGGGGATAAGCAATGAACGGTCTTTCTGTTCTAATGGCAACTACACAAGGTCAGAAAAATTGAGGAAGACTTTGAGCACATTGTACTACACATTCCATGCAATGAACCGATGGGAAGACAAGGAGGAAAAGGTGCCCAGGATGGGCAGGCATGGATGGGCTATGACCTCTGTCTTCAAAGCGGGTGCCCCCGTTGAGGAGATCACAGACCTACTGGAGTGCTAGTTATACACCAGTCTAGATGCTGCTGCCATCCCTTCAAATACTTTTTGAACCCTCTTTTGAAATCCTTTGATGTTGCCCTGTGAGCTGAGGTTGTCTCCATGTTCTTGAAGAGTATCCCAGACAGTTCTACCAGGCCCTCCCCAGCAGCCCTGGGCCACGATAGACTAACATACATCTGTTGCCCAAGGCCAGTCCAGCCAAATTCCTGAGAAACTCATCCTTAGACTGGCAGAGGGAGGGGCGAGTGGGGGAGGAGGTGTATTTTTTTGGTCAGCAAATATTTAAGTTGGAGGGGTTGCAATCTGTGGCGCGAGTACCTGCATGGATGAAATCAGACTCTTGACATACAAAGCTCTCTGGGAACTGCCTTTTGTATCACACATGAAAATCACAGAATTATAGAAATATAGGTGTTACAGAAGCCTCCTTAGAAAGTATTCAATCCAACCTTACTAAGGTGTGTGTGTGTGTGTGTGTGTGTGTGTGTGTTTTCTTTTTGTAGGGCATTGGGGTTAAGTGACTTGCCCAAAGTCACATGGCTAGTTTTTGTGTTAAGTGTCTGAGGCTGAATTTGAACTCAGGTACTCCTGACTCCAGGGCCAGTGCTCTGTTCACTGCACCACCTAGCCGCCCCTTAAGGCGTGTTTTTAAAGACATTTTTCCATTCTAACTGTTTCCCACCTATTTTTAAAGATGGGGAAAGTAAAGCCAGGAGAGGGTAAGCAGTTTGTCCAGGATCACACAGTAGTTTCCATCTGGTACCACTTGAATGGTTCTAGTGACCGATAGTGGGATTGCCCAAGATAATCATACACCCATATTCTTTTGACAGCTTTGAATGACTCTGAGCTATTTCCAAAATTCAAAGTCACCCACAAAGGATGAAGGTTTCCAATTGTTGAGTAAATTCAAAAGAGTATACTATCTATTCTGAAGGCAATTGTCAAGAGGGGCTGTCCTAAAATGTTTCTTCTGAAATGGATATAGAAGTATCTGGCGTCCCAAGGAGACAGCTTTGAAGGGGACAACAATTGTTTACAGCGACAGATGAAGCAAGTCAGACCTGAAAAGGGCCTTAGAATGTGAGAGATGGAAGGGAACCTAGAATACAAAATGTCAGAGCTGGGAGGAGTCTTAGAAGAGTGAATGTTAGAGATGGAAGGGATCCTAGAACAGGGAATGTCAGAGCTGGGAGGAGCTTTAGAACATAACTTCAGAGCTGGAAGGGGCCTTGGAATAGGAAATGTTAGAGATAGAAAGGAACCTAGAACAGATAATGTCAGAGCTGGGAGGAGCCTTAGAACAGAGAATGTTTGAGATGGAAGAGATGCTAGAACAGAAGAGCAAAAGTTGGAAGGGACTTAGAATGGAGGAAGTCACAGCTAGTAGAAGCCTTAGAACAGGAATGTCACAGCTGAGAGAAGTCTTAGAACAGTAAGTGATAGAGATGGAAAGGAACCTAGAAAAGAGAATATCAGAGTTGGAGGGGCCTTAGAACAGTGAATGTTATAAATGGAAGAGAACCTAGAACAGAGAATGTCACAGCTGGAAGGAGCTCTATTTACAACAGAATGTCAGCACTGGGAAGGTCTTCCTTTAAAACACAGAATAAAGAGGTGGGAAGGGCCTTGCAAATCTTTCTGGTTCAACCTCCGATTTCATGGGTGAGGAGACTGAAGCCCCAAACCAGTTTCCTCACTTTCTGGGCACACCCAGTACTTTTTCTCTTCAGAGTAAGCTATAGGGTGTGGTCTGCATGTAAGGGAGATGACTCTCTGCTCTCCCGGTCTCTCTAAAAGAGAGGAGAAAAACACAGCGAAGGGATTTGGGGCTTTTGGCCTGAAACAATGAATGCAAGAAATTTAAATGCATTGTAGAAGTGCCTCTTCAAAAATACTGTTTATTGTGGTGAATTGCTTGAAACCCACACTGCAAAGGCTTAGAAAGCAGCCTCACTTATAAAGTGAGAAGCCAGAGAGCCTAAGTATGTGTCCTCAAGAACAGACTGATTTGAGTCAGCCTCAAGGCACACCTGCTCCCTAATAAGAAAAGCCCCCAAGCCAAAACAAGCCTCCCCCTTTGGGTAAGGGAGCATGAGGGTGGCCATTCCATTCTGGCAGGGCTTCTGTTTTTTGGCTGTGGGACAAGCACCCTACTTCCCAGCCTCCAGTCCTTTCAGAGAAGCAGGTTTTCCTTATTAATGCACACACACACACTTTCTGGCCTCTTACACTAGGAGCCATGTTTGGAAACATTTCCAAAAGAAAGATCTGGTCCAGACTTGTCTGGCCAATTAGATGCTAAATTTGTTGTGAGCTCAGGGCCTTGTAGTCAGCAGATATGGGGTTAGGCCCTCTGTTTTGCTATGGGTTTTCGCAGATTTGGCAAAGTGAATGTTGATATTAACCTCTATTTAGGCACCATTTTCAGAGACACATGGAGTAGAGGAAAGAAAAATACTTCCTTGAAATATTTCCTTAAAGGAATAAAATAAGAAGCTGAGTTTTTTTTTTTATTTATTATGAGTAGGTCAGCCCATTGGCTGCTGGTAAGTAAGACCAAACCCAAATCTCAAATATTTGAATGCCTGGGTTCAAGTTTCCCATTTTCCCACTGAATAATCATTTCTTCCTTACTCATTGGGAAAGGCAGGAAGTGGTTAAAGGCATAGAGGAAACTCCTTAAGCATCATAAACTTCTTTTAAAAAAAGAATATATTTTTCTTTCGTTAAATATGTCCCATTTACATTTGAATTTTTAAACATTTTTAAAATTTATTTTAAACTTCAATTAGATTTGTTATTTAAAAATGTCATTTCAATTTCTTTCTGTTCCACTACTACTGGTGTTACTCAGTTATTGTACTTCTGTATTTGTGATAAAATATAATCAAACAAAATGATTGGATTGTTGTGGCTCAGTTTCCCAATTTGGCTTCCAGATGGCTTCATATTCTCCTTTGTCAGTCTCTTCATTACATATTTGGCTCTGTCTGTTGTTTGAGCTTTAACTTTTACCAAAAATGTGTGACTGTTATAAATTTCATTCTTCCATTGGCCATACAGATGATACCTGTATTAATATGGAAATAATTTAAACATTCCGTTGAGAAGGGGAGCAATATGAAATTGATTACACCTTTGAAGTCAAGCATCCTAAACTTCTGCTTATTTTTTTTTGAAGGGGGGAAGGCAGGACAATTGGGGGTTAAGTGACTTGCCCAAGGTCACACGGTTAATATGTATTTGAATGCAGGTCCTCCTGACTCCAGGGCTCTATTCACTGTGCCACCTAGCCACCCCTAACATTCTAAACTTCTAAAGAGTCACTGAGCTTGGTCCTTCCCACTTACCACACACTCACATCTCAACCTTTTGCCATTGGCTTTCATCCCAACCAGTCTACTGAAGTAACTCTCCAAAGTCAGTAGGTGACCTTGGGCAAGGCACTAATTTTCCCATACTTGAATAGATGACCTTTGAGGACCTTTGAGAACTACATTTATGATCCTTAGTAAAATCTCCTTATTGTTTAAGCCAACAGCCTTCCATAGCCTTCAATTAAATTCAAAAAGCACTCATTAGTTGCCTGTCAAGTAGAGGACACAAACAATACAGTTCTTTGCCTTATACTCTTCTTGGAGTGGGGGATAAAATGTACATATATAACTAAATAGAAGGTAATATTTAAATGAGAAGGAAAGCACTAACACCTGGCAGTAGGTGGTAATGAGGAAGCCTTGTGGGAAAGGTGGCTCCTGAGTCATGCCTAGAAGGTCTAAGAGGTGGAGAGCCAAGTGTGCAGGGGCTAGAGTACCAGGCTTGAAGTTAGGCAGATTCATTTTCCTGAGCTCAAATCTGGCCTCAGACACTAGCAATGTGACCCTGGGTCAGTCACTTAACCCTGTTTGTCTCAGTTTCCTCATCTGTAAAATGAACTGCAGTAGGAAATGACAAATGAGTGCAATGTCTTTGCTAAGAAAACCCCATATAGAAATCCATCTTGTCCTATGAGAAAGTAAGAGAGAAGGGAGTGGGGAGTATAGAGGGGGATAGAAGAGAGGGTAGACTGGGGGAAGGGGCAGTCAGTATGCTTGTCATCTTGGGGTGGGGGGAGTAGGGGAGAAAATCTGGAACTCAAAATATTGTGGAAATTAATGTTGAAAATTAAAAATCAATAAATTAAAATAAATTGAAAGGGGAAAAAACCCCAAATGGAGTCACAAAAAGTCAGGTGACACAAAAATGACTGAACAACAAGAGAGGGATACTTTGCTGGGCCTTTGAAACTAGACTGGTATCATAGTGTCTTCATGTCCCCTTCCTGGGGACTAAGAACACAGACTATCAGAACTGGGGTGGGGGGCATCTCAGAGCTTATATTAGAGCTGGGAGGGGTCTCAGGACACAGAATGGTAGAACCAGGAGAACCTCAGAATGCAGAATGTCAGAGCACAGGGAGCTGAATATTCCAAGTACTTAATAAATGTTGAACTGAATTACCTCAATAAGCCAGAGGGACCAGAAGATCATAAGACCAGAATTTTAGAGTTGGAAGGGCCCTCACAGGTCATCTAGTCTAGTCTATTCATTTTATAGCTGAGGAAACTGAGATCCAGGGAGAAGTGACTTGCCAGAGGCCACCTAGGTAGTTAGTAAATGGCAGAGGTCAGATTCGAACCCAGTGCACGTGACTCCAAATCTCTAAGTGTACTTTCACTGGAGCAACTGGAGAGAGTCTCAAATGTTATAGGCCTGCAGAAAAGCTCAAGATGTAGTCATTGTTAAAAAAAAATACAGCTCAGCAACTGCAGTGCACCCCATGTTAATTTTTAAAGTAACTCCTGGGGAAATATAAAAACATGCTTCTGTGTTTCAAAAATGAGCAGGAAGACTAATTGCAGATACAGAAAGAATAGGGGGGAATGCCTGTAGGTCTGTTACCTTCTGAATAACAAAATTTCTGATTCAGAGAGTGAGTAATAGAGCAGAAGATTCAATAAAAGGTGGGGAAATGAGATTATGGACAGCTCCCTTGCAGTTTTTACCAACTGAAGGCAGCCTTTGCTTGGAACTCTTGAGAGACAAAGAGCTGGAAAGCCCCAGCTGACTCCCTGTGAAGGAGAAGGACTGCCTGTGCCTTTGTCTTGTGCCTACAGGCTTTGGGGTAGTCAGGCTGGTTTCAAAAACCAAGAAGAGAACCTTGGGGTCTAAATACATTTTAAAATCATAAAATGTCAGAGCGGAAAGGGGCCTTAGAACACAGAATGTCAGAGCTAGGGGAGACTTTAGAACACAGGACATAAGATCGTGGGAGTAGGGAGAGATGTTAGATTACAGAATAGAACATGAAGAAGGACCTAGAATAGAGAATGTCAGGGTCGGGAAGGATCTTAGAGCATAGAATGTCAGAGCAGGGAGGCACCTCAGAAGAGAGAATATCAGATCTCAGTGTAATCTTAAAACATAGAATGTTAGAAGTGGGAAGGGACTTAGAATTTAAAATGTAAAAATAGGAGAGGGTCTTTAGAGTAGGGAATGTCAAAGATAGAGGGGGCTTTGGAATAGGGAATGGCAGAATTTTGAGGGATCTTAGAATAGGGAATGGCAGAGCTGGGAGAGACCATAGAACAGAGAATGTCAAAGATGGAAAGGGTCACAGAACATGGGATGTCCAAGCCGTGAGGGGCCTGGGAAAACATCCCTCATTCAACTGAGCTTCAGAGAATGGAAAAGCCTCACTCAAGATCCTCTATTTGGTAGCAAAGTCAAAACTGGAACACAAGCATTTTAAGCAAGTAGATCAGACTCCATTTTGAAAGTGCCCAGGTCAGCCATGTTCAGTCCTTCAGTCTTTTTTGGGTCCCTCTCCAGATTTTTTCCCTCCACTTGCCCTTACTTTCTCCCTATCCGCATCCTCCTTTAGCTAGCTCCCTTTTGTGTGTGGTCTTTGCCCCATTAGCATGTAAGTTTGTTGAGGGCAGAGAATGTTTTCTTTTTTGCTTGTGTTTGCATTCCCAGCATTTGGCACAATGTTGGGCACCCAGTAAGCACTTAATGAATGCTTATTGATTGACTAAAGAAGGAGGAGGCAAACTGGCATATTCTCTGTAGAAGAGCCTGAGCAACTTAGATAGGACACTTGTTGGTCTCTATTTAAGGGTGAGAAGAGGTAGAGAGTATGAAGAGAGCCATGGCCAGTGGGGCCATGCTTGTGGAATGAGGCCTGCCCTCAGCCCTCCCAGTCTGAATCAGTGGCCTGGCCTATTACTGACACCTCTCCCTTCTTTCAGAACCTGGAGATATCCCCATTCTCCTTTATGACTGGCTACTGGAATCAATTGTCTGTGGCATCAAATCTTGGTGCCAGATTTTAGGAAGGGTATTGATAAGCCAGAAAGCTTATCCAGAGGATGGTAAAGAGACTCAAGATTGTGCCACTGTAGAAGTGATGAAATGTACTGGGCACATTTACTCTGAAGAAGAAACGACATGAGCAACCAGCTAGGAGGTACAGTGGATAGAGTGCTGGGCTTTGAATTTGGAAAACCTGAGTCCAAATCTGGCCTCAGGCACTTACTAGCTGTGTGACCTTGGGCAAGTCTCTTAACCCTGTTTGCCTCAATCTCCTTATCTGTAAAATGAACTGGAGAAGGAAATGGAAAACTACTCCAGTATCTTTACCAAGAAAAACCTCAAAAGAAATCACAGAGATGGACATGACTGAAATGACCGAACAATACTAAAGGGTCTGACCAGCAGAACTGGAACATGCTCTGTTTCTGCTTGGCTCCACAGAGTGGAACCAGGAGCAGTGGGTGGAGGATGCCCAGAAAGGACAAAGCTTCCTAACTTGAGTGATGCTTCAATAGGATGGGCTGCCTGGAGAGCATATAGATCTTTAAGCAAAAGATGGATGACCATTTGCTGTACAGGTTGAAGAGGGGGCAGTTGGTAGATAGTTTCTGAGATGCCTTTCCAATGCACAATTCTGTGACATGAACTTGCTTATTTTTAATCCAAAAAGTAAAAGGAAACCTTCATATTTTAAAATTTAACATTGATTGAAATAGAATGGTGATATTGGATATTAGAAGTTACTTGGTGAAAGATTTTCAAAACCAAATTGCTTATCTAAAATTATATTTCTGGACTTTTCACTAGGTATTATATAAAGGTCTCTACTGTTAAATCTTGTTTTTTCACTCCCATATTATCCCTTTGAGAGGGAGAGAGAGGATGGAGATACAGGTTCAGAGTCAGGATATCTTGCATTCCTCCATCCAGCCTTTGAAATATACTGACTGTGTAACCCTGGGAAAGACAAAATTTCTTGGTGCCCACAGGCAATGCTCTACATTGCTGAGAAGGTGTCATCTAGTATCATTAGAGAAATTTTCCTCACAAGGGGTCCTTTATACCGACAAAATCATCTGTTTAAAAAAAATCACTGTATCTGTGAAAGAATTCATGGAGGTACTATATTCATGGGAAAAGATGTTTAAAAGTACAGCACATTTTAAGAAGATCTTTGTATATAAATGTCATGTGTTGAGTCTCAGAAGTATAGAGATTGGTGCTACTTTATGATGTTTTTAGGTTTAAACATTTTCCCCCACAAGAACAAAGACTAACCCAGGGCCTGAGAAAATGAATGGAGAGGGAGAAAAGTTCCCATGCATATTGACCAAGCTAGACACCAAGCTAGAACAGCTACAAAATAAGGAGCAAAAAGAACCCTACAGATACTCAATTCACAGGGGAAAGAATCAATGAAAAAAGCCAGCAACAAGACCTATAGCCTTGGATATTTATAATAATCTAGATAAACTAGAAACCCTCGAGCAAGAAGGCAAGTTTGACCTCATAGTTATCACTGGGACCAATGACTGGAAAGTGGTTTTGGAAGGGTACACTTTATTAGAAATGAAAAGGATAGGTCAATGGGGGAGGGGCCAAGCAGTAGTGTAGATTAAGAAGATACAATCCACACTTCCCTCTTCCCTCTGATTTGTGGCCAATCAGCTGCCAAGTCTTGTCAAATCTACTTTCATAAATGTCTCACATTCCCTTCTCTTCAGTCACAGTGCCACTAACCTAAAGCTCCCTAAATCAGAACCCCATGACCTTTTCCTTGTACTAAAGGCTGTGCCACGGTGGTCTCCTCCTGGGCTTTCTGTCTCTCCTTCTTGATCCATCCTCCACAAAGCTGCCAGGTAAAATTTCCTAAAATGCTGCACCTGATCATATCACTCCACTATTCAAAAATCATTATTGCTTCTAGAATTAAATGCAACCTCCTTTATTGTATTTCACATTACTCTTTCATGTTGTCTCCTTTCTAGAATGGCCCACTACTCATTCACTGTATGTGACAATCTACCTCCAGAATCTGTGGCTTCTCTCTGTCCCCAGCCCCCAATGTCTGGGATGTACCCCCTCCTCCCCTCTACCACTTAGAATCCACTTTCCTCCAGAACACAGCTCTATTGCACTTCCTGTGACCTTTCCTGATTCCTTCAGTTGGTAGCGCTCACTCCCTTCTGAAATGATGTTATTTAGGAGTTATCAAGCTATGCATTCATCACATCTACTCAGGAGATTGTGAACTCCATGAAAGGGCCTCTAGGTGGCAAAAGGGATAGAATTCGACTTAGCCCCAGAAAGACCTGGGTTCAAATCTAACCTCAGACATTCACTAGCTGAGTGAGCCTACACAAGTCATTTCACTATTCTCTGTTTCAGTTTCCTTATCTGTAAAATGGGCATAATCATAATAGCAGCCACCTCCCAGGATCATCAAAGATCAGATGAGATAATAAATGCAAAGTGCTTCGTAAACTTAAACTGCTAAATACATGGGAGTTCTTATTATTGAAGGCAGAGGCTACTTTGTTTTTGCACCCCGCCCCCCATCCTCAGTGCCTATTAGGGTGCTTGGCAGATAGTACGCTCTTAGTAAAAGTTTAATTAAACATCAACTTAACTCTGCTCCATCCTGTGACCAACAACAACTCCAAAGAAAAATGAAGAAACATGCTACCCCAAAAGACAGGTGAGATCCAGAATCAGACACACATTTTTTTGGACACAGCAAACACTGGAATTTTTTTTTGGGGGGGGGAGGACTTGACTATAGATATTTGTTACAAGGGCTTTGTTTTTCTTTTCTTTCACCTGGAGAAGGTGGGAGGGAGAGAAAACAAATTGAAGAAGTAAAAATTTAAAACAAATAAATGTTGAGTTGAATTGAGTAGCTTCATCCAACTAGGTTTGGCCATAAAATTCAAAGGAAATTAAGGAATCGAAATGCAGGGCCTTTCTTGCTTATGATTAGCCTTTAAAAAGAAAAAAAAAAACCTGTTAACAGGTAAAGGAATGAATAGGCTCTTCAGCAAGCTGCCCACTGAGAGTTGCTATACAGCAGTGATTTCACATTCGAATGTGAAATCCATTACAACTCAAACTGACTTTGACATGATGTTCTTTCCATATTAGCTGTCTGTCTTTTCAACCAGATCCCTCCCTGGTAGAGTCAGAAACACCCATTGTAAATCTCTAAGCAAAGACCTGGTGTGGCAGTAATTCTCTCAAGAATTGTGTTCCTGAATCACTCAAGAGAGACTACCTGTTATTTCTGTTCCACCATTTTAGATGGAAATCAATACAGAATTCCATCCACTGAGTTCCTTACAAAAAGGGGTGTTTCTTTGGCAGTGGTGAAGAGGTGCTCTCAGATCACTTTTCAGAGAGAATATGAATTTGTTTTCTGACCATAGAATATGAAACGATCGGGTTCTGGAGCACTGACTCATTCTGGTTTTTGTCAGGTCATGGGCTCATATATTTAGTTCTGGAAAGCAGTACAAGCAGCCCCAGATTCAAATCCTGAAACTTTTTTTCTGAGTGACCAGGCAAGTGCCTTTGCTTTCATACTCTCAACAAGTGACAACCATAATGACCTTCAGTTTCTTCATCTATAAGATGAGGACAATTGACTAGATGATCTAAGGGCCCTGCCAGCTCTAAATCTCTGAGCTTTGCAAGCCTCAGTTTACTCATCAACCTTCATTCCCTGCAGAATCTATGTGAAGTTTAATATGAGATGTTTATAAACTATTTTGGTATCTTCAGAGTTCTATATTAATATTATTGTTAACTTGTTTAATTGCTCTTTAATCTTGATTTTTAAAAACTCACTTGTAAAGGTAGATGGTCAGACCTTTATTTCCAGGGTCATCTAAAGTTAACCATGATGCTAAGAGAAAATGTTTGTATTTCCATTCCAAGGAATGTGATTTCACTGGTAGGAGAAACTCCCAGGTGAGGAAATTCCTTCTACCAATGCAGATCAGGACATTTCCTGAAACTTCATAGTTTTAAAAGAGTTACTTTAGAGTAACTTTTTGTTCTGAGAGTTTTAAGTGACTTGCCCAGGGTCACAGGTGCAATTCTTGTCTCTAAGGCCATGCTACATCTTTTTTCATTAAAAAGTATTGAAAATTCAGCTTCCTTTCATATTCCAACAATGCATAGGATTGTAGGTTTAGACTTGGCAGGGATCTTATGGGTAATCTATCGACACATAAATAGATAGCTAAAGCATTTATTAAGTGTTTAGTATGTGTCTGGAGCTGAGTTAAGAAGAACCTTCATTTTGCAGAGAAGGCAACGAAGACTCAGTGAGGTAAAGGTACTTTGTCCAAAGTCATACAGACTGTAGTTGGCAGAGCCAGGTTTCGAACCCAGGGCTTTAAGACTCCAAATCTACTAATTTTTTTTTCTATTGCATACTATTTGACGCCTTCACCTCTCATTTTAAGAAAGTTTCTGAATCTGAGGTTGTTTGTATGTTTCAAATGTGTGCCCATACAACACTGGCGACACAGGACCATACCAGGTTCTGTTCTTATGATATATACAGATGGTATCCAGGTTAGGAGAAAACAGTTAACATACATACACATGTATGTACGTATATATGTATATAATTGGAGAGATGCATGTATACACACATATATACACAATGAATAAAAACACAGGCATGCTGTGTGTATACATACATGCATGCATGCATGTGTATACACTTATATATTGCATATGTGTATGAATATTATGTATTCTCTTCTCCATTGTCAGGGACCTAATTTTCCTGGAAGTTTTCTCTGTTGCTAGCTAGAAACAATGAATAGGTGCTACATTCCAGGCTTTTCTTGTATGTAAAGTGCTTTGCAAACTTTAATGTGCTACAACCGTGTCAACTATTATTATTAGGTGAAGTGCTTTGGGGGTCGTGGTAGAGAGCAGTATCCACCCAACTAATATGGCCATGAAACACACTGGGACTTGAAATACAGGGACAGCATCAGTAAAATGCATATCTGGGGAAACTGAGGGTATGAATTAGTCCTAGTTTAAAGACAGGGTTCAGTTAATTTTGGAGAAAAAGGGAGAGAGAATTTTCATCCTGGAAAAATGCAATGCAAATAAGTATTCTGGAGAAACATTTTAAAATATTTCAGAGGGGGGAAAGAAGTCTAGCATTGGAATTTGCTCATGGTTCCCTTTTCCCCATGATTCAGGATTTGATGGAGCACAAAGATTGTTTTCCAAAAAAGACCAACCAATGGCACACAGGAAACATGACAATCAATATGAGGAACAGATCCAAAGGCAACCAGGCATGTGGTACCCACACATCCCAGCCTGTCGCCCAACTACATGAGTAGCTGCAGAGAACACCTAGAAAAGTGCCCTTCCAAATCTGCTAAATGCTGAGCCCCAAATGAAATCCATGCCTGGCAGTCACGTGGTTGGTCCTAGCATGTAAGCTAGTCTGGGTGCTCTGGAACCTGCTACATTACATGATTGTCTGGGCACTGGACATTTTATGTGTTATGCTTCTTCTTGGGTTCTCTTTCCCCATAGCTCTGGGTGACAGCAGGTCAGAGAGCTTTGAATGCTCCAGTTACCTTTTGTCAAGCCTACCTTGGCTGAACACTAATAGCTCCTCAGCAGGCCAGACCAGAGATTTTCAACATAGTGTGACTTTCTCTTGCTCTCTCTGTGGGAGTGTACAGGCTTTCTCAGTCATGGTGCAGAATGAATTCCCTCACACCAAGGCCTTGATTATGTATCCTATCTCAAGGGAGGGATCTATAGAAAAGTCATCAGAATCTCTATTTGAGAAGCAGCACAGGGTACTAAAGTGTTGGACTTGGAAACCCACAGAGACCTGCGTTCAGATCTCACCTCTGATATTAACTGTGTTGCCATAGGCAAACCATTTTACCTTTTTCAGACTCAGTTTCCTCATCTGAAAAATAAGGCTTAGAATAGTACCTACCTCATAGGGTCAGGGATGAGACTCAATTTCCCTATCTGTTAAATGATTCTGAGGACGGCACCTGCTTCACAGGGTTCTGAGGGTCTCAAATTTGATATTATATGTAAATTCTAAATATCAGTCTAGATTATTAACCGGGCCCTGTCTAGCATTCTGGGACGGAGGTGGGAGATCCAGGCAGGTCTCACATAAGTCCCACGATTGCCTGATCCATAGGACACCCTCCCCCTCCCAACCATGTGCACACACCCTTCGGTGGTCTAAGTGCAAAGAGGGAGGAGGAGGAGGAAGGAAGGAAACTCCGGGGCTGAGCAGGTGCCCCAGAATTCCCCCCGCCCCCCATCCCCAAGGGGCCCCGCCCTAGGCTGAAGTGTCCTCACCTCCAGCTTGTCCGTCAGCTCCTTATGCATTTGCTCGTACTGCCGGCTCATGTCCTGGTTCCTCTCCAGCAGCGCCTTGCCCAGTCGGGCAGCCAGCACCAGGTCCTTTTCCTTCTGCCGGATCACCGAGAGCAGCTCGGGTTCCTGCGGGGGCGAGGACGGCTGCAGCAGCTGCCCGGGGCCCGGGGCCTCGGCGGCGTCGAGAAGCCCCGGCTCGTCCTGGGAAAACTCTCCCGGGTCCGGCGGCCGCTCCCCAGCCGCTAGCAGCGCCAGCTCCTCCTCGAGCGCCAGTTCCAGTTCCCCCGGGCCACCCGGGAAGGACACTAAAGCGGCGGCAGCGGCGGCTGCGGCTGGGCTCCCGACTGCGTCCCCGCCGGGCCCCGGCAGCTCCATGCAGGAGGCGCTGTCCGCCTCGGCGGGTGCTGAAACGCTGCTGGCCAAGCCCAGGCAGTAGGCGGACATGGCCCGGGGGAGAGCCCGCTGCTGTGCCGGCCCTCGGCGCGCGCCAGGCTGCAGGGGGGGGTGGGGGTGGGGGTAGTTTGGGGAGGAGGGGGAGGGAGGAAGGGCCCCCCCCCCGGTCTCGCGCCGCTGCACGCGCCCCGCTTCCGCTCCTTCAGCCCTTTCCCCCCTTCTTGCCCCCCCCCCC
>CM053594.1:18676202-18702548 GCA_028646575.1 Pseudocheirus occidentalis
TTATATATATTGCTCCTCCCTATTCAGCCCCTTTCTGTCATGTTAGTAACAGGGGTTTCCTGTTCAGCCCTTTCCTGTTACATCAGCAATAGGGGTTCCTACCTTCCATTTCTTTAACAGAGGCTTAATTTGAAACTAAGTGCTAAGTACCTCTTAGTTTAACAATACAAAGGGATCTTCAAATTTCATTACCATTCCAATTACTCTTGGTGATTCTTGGTACATTTCTTTTTGCAATTGTACTTGGATAAATTAATGTGCTTACTCATCACTCCTGTGGTAGCTTTCTCTATATAACCATCTTTTGGTTACACAGAATTAGATGAAGTTGGAAAGGATAAGCTAAGGATTTGCTTCTCCCATAAGGGAAATGGGGGAAGTGATTTCCTTTTGAACTCAGATTCCTATCCCCAGACTATAAATACTTGAAATGTGGCAGATGGACATAATTCTAGCCCCAATATCCCTCAGGGAGACTTGGAAGAGAGGTCCTAGGTCCTCCTAGGCTGCTGGGGAGACCTATATGACCTATCACCCTTCACAGAGGAGGAAAGTGCAGCCCCTTGGAGAGAGGGCTGGTCAAATCAGATCTCTCCATGCCACCAGCAAGCTGCGCCTTTACATTTAGGCACCTCCCCCCACCCCAAAATCTTTCTTTGTATCTTAAGTCCTGGGGAACTTAGCACCATGACTGGTACATTGTTACTGTTGTGGGTCAGTCTTTTCAATCATGTCTGACTCTCCTCAGCCCCACTTGGTGTTTTCTTGGCACAAAGGTCCTGAAGCAGTTTGCCATTTCCTTCTCTAGCTCATTTTACAGATGAGGAAAAAATGGGGCAAACAGGGTGAAGTGATTTGCCCAGGGTCACACAGTTAGTGTCTGAGGCCATATTTGAACCCAGGAAGATGAGTTGTCTTCCTGACTCCAGGCCTGGTGCTCTATCCATCCCACACTTTTTTTTAAAGTGATATCTCAACTTCCCTCTACCACACAGTGCCTGTCTGCTTAATAGTTGGAATTTCATAAATACTCTTTACTGATTGATTGACTAAAGGGTAGGATCTATTTTTTGCTACCTGAGTTTCTTTGGGCAAGTCACTTACTTTCATAATAGTTATCTACAAGGGACCTACAAGGACCCTTCCAGCTTTAAACCAATGAAACAATGGGTTTGGAGGACTGTAAATGTAAGTAAAGCCTTGGAGACAGGCAGCACTAAGAGGTTTGGGGGCGGAGAATCTTTTGGTGATAACAGAGCATGACAGAGAAACATAGGATAGTGGTTTTAGCTTGGGAAGGACTATTAGAAGGCATCTAGTCTGACCTCCCCATTTTACATATGAAGAAATGGAAGACAGGAGATGCAGCTAGCCCTTGAGAAGGGAAATAATGCCCTCAAGATCCCACAGGGATAAAGTGACCAAGCTGGGGATTCTAAAGCCTGGTCCTCTGGCTCTTTCTAAAAACCACACTCAGGTCTGATCACAGCAAAGGCACCAGACAGGCTGTGATTTGAGGATTAGGAGTGCTTGGTTTTTATCTTCACTGTCTTCAGTGTCTAGGATTTAGGTTTTCCCCCTTTGGGTAATCTTCTAGATGGCACCATGGAGAGCTCAGGGCCTAGAGTCAGGAATACAAATCTAGCTTCACATTCTTACTAGCTGTATGACCCTGGGCAAGTCACTTAACCTTGTTTGCCTTGGTTTCCTCCTCTGTAAAATGAGCTGGAGAAGGAAATGTTAACCACTCCAATTTCTTTGCCAAGAAAACCCCAGACAGGGTCAAGAGGAGTCAGACCCAGACAACAAAAATACCTATTTATATGCAAACTGTATCTCTCATTAGAATCAAAGATCCTTGAGGGCAAAGGATATTGTTTTTATCCCCAGTGTTTACCTGAATAAGTGTAATTACTCAATAAGCACTTAATAAATGCTTGTTGATTGATTTAGAGCAGGAAGAGGCTTTTGACTACCTGAGCACTCCAAATCCAGTGGTCTACCTAGAGAGTCATAAACTTAAATATATGAAATGGGGAAAGACTCCTTTCTGTATTTAGAAGATTTTTTTCCCCTTAGCACCCTCTTCAGCTTGAAGGGGAAGAATTAAACCCAATATGTTTTTCATGTGTAGAGACAAACCAAATTTATCATATCAACCAGTTGGGCCTGTTTAAGAAAAAAAACAAACCTGCTACAAAAATCCAGGTTGTTCAGGTTTGCTTGTTTTCTTCCATTATGTTTTGTTTTAAGTTTACAAACCTTTGACAGATTCGTTATTTTCACACTTGGCTGAGAATGGTAAACAGATCAACTGCTGCTCCCTAAATGCAGTAGGGCCTTGGAAGAGGCAGGCATTGGATCAAAAATGCCCTGTAGTTGAAATTCCTTATGCCAACAGTGATATCATGAACTTAAAAAGCCTTATGTGAACCAAACTGTCTCAAAGAGTCCTCCAAATGTGATGGAAAAGTTGCCTCTAATCACACTGCCTAGTTTAATGAGAATTAATCATTATATGGCATACAAGAGTATAATGCCAAGACCTTTATTTTCACTGAATTGAATAAGAAATAGAAAAAGAGATAGAGGGCAAAGGACCAGCCTTCAAAATGATGGCATAATAATCATGACAACAATAATAATAATAGTTAATGTTTATGGAGTACTTTAAAGATTGAGTGGCTTTTTACACACATTACCTCACTGTACCATGATGATTCTTGTCTCCTTCACTCATTAATTCATAGCACTTCCTCTGTGGCACTCCTCTCAACTTGCTCATAGTCATATACCAGGTACTCAGAGTATGGAGGCTAGTCCAGGTTCTGATGGGGTGCCTATGTTTGTAACATCCAGTTGTAACTTCAGTTTGTAAAATCACACTTGTGTTTGGGTACCTATGTTTGTAATATCAGTTTGTGAAATCAAGTTGTAAAATCACATTTTCCCCAGCCTCAAAGCATTAACTCTGCCTCTTCCCCTGGCCAGCACTCTGCCTAGCAACAATTCATGAACTGCTCATCCCTGTTTGGTACAATAACAAACTATACCTATGAATCCTTCACTAAATCATCTATAAACAATCCCTTTAGCTTAGATAAATGTATATCTCCCTTATTCTAATGGCCAGCTGCACTTATGAATCCTTCAATGCACTATCAGTAAGCTAACTCCTCTCCAATTAGTCTAGCTTCCTAACATCCATCTTGTCAAAGAGGACATTGATGGGTAACAGACTGGACACTTCTCAGACAGCCTGACCATTAGGTGACCTAGTGATGTTTCAAGCCTAAAAACATACCTCCATGCAGGCTCCCCCCACTCTCGTGGGCCATTTCCCAGTGAATTATGGGCAACACACCTGCACAGTAGATATGAAGAGTGCATGTCCCTCTAAGCACAGACCACTCCTTAACTCCTCCCTTACTCAGCTAGTTAGCATAATTGATACCTGATTTATGATTTTATGGCTTTATAATATATACCCATGACTCCTTTAATTTTTCAGGTTCCCTAAGACCTCCTGCCCTCTGTAAAGCATAACAATAAACTTTTACAATCCTGACTTAAAAGATTGCTTGAGTCCTAAGAATTCTTTCCAGACTATAGCTCTCCAGGGATTCTTTGGGGTCCCTGAAACACCTATCTCTACCACTCATCAGTTCCAGGGTCCTAAGTTTTTCACTCTTCACATTATAGTTCATGAACCCCCATCAGTGTGCTTCCTATCCATAATTAGTTCTTAGCAAAGCATTTACTAAACTATTGTAGAAAGTACAACAGTTAGAAAACATTCTTTTCATAAACTTTGGATTTACTCCCCCATAAATTCACATGGTATTGATGAGAATGGTAGGATCAAACATAGTGTTAGTGAAGCACACATGTAGCATAGTATTCATGTGTGGCAAAGACAATTCACAACTCATGCCTTGCTGACTCTAGGCCCAACACTCTATCTGCTGTACCACTTAGTTGTCTCTTAAATACTATGTTCAGTTCTGGGCACCATATTTTAGGAAGAGTATTGATAAATTTGGAATTGTACAGACTTGGGCAATCAGCATCAAGATCATGCCATAGGAGAATCAGTTGAAAAAGTCAGGCAATGTTGTCTGGAGCAGAGAATGTTTAGGGACTAAGCAATAGTTGTCTTGAAGTGGCTAAAGGGCTATCATATTTAAGAAGCATTAGACTTGTTTTTCTTTCGAAGGCCAGAAAAATGAGCAATGGCCAGCAATTGCAAATAAGTAAATTTAGACTTAATATTATGAAAAACTTCATAACAGTGAGGGCTATCCCAAAGTGGGATGGATTGCTTCAGTAGGGAGGAGTATCCTCTTTTCTGTTCAAAGTGGAGACTAGAAGACCATTTGGCAAGTGTGTTGTAAAATGGATTCTTTTTTCAAGAATGAGCTGGGGCAAAAAATGAGGTGGATAAGATGATGTGTGTAAGATGTCTTTGTAATCTTAAAAAAGGTTCAGGAGACATAGCTTCTGGGAAATTTAATCATTTTATTAATAAGACCAGCAGGTTATTAATAAAAGGATGGTCATTTGGCCATCTCTCTTAGACCAAAGACCAAATAGCAGTTGGGTCACAGTTAATATGCCCTTCAAAGAGATGTTCCTGAAGGATGCCTAATCACCTCTGATTGGCTAATCAAATGGCAGGTAGACTATCTTGGAGTATATGGCTTAGTTCACTCAAATCTTGGTCAAAGAGATAAAATTTCCATATCATCTGTCTTCATAATAGGGAGAATCGACATTTTCCCAGGACCTGTCTGAGCAAACACAATGAGCAGGAAAACACTCATTAGCCTAAACTTAGAATTTCTTTTACTGTTTGATTAGATTTTGGAGTGGCTAAGTATTTTTTTAATTAATTAATTAATTAATTTTCAGTTTACAACATTTAGTTCCACAGATTTTTGAGTATCAGATTTTCTCCCCCTTTCTCCTTCCCCCATATTCTCCTCCCCAAGATGGTATACAATCTGATATATGTTCTCTGATATATGTTCTACATATACAGTCACATTAAACAAAGTTTCACATTAGTCATGTTGCAAAGAAGAATTAGAACCAATGGAGTGAATTACAAGAAAGAAGAAACAAAACAGAAGAGAGAGAGCAAATAATATTCTTCAACCTGCCTTCAGACTCCATAATTTTTTCTCTGGATGTAGACAGCATTTTCCATCATGAGTCTCATGGAGCTGTCTTGGAACCTTGCATTGCTGAGAAGAGCTATGTCTATTAAAGTTAGTCACTGCATAATGTTACTATAACTATGTATAATGTTCTCCTGTTTCTGCTCTCCTGTAATGGTAATGGAATTTAAAGATTCCCTGTATTGGCTTGGTTTTCTAGTTGAATGTTAAAACCCAGAGCTTGTGATTCCCACTTGTGGGATGGACTTGTTGACATGAAGAAAAAAGGCTGAACTGGGAAGAGCTGGTGCCCTGGATTTCGAGAGAAGTCCAAGCAGAGAGAAACCTAAGCAGATAAGGCCAAAAGAACTTTTGGGGGAGCAGTATCATGGAGGCAGAGAGAGAGGAGAATTGCCAGGGGCCAGAGTTGTGGAGAGAAAGACTGCTGAGGGACAGTTGGAGCTGCCTAGGACTTTTGAGAACTACCACCCAGAGCTGCTGAGAACTGAGGAGGAATGGCTGTGATGCCAGTATTTTGTCTGTCTGTTTTGATGTTGTTTTGCCAGATTTGTTTGCTGGTGAAGGACAGTGCTAATGTTGTAGAGGTCCTGGAACCTTGCTGTTGGTTCAGAAGCTCTGAAGGAGGATTTTCTTGTTGTATGTTTACAGAAATCCTGGAAGAGGGTCTTGCTGATGTTTTTAGGAGTTCTGGGACTGTTCTGCAGGCAGAGAGTGAATTAATGAAGACACTGGCAATATATATTGCGGCTTTGTTAAGCTTTGTCTCCCCAGGAACAGAGATTGCTGAGCACTTGCCTTGTATCAAGATGAAGGAAGGCCCTTTCCTTGAGTTTTCAATGCTGTGATGATATCTTAACCTTGTTGTAGCTTAAGGGTAGATGGCCTTTTGTACTCTTCTGCCCCTTTTGAGAAAGTGCTTGGCATTAATGGATGGTATTATAATTCAATTGAGATCCAGGAAACTTTTGACTTTTTGTGCTCTTTGACTGACCAAATGAATGTACTTTGTTTATGATTGGAAACTAATCTCCATTTGAGAAGAGAAACTTTGACTGACTAAATTAATGTACTGATCCAGGCGTGGAGTAGTACTTGGATTGAATGGAGAATTTACTTGCTAAATGAATGAGCTACATTGTATTTTGACTTTCTTTGTTCTGTGAATGTTTTGCCTTAATCTATCACTGAATAAATGGAGTTTGCTATGCTGGTAATCTGAATCTTGGAAGTTGCCTTTGCTTGACATTACATCCCCTCACTCAGCATCAGTTCATATAAGTTTTTCCAGCTTTTTCTGAAGTCTGCCTGCTCATCATTTCTTTTCTTTTTTGTTTGTTTTTTTGTTTTGGTTTTTTGGAGGGCAATTGGGGTTAAGTGACTTATCCAAAGTCCCACAGCTAGTAAGTGTGTCAAGTGTCTGAGGCTGGATTTGAACTCAGCCCCTTCTGACTTCAGGGCTGGTGCTCTATTCACTGCACCACCTACCCACCCCTGCTCATCATTTCTTATAGCAGGATAGTATTCCATCACATTCATGTACCACAGCTTGTTCACCCATTCCCCAATTGATGGATATTCCCTCAGTTTCCAGTTCTTGGCTACCACAAAAAGAGCTGCTATATATATTTTTATACATGTAGGTCCTTTTCCCATGTTTTTTATCTCTTTGGGATACAGCCCTCAAAGTGGTACTGCTAGGTCAAAGTGTTTGCATATTTTTATAACCTTTTGGGCATGGTTCCAAATTGCTCTCCAAAATGGTCGGATCAATTCACATCTCCACCAACAATTCATTAGTGTTCCAATTTTCTGAGTTAATCTCTAAGAGAAATTCCTCACACTGGTTGCTTTCTAGATGAGGAAGTAGAAAAATAGAAAAAACCTTATTCTCAATACAATAATAAGTTATTAAACATAAGGAAGAAATGTTCATTTCTCACATCTTCTAATGCCCCAGTAGCCACAATGCCTCCACCTCCATGATAGTCTTTGCCGATTGGTAAATTCTCTGTTTTAGGAAGCAGTCACTCCATCCAGGCTTATTCCAAATCTGGCTCAACTATGGTACTGAAAGTGGGTCCTTCCCTTTCATTTTTTTTACTTCTTTTCTTTCCTACATTCTCCCCATTTTTACTGTCTCTTTTCAATGCATTTTCATCTATTAGAATATAAGCTCCTTAAGGTCAGGGACAACCTTGATTTTTTGCCTGTATTTATTTACCCAGTGCCTAACACAGTGCCTGGTATGATCCCAAGGCTAAAATAATCTTCCAGGTTTTGCTAAGACCATGGTGGAAGTCCATGGATGACCAAAGTATCTATGATCTTGTATGGAAAAACAGTAACACCTTTCTTTTCACCAATGACTGTAGGGGCCATGACCCAAAAGAAGGTTAAGAACATCTACTGTAGGGGTGGCTATGATGAGGTGCAGGCTCTGGAAGCCCCTTGACCTCTCCTTGAATCTTCCCACAGAAGGTATTTGCCTGAGGCCATAGGCCTTTCATTGTGGCTCTGCCCAAGTCTTTGGCTAGCCTCTTGTCTAGCAATTTTCCACCCCTGATCCTCCTTTCCCACCCTTCAACTGGCCTAGCCCATCATTATCTGTGATCTCCAGGTAGCCTCCAGGAAATTCCCACCCTTAATCACATTACTGGAGTCTGACCTTATCTGACCCCTGAAGACCCTCCCCAAACTACCACCCCTAGATTCCCACAACCTTTCTGTATATATGATCCCATCACAGATACCTAAGCTTCTTAAGAGTCTACCCCATGTGGCGAACTTTCGATAAACTTTACTTTTCTTTGGCTGAGAGAAGACTTGAGTCAAATTCTTTTGACAGGACCCGGCATGATGGCATTTTGGGGTCTCAGCAACCCTAACCGTCTTTATGGGTAACCTCTTAATTTTATGATTCCCTGACTGGGAACACTGCTAATCTCAAGCTTTTCTCCAGCTGAGACTGAAAGGTACGTAAGCTTCTCTCTTTCCCTATTGCCTTCTTGTTTTCCAAGTACCTTGAAGGTGTGTTTTTTTGTGTTTGTGTTTTGTTTTATTTTGTTTTTGTGAGCCTGCACCTCATCAGCTAGGTAGCACCATGAATAGAGCACCAGCCCTGGAGTTAGGAAGATCTGAGTTCAAATCCAGTCCCAGAGATTTAACACTTAATAACCATGTGACCTTGGGCAAGTCATTTAACCCCAATTGCCCTGCCTTTCCCCCTCCAAAAAACAAAAAAAAGTACAAAAAAAAGAATATTTACTATACATAATTTTTTCACTTTTTTGTTTTGCAACATGTCTAATATGGACATATTTTGCATGATTTCACAGGTATAATTGATATCACATTTCTCGCCTTCACAATGGATGGAGGATAGAATTCAGAGCTCAAAATTTTAAAAATGAACATTAAAATAAATAATTTTTCCTTAAGGCACCTTTGCTGTATACATATAATGCACCTTTGCCATTTTTCTTGGTTGTTGACATTTTCTGCCTTCTGTTACTGAGTTGTGAAGTGTGCCTTTGCCAAGACTCCCTGAGAGATGTAGCTTCAAAGATACTAGCAACCTGGGAAGGGGATCTCTCTGTTAAAGCTTCCACTCCAAGGAATCAGAACCCTAAAGACGTCTGATCAGGAGAAAGGATGTCTTGTGGCCTCAGCAGGTACCAGAAAGAATTACATAGCCCCCCACTGAAGGCTATTGATAAAAAAGAGTCAGGCATTCCAACAACTGGTCTAGCCACCCCTGCCTTAGTCTATCATTGCCTTAGGGCTCATGCTATGCTGAGAGATTGATGAAGCATCCCCAACATATGGCAAAGATAGAACTTTTTCTCTGTGTTAGGGAAAAGCCCTTTGGATTACCATCCTGCCATCCAGTCTGTGGGCACTGTTACTTATGTGGCTGCCAGCATGCGACCTCTAGATCTATGGGACTGAACAAGGTCATATTTCTCATCTGGCAGCACCCAAGAGAAAAACCTAGACGCTGTGTTTCTTCTTCAGACCCTGAGTCTCAGTCACCAGGACCCATGTCCTCCAATAAATTTTGCTAGGATACATATGTTTTATATGTGACTTTTAAAAAAATTTAACATCTCTAGCATACTGGCTGACATCATGTAACCGATGATTTAGGCTTTTGATCCTAAATAGGGAGCATGGATAATAGAGGGGAATGGACAATAGAGAGTATCTACCTGCCTAGCTTTTGAAATTGGCCTCTGGGACCCAAAACCTCCATTTAGATAAAGATTCCCACAGTCTCTCCTTTGTCATGCCCTATTTTTTACTATTGTAAGGGGTAGGGGTAGCTGTAAGAGGGATTAATTAGAGAAGTTCCTGATAAAAAAGGATACTCAACCTGTTTAAACTGATGGGACCCAAGGAACTGGGAGTGATTCATTGCTGTTGGCTGTTCACACTCTGTGGCTTTCAGTACTTAAGGACTCATACTTTGCCTTCTGTGTTCTCCCACCCGGCAGCCAACACTGGCCTCAAAAATTCTTGAACTCATGTTAGAACCACCAAGACTAGGATTCTCCATTACTAGTTGAGGACTTGTGCTCAGAAAAATAAAATTAAAAGGTAGAGTAAGGCAGCCAAGGGCTTGAGGTTCAGTCTTAGGCTCACCTATGCAGGCCAATGACCCCAGTTGCCATGTGCTTCTGTCACAAGTCACTATGACCATAGGGGAAGAGAGAGAAATTCTCTCTACACTCCTCGCTTACCCCCACTTTGCTGGAGGTCGAAGGGAGAAAAAGCCCAAGAGACAAGTCTTGAGGTAGGAAGGTCCAAAAAGGAAGGACAGAATTCTTTCTTCTCAGTTATTCTTAACGGCCACAGGGAGCATTTATAAAATTCTGTAACTGCATTGCCTCTGCTGATGCTCAATACCCCTGGGGGAGAGGGGGGTAGGTACTATTATTATTCCCATGTTATTGTTGGGAAAACTGAGGCAAACAAAGGTGGAAAGTTTACTCACCACCCTTGGAGGGAAGAAACAAGTAGATGCATGCCAAGCAATGTCACAGCCTCAGGTCCTGCTTCAGCTCCCATAGGGAGGCATGGCAAAGGGCTAGGATTTCAATAAATGGAACCTTCCTCCTCCAAAAAGCTCAAAACCTATTTGTGGCCTAGAGAGTTGCCTGAGATACACATAGAAAGCAAGAGCCTTATAGGGTCTTAGAGTATGAGATGTCAGAGCTGGGAGGGGCCTTAGAACAGGGGATGTTAGGGCTGGGAGGGGCCTCAGAACAGGGGATGTCAGGGCTGGGAGGGGCCTCAGAACAGGGGATGTCAGGGCTGGGAGGGGCCTTAGAACAGGGGATGTCAGGGCTGGGAGGGGTATTAGTCTTACATCTTAGCCTTAGAAGGGTTCATAGCCCAAACCCCTCATGTCTCCTGAATCCCTGTTGGGAAAAACAGGACAGGCCTCCCCCGAACCTACTTGTAAAAATGCAAACCCTTTTCACTCCCTGTGGGCCATGATCCAGGTGAAAGCTCTTACTTAACAATTAGCTGGCACTGATGTTATACAAGGCTGCTCAGAGGGGCTGTGTAGGAGAACAGAATCTAGGTGGTGCCTGCAGGCTGCTCCTGAGGCAAGCCTGCAGTGGTGCTTAGCCAGAAAGGACACAAAGGGTCTGTGCATCAGTCATCCAGGGCTGACAGGCTGTCCCACCCTCAGCAGAATCTATTCTTTATTGAACTGGTGTAAGCTCTCTGTTTTCAAGTTTCCAATGTTCTTTTCATACCCTCAGCCCCATATAATGGGTCAGTGGAAAAGATCCTGCACCTGGTGTCAAGAAACCTAGACTCTTGACTCTCCTCATACCTCTGTGCCCTCTATAATTTGGGGGGTTGGGGTGGCTAACACTTGCAGTTAGATCTAACTCTTATACATTTTCAAATGCTACAGAAATAGGCCTTCAGGGGATCATAGCTCTAGACCTGAGAGGGACTTCAAAAGCCATTTAGTCTAATTCACTTATTTTACAGATGAGGAAACTGAGGCCCAGGAAAGTTTATATATATATGTATGTATGTATGTATGTATGTATGTATAAAATCTTTTTATTATGAACTTAGTCACAAAAATCCATAAACATTTCTGCAGGCAAAAAAAAGAGAATTGTATAAAAAAGAGCAAGATTCTCTTGCCATAGTTTTGAAAATGACATTTATTCAAGTGAATGAGGTTGTAATGTGACAGCTGGATGTGTCCCTTCTGAACTTTTTGTTTGGGGGAGTCCCACCCTGTTCTATGTCCTGGGCCTCTTTGGCAGACTGGAGAAGCCTACAGATCTCTTCTCAGAAGAATGGATGTGGTCTACATTCCTAACTGAAGGAAAGGCTCAATTTCAGTTGAATATTAATGAAAATTAAGGTGTCATTTTTTTCCTCAAGATCAAGGATTCTTCTGAATTCTCTTCATATGCGTGTGCCAGGTCCATAGGTTAAGAACCCCCGCTCTACCTCTTACCTCTCCCTCTCAGTTTCCCCGTCTTCCTTCAAAACTCACCTTAAATCCCACCCACGGCAGGAGACCTTTCCTAACAGCTAACGCCTTCCCCTTTTAAGTTGTTTTCTATCTACTCTATATATTTGTTGATTCATTTCAGTCATGTCCAATTCTTTGTGACCCCAACTGGGGTTCTCTTGACAAAGATCCTGAAGTGGTTTGCCATTTCCTCCTCCAGCTCATTTTACTGATGAGGAAACTGAGGCAAACAGGATGAAGTGACTTACCCAGGGTCACACAGCTAGTAAGTGTCTGAGACTGGATTAGAACTCAGGAAGATGAGTTGTCCTGACTCCAGTCCCAGCACTCTATGCTTTATGGTGCCACCCAGCTGTATATATCTTCTATCTATTTGATTATTTACATATTGTCTCTTCCATTAGAACATAAGAAAGAATGTACCACCAAAAGTCATTTTCTTCATTACATGGTTAGTAGACCTGAAAGTTTCTTTTGTACTTTGAAACATTCTGAGGTGGAGCTCTCAGCCCTCTGTTATGTGCCCCTAGTTCCCTTGGCATCTGCTGCTCTGCCTGGTTTCCGTCTCTCCCAGCACAAGCTCATCGCCTGCGGCTAACTCAAGCCCTGATGGACGCCTGCCTCAGCCTCCTCTCCCCTCTGAACCAGGGCTCAGAACCAAACTCCTCCCAATGCCTTCCTTTACAGGGGCAGAAGCTGAGCTCTGAGCTCACTCCCCCTCGCACCTTCTGATCTGCCTGGTTTCAGCTCCATGGAAGAAGATGCCCCTGCCTCCCCACTGGGCACTCCCTGGCATCTTGAAAGCCCCTTGCCCTATTATCTACCCTTTTTCGAGGGCAGGGACTATCTTTTTATTGATCATCTCCATAGGATTCAGTGCCTGGCACACAGCTTGTTTTGGGTCCTACTCATGACCCCATTTGGGGTTTTCTCAACAGAGTTTCTAGAGTGATTTGCCATTTCCTTCTCCAGATCTTTTTACAGATGAGGAAACTGAGGCAAACAGTTATGTCACATACCGGGGATCACCCAGCTACTAAGTGTCTGAGTCCTGATTTGAACTCAGATCTTCCTGACTCTAGACCTGGTGCTCTTTTTATCTACTTTGCCACCTACTTACCGGCTCTTTTTACAGATAAGGAAACTCAGGCAAACAGATTTGCCCAGAGTTATGCAGTGTTTGAGGTTGGATTTGAACTTGGGTCCAGAGGCAGTGATTTATCCAGTAGAAGGTGGTCTCACACATAGTAGGAATTTAATAAAATGTTGATAGGATCAGACTGAGGCTCACCAAACATATGTGTTCCTAGGACTCAGCCCTCATTGACCAATCCCCACCTCCAGCTCCTTGCACAGGAAATGTGTTCTGATAAAAAAGGGCATCAGATTAGCAATAGGACCTGGGTTTGAATCCTGCCTCTCTCCTATTTACTTTGGAGAAGTCCCTTTTCTTCTCTGAGCCCATTTTTTTTCATCAGTAGAAGAACAATGAGCTAAATACTCTGAGGACCCATTTAGCTCTGCCTCTATAGTTAAATGTTCTCTAATGTTCCCTAGTTCTCACATTCAGTGTTCTCTGTGCTAAAATCCCTTTCAGCCCTGACATTCTACATCCAAAGGTCTTTTCTCTCTGTTCACATTATGTTCTAAAACTCCTCTCAGCTCTGACATGCCACAGATGCTAAGTGAGTAATTAGTGGTGATAGTAACCAGGTCAGGAATGACAGGTGTAGCTGATGCTGGTCCTTCCCTCATTAATTACAATAATGTAGTGAGTGGAGGTGGTATGTTAAGGTAGAGTCTGGTTAGCTTCTCTCTTTATTTTACAGGTTGGGAGACTGAAAGCCCTGAAGGGCAGTGCCTCACCTGAGGCCACACAACAAATTAAAAGCTCAGACCTGAATCCCAGGCTTTCTGACTCCTGATTCAGTTCTTTACACTAGACAAAGTCATTGTTCTCCCTTTGTGGCTGTTCAGTCATGTCTGCCTCTTCATGGCCCCACTTAGGGTTTTCTTGGCAAGGATACTGGAGTGGTTAGATATTTCTTTCTCTGGCTCATTTTACAGATTAGGAAACTGAGGCAGACAGGGTGAAGTGACTTGCCCAGAGTCACCCAGCTAGTAAGGGTCTGAGGCTAGATTTGAACTCAGGGAAATGAGTCTTTCTGACTCCAGGCTTGGAGCTCTCTGCACTATGGTGCCTTTGTCCTCTATACTTTTATCCAAGTCATTTAAATCAATTCAGCAAGTGTTTATCAAGAGCCCACTCTGTGCCAGTCACTGGGAATAGGGAGACATTACTGGAATAAATCCCTGCCCTCAGGGAGTTTGTGCTATACTGGGGGATACAATTTGTAGGCAAAGAAGAAAATACTAAATAATTTGGTAGGGAAGGGGTGAAGTTAGACAACTGAAGGGATCAAGAAGGTCCTTGTACAGAATATAAGGCTTCCTTAAGAGGTAGAGGGAAGGAGAAAGGACATTCCAGGCATAGGGAGTACAAAGGCACAGTAACAGGAGAAGAAATGCTGAGGACAAGGAACATCTGATAGCCCTTTGACTAGAACAGAGAATGCATCAGGAATATTGTCTAGATAGAAAGTAAAGTCTAGAAACAAAATGGGAGATAGATTGGGAGGATTTTCAGTGGCAGACATAGTACAGTTATCTCTTCCAAATCAAGACTTTCTCCATCCTAGTTTTGATTTACCACGGGTCTACATGAGAAATATAATGGGGATTTTGGGGAGTTTTGCAGATAATAAGTGAAGGCCAGCAGACAACACAGAGCCTGCGACCAAATACTTAACTAAATTTTACAATAACATGCTGTAAATACCCCCATAAAAGAAAAAGAAAAAATTCAGACTTCTCTAGTATGAAAGGAGGGACAAAAACATTTTATGTGGATTTTCTAGGCTGTGGGGGCATCATGCCCCTGACCCCCTAAATGTGGAAGGGAAAACTGTAGCCTGTATTTTACTCTAGGGACAATAGCCAGCCACAGACATAGTCAGCTATCTACTCTAGGAATATTAATTTGGTAACTGTGTAGAAGATGTATCGAAGAGGAGAGACTTGAAGACAGGGAGACCAATTAGGAGGTTAGAGTAATAGTCTTGTTGAGAGATGATGGGGGCCTGAACTAGGGTGATAACCATGTGACTTGAGTGAGGGAGACGGATAGAAGAGATATCGTAGAAAAAGAGCTGGGTCAGCTAGGAGTCCTGGACACCCTCTGTGGGGATTTTGTGAGGCTCTGGTGAGATAATATATGTAAAGTGCTCCATCAATGTTTGTTATTGCTGGGGTAGCCAGGGTGATAAGAGGAAGCCTTGATTTGCTGCTATGAATTTTGACATGTGCCCTGGTCTCTTGCTGAGAGACATGGGCTTTGCTGGGATGACAAATCAACTCCTGATGGGTCCCCATGAAGGGGGTGGGGAGGGTGTTGGGTCAAAGATGCTTGAGAACTGGGGGTGAGGAGGATGGATTCAATAAAAACATAGCAATGGTTCCCTCCACTATCTTTGTGGTTGCCTTTGTCCTCTATACTTTTATCCAAGTCATTTAAATCAATTCAGCAAATGTTTATCAAGAGCCCACTCTCTGCCAGTCACTGGGAATACAGAGACATTACTGGAATAAATCCCTGCCCTCAGGTAGTAGGGTAGTAGTCTAGCTGGGGACTTGGCCCCCAGTACTTTTGGACTTTCTTCAAAAGCCAAGGGGTGTGGAGAGGGGATTTCTCTTCCCTTTCTCCACAAGAAAACCCCCATGAGACAACAGATGCAAAAGAAACTTCCTGAGAAATTCATGGCAAAGGAACACAATCTGTTCTTATGTAGTTAAGCCTGAGACAGGACCTTAAGTCCTTAGCTACTTTCTTCTGTTGGTTTCCATTCCTGAGTATTGGTCAATGACCAGAGATACTAAGAAACGGCTATTTCCTTCCATTTTAGCCACGGAAAGACATGCCCTGGCTGTAAATTAATGTTTGCCTCAGTTTCCTCATCTGTAAATTGGGGATAATAATAGCATCTACCTCACGGGGTGGTTGTGATCATCGATTGAGATCATATTTGTAAAATGCTTCCCACAGTGCCTGGTGCACTTAAAAATGTTCCTTCCCCCTTTTCTCCCCTCAATGAGAGTAGGGATTGGGTCCCACTAATTTTTGTATGTTCCTCTGTCTAGCACCTAGCATGCACTTAATAAGTGTCCATTGAGTTAAATGTTTTCACCTAATCAATAAATCAATTTATCACCTAATCCATTTATATTTACAGAAATGGGAAATTCACAATTTCTAGAAGCTCAGAATTTAAAGCAACTTCTGAGACCATCTAGTTAACCCACACCTGGACCAGAATCCCCTCTCCAACGTCCCCTGAAAAGTGCCCCTACAGCCTTTGCTCGAAGAGCTCCAGGGAAGGAAGATGAACTGCAGGCCTACCTCATTTTATTGTACTTTCAAATTTTGCATTTTTTACTAATTGAAGGTTTGTGTCAACCCTGCGTGAGCAAGCTTATCAGTCCATTATTCCAACAGCAGGTGCTCAAGTCGTGTCTGTATGCCATTTTGGCAATCCTCCCACCATTTCAGATTTTTTCATTATTATGGTGATCTGTGATTCTGGATGTTACTATGGTACTCATTTTTGGACTCCACCAACCACACCCATATATGCCAGTGAATTTAATCAATAAATGCTCTGTGTGTTCTGACTGTTGTACCCCCAGCCTCCACCAGCCTTTCTGTCTTCTTCCTCTCCTTAGGCCTCTCTATTCCCTGAGACACAACAATATTGAAATTAGGCCAATTAATGACTCTAAAATAGCCTCTAAGAAGTGTTTGAGTGAAAGTCATTCAATGCCGCAAACTTGATTATTGTCTTATTTTAAGAAATTCCCACAGCCACCCAACCTTTAGCAACCATCACCCTGATCAGCCAGCAGCCAGCAGCATCAAGATTACAACTCACTGAAGTCTCAGAGGACAGCATTTTTTTTTAACAATTTTTAAAAATTAAGGTATATACATTAAGTTTGGGGTTTTTAGATAGAATGCTTTTGCTCACTTAATAGAGTACAGTATAGTGCAGGGATGAGGAACTTGCTGTCTCAAGGCCACATGTGACCTTCTAGGTCCTTGGGTGAGGCCTTTTGACTTGAGTCCAAGTTTTATAGAACAAATCCTTTTATTAAGGGTATTTCTTTTGTGAAATTTAGATTCAGTCAAAGGGCTACACTTGAGGACCTAGAAGATCCCAGGCTCCCCATGCCTAGTATAGTGTTATCATAACTTTTATATGTACTGGGAAAGCAAAAAATTCATGAAATTTGCATTATCCTGATATTCATTTTATCGTGTTGGTCTGGAATTGAACCTGTGATGTCTTCAAGATATGCCTATTTCAGCAGCCATTTAACTTTGGATTAACTCTCATTGTTAGGAAGCTTTTCCTTATGTCAAGCCTATATCTGTCTCACTGCAACTTGGACCCATCATTCCTAGTTGGGTCCTCTGGGGCCAGGCAGAAAAGGCTCATTTCTCTTCAGTGCCTTCCTTGATGGATGACAGATAAACCACTTCATCTTTGGCCCTGGAAGGACTGAAAAGTTGCCTGCGCAGCCCATCCCTCTGCTCAGTCACAGAGTAGGTGTGCTTGCTTGGCCCTGTCTTGGAGAGCTCAGCTTTGACAGCCTACATGTTGCTTTATTTAATGTGTTCTAAATTGGTGGTTGTGCTGGTTCTCTTTGTGATTACTCTTAAATTGGGCCAAGATGTAGAGTTCGGTTGCAGATGGCACAGGAGATGTATCCAGTAACTCTTTAATCAGCATCACGGGATAATAGATTTCGAGTGTGACAAAGAGATCACCTAGTTCAATTCACTCATTTTACGAAAGAGAAAACTGAGCGCCAGACAGGCAAGGACTTGGCTGGGCTCTTACCAATAGTAGGTGGCGCCATATTTTACTAAGGACATTGATGAAGATGGAGCGTATCCAGAGTGAGCAAGAGGTACAATAAAGGGTCTCAAGTTCATGGATATAAGTCTGACACTAAGGGACTATTGCTGGGCATTATACCTACTCCCTTTTATACACAGAGGTCCTTCTGCTCTAGAATAGGTTCAGTCCTAGAAGGGCCTGGCCTCTAAGCAGAGGAGGGATAGACTACCTTTTCTCATATTGTTTTTGGTCATTAATCCTCCATCCTGGCACACCAGAGACAAATTATTTAAAACTTAGAACATGGCTCATGTCTAGGTTTCCCCAAAGTAGAGAATAAAAACATATTCATTGTTCAACATGAATCAGGCTTGGGACAGTTATTTATTGCCTACAAAGGAGAGAAATGCCGAAAGACAAAAAATTCCCAGGTCTCATTGACAGAACAATTTAAGGCAAGATTTAGTAACAACTGGTTCAGTCTCTCAGGAGACCAATGCCTCAAAGTCATCGGAGCTTAAAACAGTTTTCTGAACTGCTATTTAAACGTTTTAAATCTCACCTAGTTTCTGCACTGTATCCCTCAAAATCCATGTTTTCTAGCAAACCAGACTAACTTTTTTTGGGCCCATTCTGTTGCTCATGGTTATTTTCTCCAAGAACACCGGAGTACTTTCTAGGTACTCTTCTCCATGCTACCAGTTTACTCTTGTTTTGTTTTTTTTTTTGGAGGGCAGTTGGGGTTAAGTGACTTGCCCAAGGTCACACGGCTAGTTTTTTGTGTTAAGTGTCTGAGGCCAGATTTGAACTCAGGTACTCCTGACTCCAAGGCCAGTGCTCTATTCACCGCGCCACCTAGCCGCCCTCTACCAGTTTACTCTTACCCAAAGGACCCAGGGCCTCTGAATTTACAAGGTTACCGCCAAGGCAGACATAGCCATCTTGGGAAAGAGAGTCATTTACAAGATTAGGAAAAGAGATACCTAAACCCAGGCTCAGCCTTTCCTAGACAGGACTTGGTATTTTATTTGTAGTATGCTCATATCCACATGGTAGCCATGGTGGGAAATAGGGCAAAGGGCTCCACTCTCACCCTACATGCTAGAAATTGTCCTGACATGAACCACAGCCAAAATGGAAAAGAGCAAGGAGGGGGGAGGTCACTCACTTTTAAATATCCATTGAGTCATTAGTTCTGTCTACTCACTGACAAACAAGGGGATTGTCTCATCATTTCAAGTTGCACATAACTAGAAGAAGCCAATGGGTCATTCTCTCAAAGCACCAATCCCCCAGAGAGCTTAGTCAGACACATGGAATTGGCCAGAAGCAGGCAAAGAATCTGCAAGTGCTCTATACATCCCTGATTACATAAGATTTTGGTTGAAGAAGTGGGGGTGTTCAGATCCAAGCAAAGAAAACTTCAGAGGAGCGTGAGAGCTGCCTTGCAAAACCTTAAAAACAGTGCATAAACGTTAGCAGTAATCATTATCACATACTCTATACACCTCAAATTGCTATGTTGTTGTTGTTCAGTTGAGTCTGACTCTTCATGAAGCCATTTGGGGCTTTCTTGACAAAGATATTGGAGTGGTTTGCCATTTCCTCCTCCAGCTCATTTGACAGATGAGGAAACTGAGGCAAACAGGGTGAAGGGACTCATCCAGGGTCACACAGCTAGTGAGTGTCTGAGGCCAGAACTGAAATCAAGTCTTCTTGTTTCTAGGCCCAGCATTCCATCCACTATGCCACCCAGCTGCTATATTAATGTCAATTATTGTTCTGGTGATGATAGGTCAAAATTCTACGTTCCTGGGGGGTAAACATGATTGGAAGTTTGAGTCAAAGAGATAATTATTGAGAAGTTTCAAAGATTAAAGTAGATCATTGGCAGTTTAGAGCTACTGTTCTAAGCCACTAGTTACAAATAAGATGATGAAAAAGCTTGGACTAGAAACATCTCCAGGTCCCTTCTGGTTCTAAGCTGGTTAGATTCCTGGATAAGGTTGTCGAGTCTCTGAAATTTTTTTTTCATATTGTTTTTTGTTTTAAATTCACCTTTTTGTACCACCAGCTGCCTCTCTGGTTCAATAACTAAAAACAGTGAGTAGAAGGATGCTCTGGGGCTGGGGTGAGCAGCCCTAGAGAAGGCCAGAGGCATTTTAAAATTATAAATGCTGTTTAAATGACCAAGACATACATTATGGGAACAGAGGGCAGGAACCTCATTAGAAGCCAACTTAGAGGGAGATGAAAATTGTCCAGGGAGTGTGTTGACCCTTTCTTCCACTGCCCAAAGGGTAGGCTCCCCCAGCAAGAGTCCAATCTTACAAATTATCATGTGTCTACATGCCTAAGGCTCAGAGGAAATAAGTCAAAGTCATTTTAAAATAGCTCTACTAAACTCTGCCTCCCCTTAAAAAACAAAACAAAACAAAAATAACCGCTAGGATTTTTGTGGGAGTTAGTGGGTAAGTTTCTGTTTCTATATAATCTATATTTATGTCTCGTATTAAGGTGTATACAAGTTATCTCATCGGATACAACCTTACCGGGCCTCAGGTTCCTCATCTGTAAAATTAGGAGGTTGAACTAAACGTCTTCTAAGGTCCCTTCCAGCTCACAATCTATGACCCCGTGGGTGACTTTAGGCAAAGCGCTTCATGAAGTTAAGTCTATTTCCTCAAATCTAATATGAGGGCCCTTCTAACTTTAGATCCAGGAGAATGGGGGTCTCATTATAACCCTGTAAGGTGTATATTATAGGTATTACCATTCCTCTATTTTTCTATGTCCATATTGTCCCTCTTGAGGGGCAGTTGGGTGACACAGTAAATAGAGCACTGGCCCTGGAGTCAAGAGGACCTGAGTTCAAATTCAGACTCAGACATATAAGACTAGTCATGTGACCTTGGGCAAATCACTTAGCCCCAACTGCCCTGCCTTCCCCCCTCCAAAAAAAGCATACTGTCCCTCCCTTCCCCCCCAATAGAATGTAAGCTTCTTGAAGGCAGGCCCAGCACATTTTTCTCTTGATATACCCAGTAGACAGCACAGTGTCTGACCCAGAGGAGGTGATTAATAAATGTTTGTTGAATGAATGGATTTCTGTGTTAAAGACCAAAAAACCCCCCAAAATCCCCAAGGGTGAGGGTGGTTAAGGGGTTTTTCCATGGTCATACAACTGTCAGAGATGGAAGTAAGGCCAGATAACTCCTGACCCTAGATCCAGTACTCTTTCTAGTACGCCATTAAACAGTGGCATGTCAGACCATATTTGCCACCATGAGGACCATGAAGTTGCCACCTCCTCAGAAGACAGGAGCAGGCAGCTTGGGGAAAAATAATTACTAATGATCAGTAACCAAGAGAAGAACTCAGAGAAATGCACATTCCTCATTTAGTTCTTCTTGTCTATGCCAAGGAAAATGTGCTTTGGTTTAGACAGAATGAAAACAACTAATGAGTAGCTGGATAAGTAAGGAGAGAGTAAGAAAGTTATTTGATTACTCATCTGGCTCAACTGTGCAACAGTGGTTACCTGGACCCACCTGCCTGCAGGTCTGATATGTTTCATTTCACCTCCCCCACAGGGCTCTCTAAAGGGTGAGGGGAGGATGTCTAGGCTCTCTACCATTGGCTCCACCAGTGGTTCTATCCTAATTATGAGAAGCCCTCTGCATCCCATTTCCACTTAACCACTGAACAGTTGAATTCGTTTTCACAAAGGAAGATTTGCTTCAAGCATATAATTACAAATATGCAAATATCCTCCCCCAACACATGGGGCATAACTCTCACCCCTTTCCTCTATACTACCGCATACTCTGGGGAGATGAAGGATATTAAATTTCCAGCTTATCTTGCTTCCTATATAACAGAGTCCTACCCGCTTTGGGCTCAAGCCCCAAGTACCCTGCTTATCCTGGGCTGGTCTGACATGGAATCCTGCCTCCAAAGTCACCATAGCTCAAATTCCCAGGTCTCATATGGATTCCACTGTCTGCACTTGTGAAATAAACCAAAACAGGTCTACTTCTCAGGGTCACCCAGAGCTTAAAAGGGGAGAGGGTAGGAGGGAAGTCCTTCCCCTCACCCAGTCAATTCTTGGTGGCTGTGCTATGAGTGGTGTTAAATCCTTACCCCTTCTGGACCACAGAGCAGAGAAGAGAATAAGACTGTTTCAAGAAGGAACCTGGTCTGGCTTTGTAGTCAATTGAAAAAGGCTCTTCCCCCAACATGGTCGGAAAATCTTCTCCCAGAAGCAGGGTGCCTCCATGTTAGGTGATCTGGGCATGTGCAAGTGCCCCTGTTACTGACAAAATACATCCGTGGGTAACTGAAGAACCAGGTGAATATGATTTCTAAGCCATTGCCAGTGATCTTTGAAAGACCAGGGACAACAACAACAACAAAAAAAACATCACAGGTTGGGAGAAGAGCAAATGCTGTACTATTTTTTTCCCCATGGAAGGGAATTGACTCTGAAATCATAGAACAATGAGCTTGACCAGGAATCCTGAGAAAATTCCAGAACATGTTATTAAGGAAATGGTTGGTGAACCACTACAAAGAAAAGCAATGGTGAGAAGGAGCCAGCATGGCTTCATCAAGAACAGGATGTATTAGGCTAACTATATTTTCTTTTCTAACAGGATTACTAGACTGGTAGATCAGGGAAATCCAGTGAATATAGTTTGTCATGATTTCAGCAAAGCTTTTGGCAAAGTCTCTCTTGCTCTTCTTGTGAATAAGCTGAGATGTGGGTTAGATGGTAGTACAATTAGGTGAATTCAAAACTGGTTGAATATCTGCATCCATCAAATAGTTATTGGTTCAATATCAACTTAGATCTCCAATGGAGTTCCCCAGGGACTTGTGTGTGGCCCTATGGCATTTAATATGTTTACCATCAATTTCAATACATGGCAGGGGCAGTTAGGTGACACCATAGGCATAGAGCACCATGGCTGAAGTCAGGAAGACTCATCTTTCTGAGTTCAAATCTAGTCTCAGATACTTACTAGCTGAGCGACCCCGGGCAAGTCACTTCATCCTGTTTGCCTCAGTTTCCTCGTCAAGTATGGGAAAGACATGGCAAACCACTCCAGTATCTTTGCTAAGAAAATCCCAAATGGGGTCATGAAGAGTCAGGCATTACTAGAAAATAACAACAAACAACATGACATTTAACAAATTCACAAATAACATAAACCTAAGAGGAACAGTGAACACACTAGATGACAGAAACAAGATCCAGAAATTTATCAATGGGCTAAAACATTGGATTGGATCTAATAAGATGAAATTAAATGTGGATAAATGTTGGTTGGTTGGCTGTTGTCTTTCATTCTCGAAGAAGACCAAAATGACATCACTGTGCTAAAGTCAAGTTTCAATGTGTCCGACTATGGCTGATCAGACCAATATGAGCTCTGAATGCTGTACCACAGGTCGGGCACAAATAGTCTGTGTGAACATTTGGGGTGGATTCTCTAAACTTGCACATCCTGAGTTTCCTTTGAGCTGTTTCAATTCTGTTTTGAGCACAGCACCTTCTCTGATGTGGGCACACCATTCCGGGAAGTTCTGTGCCAGTGTCTCCTACATTACACAATCAATTCCAAAGTTCTTAAGAGAGACCTTGAGAGTGTCCTTGTATCCCCTTTTCTGACCATCATGTGGACGCTTGCCCTGTGTGAGTTCTCCACTAAACAGTCTTTTTGGCAAGCATAGATTTTACATTTGAATGTAGGCAGCCCATCAAAGTTGTGCTCTCTGAAGCAAAGTTTGAATGCTTGGCAGTTTAGTTCTAGTAAGGACCTCAGTGTCTGGCACCTTACCCTGCCAGGTGATCTTCATAATCTTCCTAAGGCAATTTAAATGGAAGTGATTCAGTTTCAAGCATAGTAGACTGTCCAGGTTTCACAGGCATACAATGAGGAACGAGGTCAGCACAATGGTTCTATAGACCTTCAGTTTAGTAGTCAGTCTAATACCTTTTCCCTCCCATACTTTCCTTTGGAGCCTCCCAAACACTGAGCTAGCTCTGGCCTGACAACTCAAGCAGAAATGTTAGGAGTAGAGCAGAAGTCTGTACACGTTTGTATATCTGATGAAGACTTTATTACTGTTAGTTGTGAGGGCTTATGGAAAATTATGTCAACATTTGGTTGCCCAGAGAAGTTTATCAGCATTGTACATCAATTTTACAAGGGCATGCTTGCCTGGGTTCTAGATCAGTGGTTCTCAACCTTCCTAATGCCATGACCCTTTAATACTTATATGTGGGTGTATCTGCATGTGGGTGGACCCTCCTGGAGATGGATAGAGGAGCGGTGTCTTGGTTCCTAAGACCATCGGAAATATGTGTTTTCTGATGGTCTTAGGTGACCCCTGTGAAAGGGTCATTCGACACACAAAGGGGTCGCGAACCAAAGGTTGAGAACTGCTGTTCTAGATGATGGCCAATACTCTCGTGCCTTCTCAGTCATCAGTGGAGTGAAACAAGGCTGTAGGCTTCCTTTCATGCTTTTTAGCATAACGTTTTCAGCCATATTATCAAATGCTTTTCATGAGGATGAACACCACATCATGCACTGATAGTAACTTGAAAAGGCTACAAGCCAAGACCAAAGTAGAGGGAGTGTTGGTACATGACTTTCTGTTTGTAGATGATTGTGCACTCAGTATAGCCTCTGAAGCTGAGATGCAACAAAGTATGGATCAATTCTCTACTGCTTGTGCTAATTTTGGCCCAACAATTAACACCAAAAAAACACAGGTGCTCCATCAGCCGTCACCACATCATCCATACATGGAATCATTGGTTGCTGCAAATGGAGAAGTTTTGAATGCTGCAGGTTAGTTCACTTACCTTGGTAGTGTACTTTCCAGGGATGTACACATTGATAATGAGGATAAATATCCTTAGGTGCTCAAGTTATTTTATCTTATGCTTATCTCAGGTTATCTTATGCTCAGGTTAAAAAAATTGATGTCATTAATACAAAGTGGGAGAGGGAGGCATGACTGCATGTTAGCATGTCCGAAAAAGATATGAAGGTTTTAGTGGACCCCAAGTTCAAGTTGAGCTAACACTGTGATACAGTGTGATATGGCAGCCATGAAAGCTGCTATGATTTTAAGCTGCTTTGAGAGAGGAACAGGGTTCACAAAGAAGAGTGTGATAGTCTTGCTGTGTTTAGTCCTAGTCCAACTACACCTAAAGTATTCTTTTCAGTCCTGGGTTCCATAGTTTAGTGAGGGTATTGGTAAGCTGGAGATGACAAATGGAAGGTAATCAGGGTAGAGAAAGGCCCTGACTTTATGATCTTCTGCTGCTCGTAGTATAGCCATTTGTTGTTCGTGTTTCATTTTCAAAGAGGATCAATGACACCAGGGAGGGATGTCTTGAACTGTACATGAATGGATTTAAGTGGGGCAGAGCTGCACAAAGTCATCAGCCTTACTCTCTCATGGGAGTCCAGTGGCAAGACAAAAGTCAGGACAATGGATAGCATTTAAGGACCAATTAAAGAAACTAGGGATGAACTGGGAGAAGAAAAGAGCAAGGGATAATGTTCTGGCTCTCTTCTAGGATTTGAAAAGCTGCCATGTGAAAAAAGAATTAACTTTGTCCTATTTGCAGAAAAATAGATGGAAGTTTCAAATGTAGCCTTCCTATCAGTAAAAATTCCTAAGGCCTGTTGTTCAGTCATCCAGTCATATCCAACTCTTTGTGACCCCATGGACTATAATCCATGGGATTTTCTTGGTAAAGATATTGGAATGGTTTGTCATGTCCTTCTCTAGCTCATTTTTACAGATGAGGAACTGAGGCAAACAAGGTTAAATCACCTGCCCAGGATCACACAGCTAATAAATGCCTGAGGCCAGATTTGAACTCAAATCTTTCTGACTCCAAGCCTGGTTCTCTATCCACTGCACTACCTAGCTTCTTCCTAAGGACTAGAGCCATCCCACAGTGGAATGGGTGACCTGAGGAGCTAGTGGCTTTCCCCCTTGTTGGCCATTTTCAGAGAAAAGTAGGCTGAGACTTTGGAGGTGTTGTAGAAGAGATTCCCACTCAGGGACAGGCTAAAGTAGATGCTCTGGGGTACCTCCCAACATGGAGAATCTGTGAAATTAAAACAGCTCTGTAGAGCCCCCTCCACCCTTTTGATTGGCAAAGACACAAAAAAACACTCCAAATCCATGCTGGTGGGGTCATGAAGAAGTTGCTATTGTACTGCTGGAGGGGGTCTGAATTGGTATCATTTTTTTTGCAGAGCAATCTAGTAATATTCAAAGAAGTTTCAAGTTGCTTCATATCCTTTGACCTATTGATGCCACTGTGGGGACTACATCCAGAGGATGTGCTGGAAAGAGGAGGCTGAGACCTAATTGTGCAGAAATAGTCAGAGCAGCATTATTTGTAACAGCAGAAACCAAAAAACTGCAAACAGCCCACATTTCCAATGACGAAGGAACAGCTGGACAAATTGTGGTATGTGAGTATAATGGATTATCATTGTGCTATAAGAAGTGATAAATATGAAGACTATAAAGCAATATTAGATGACTTGTAGAAACAACATAGAGGGGAGAAAGGAAAATCAGGACAACCATACAAATGCCAATTCTAATTATGGAAGCAATAATGACAGTGATGATGATGATGATGATGATGATGATG
>CM053594.1:18703048-18723733 GCA_028646575.1 Pseudocheirus occidentalis
AAGTTACAAACACAAGTTACAAGCAGACCAAGAAACAGATCAGCAGATGGGCTTCCAACCATCTGACCATCACATCCATTACTTATTCAAGTTACCAGAGAGGGAAGCATCAACATCTGGGTTTTTCAAAGCTGGGGGGGGGGGGGCTCCACGGCTTCCCAGAGTCTCATCTGGCCAAATCACACAACTTTTCTCAAAATGATCCCCAAAGCAAAGCCTCACATCAGGGCGTATATATAGCCTTCTCCTAGGTCAGAGAATGTCACAGCCCTTTTGACCCACTGTCCAATGACAAAGTAACAAAGTGTGGCCATTCCCAAAAAACAAGCCTCCCACCACAGGCTCCATGTGACCACATTCAGCCTATTAGGGGGCAGAGTATACTTTCAAATCAGGGAACATTCTCAGAGCCACTTAAGTGTATCAAAGGGTCCAGGGGCAGGAAAGAGCTTCAGATTCCCATTATAAGAAGGCAATGGCAAACCACTCCAGTATCTTTGCCAAGAAAACCCCAAATGGAGTCACAAAGAGTTGGACATGACTGAAAAATGACTGTACAACAGCAACATGGATATAGCTATGGAAATACCAGAGCAGACACAAAGGGTGGGAAAGTGCTGAAGCCTGGGAGATTTAGGGGGAGGGGAGGGACCAGCAAAGGCTTCCTGTAGAAGGCAGCACTGGAGCTGAGTCTTGAACAAAACCAGCTATTCCAAGAAATGGAGTTGCATCCCAGGCTTCAAGGGAAGTCACTGCAAAGGTCCGAAGATGAGAAATGGAGGATTACATATGAGGAGCCACAAGCAGGCAAGGATGACCAGTCCATAGCTGAGGTAGAGGGGATTCATGTGTGTCCATACTAGAAAGATGAGAAGGGGCCAGGCTGTAGAGATCTTTTAATGCCAAATAGAGAAGCTGATTTTTTTATCCTAAGGATGATAGGGAGGGAGCATATGGAGTTTATGGAGCAGGGAAATACCATGGCCAGGCTTGCATTTTAGGATAGCTCTTTGGTGGTCACATGGAAGTTAGACTGCAGAAGGAAGAGCTGTGAGGCAGGGAAATCAATCAAGAGACCATTGCAATAGTCTGGGTAAGAGGTGACGCGGGTGCTGGCCAAGTGGTCTGGGTTTGGGGCCTTCCTCTGACCCATCTGCTGGTTGTGAGATCCTGGACAAATCATTTGGGACAAAGTGATCCTGGATCCTGGCCAAACCTTTCAGGGCTCTCTGTAGGCAGCTCGCTATCACCATAGCATTCAGAAAAGGTGCAGTTCTGCCTGATAGGTAGGGTCTCCCCAGGGGTTCAGTCAAAAATCAAAATAATCATTTTATTTTTTAATAAATCCCCTTAAATGATGATTTCTTCAATGTTTCCATAGATTTGTGATTCCTTCAGCATGCAAGGGGAGGGGCACTCAATCTGGCCTCCTCATACTGACTCACAGACTCACCCAGGATCTCAGTATTGGAAAGAAGGTCAGAGTTCACCCTATCCCTGAGCCAGAGTCCTCTTGACAATGTCCCTTCTCCCCTACACTGTGGCTCTAGGCTCGGTCCCTCTGCAGCTGGTCCCTTTGTGTTCCATGCTCTGCTCCCTACATCTGCCAACATAATGTTCCTAAAGCACAGTTTACTCCCCATCTCAAGAAATTTGTGCTCCTTACTGCTTCAAGGATCAAATACAAACTTGTTTCTTTAATGGCTCAGTGGATGGAAGGCTGGACTTGGAGTCAGGAAGAACCGAGTTCAAATCCAGCCTCAGACAGCTGTTACACCTCTGTTTGTCTCAGTTTTTTGGCCTGTAAAATGGGGATAATAATACCACCTACCTCCAAGGTTCCTGTGAGGATCAGATGAGGGAATATCTGTAAAGTGCTTTGCAAAGTGCCTGGCATACAGTAGACGCTATATAAAGGCTTGTAATGATGATGATGATGATGAGCAGAAGGAGGATGTTCAAAGTCCCTCAAGAGCTGGCTTCAGCCTACCTCTCCAGACTGATTACCCATCACTCTCCTGCTTTAGCTGAGAGGACACCAACCTGAGGCACCTCCCATCTCCACACCCTGTGTGGTCTGTCTCCTCAATCCTGGAACACTTCAGCCCTTTAAAACCTGACTGAGTCTCCTTTAAAATTCAACTTGAGGGGCAACGAGGTGGCACAGTGGAAAGAGCACTGTCACTGGAGTCAGGAGGATGTGAGTTCAAATCCAGCCCTAAATGCTTCCCAGCTCTGTGATCCTGGGCAAGTCACTTAATCCCAATTGCCTCCCAAAAGAACCCAACCTCAGCTCAAGTTCTACCTCAAGATCTTTCTTGCCTCCAGCTGCTAATGGTACCACTTCCATTCCAAAACACTTTGTATCTACTTTGTATCTACGTGTGTGTGTGTGTGTGTGTGTGTGTAGTTTTTCCCCATAAGGTATAATCTCCCTGAGGGCAAGGGTTATTATGTTTTTGTCTTTGTAACTCTAGCACTTAACACAATATCTGACACATGATAGGGGTTTAATACCTGCCTTATGATTTATCAAATGTTCATATCCTCTCATGAATCTCCTACAAGGGGTACCTCCAATTTGCTATGGACATCTCTCTTAACCTTGAACTTAAAAAAATTTTATAATTGCATTTCTATATAATTGGTTTCCTTTTGTAACTCTATGTATTTTATTTTATGCATTTAAAACCAATTTTTCTGAGAGTGGGTCTTGTGTTTTACCAGTCTGCCAAAGGGATCCATGACATCAAAGAAAAAATTCAAACTCTCTTGATTGTGGGGATGCCAAGTGGGCTCATAATATGTCCATTGGCTCTCCTATTCTCTTGCCAGATGGCTGGCCTGCTTCCCTCCCTAGTCGTGCGTGCCTCGGATGAGATCCTCTATACCATTTGTCCTACACAATTGCTAATACGCTGCAGCCTACTCACACCCACTGCGTGCCTTTCTATCACCCTTTGAGTGACATTCTAAGAAGACAAGTAGGTAGATCTAATCTCTGCCTGCACTCAAGACCGTCTCAAGTCCTGAATCATCCAACTGACTATGGAATATAAAGGCATTGCTTGATTTGCTAACGGGTTTCTTACTGACAGTAGTCAAAACAAGAATGAGTTTTGCTTCTTTCTAACTCAAGAAGTACAGTGTTCGTGATTCAGTTCCAGAGACAGAGATCGCCTACCTTCCTATGGTTAACTCTCACTTAAATTCCTCCTAGCCCAATGATCCAGTTGGTGGAATGATCTGGTTCTAGTCTTTGGCTTTTCATCCTATGCCCACTGCTGCCTTCATCGTCACCATTGATTCCTCAGAGGCAGATCCTGGAGAAAATGGCAAGAGTAAGGGAAAGAAATAGAAACTAATTCTGGTGCCAGCTTTCTGCCCACTACATCACATTGCCTCTCTTTTAGACATTAATGCACAAAGCTGACCAAGTCGAACAGCTGAACAATATACTAGGGGGAAATGTGTTCATTAAGTGTTTACTTCATGCTACGTATTATACTGGGGATACAAAAACAAAAGGAAAGACAATTCTTGCCTTCAAAGAGCTTGTAACCTAACAAGAAGGGGCAGCTAGATGGCACAATGAATAGAGCGACAACCCTGGAGGCAGGAGGACCTGAGTTCAAATGTGACCTCAGACACTTAACACTTACTGGCTGTGTGACCTTGGGCAATTCACTTAACCCCAATTGGCCTGCCTTCCCCCCTCCAAAAAGCAAAAAGCAAAAAAATAAACAAAATAACCTAATAATCTTACAAGAAAAGATTTGTGTATGTATAAATACACACACACACACACATAATACTTAGTTCTCGGAGAGCGCCATGACATCAAAAAGATGATGCCATGACTTGCAAATGAACTGGATGTAAGTGAGGAAGGGCTATGGAAACTCTCATCAATCAGTCTTCTGATACTTACAAAGGAGTGATCAGGAGCATCTAAAATCAAAAACAGAATGGAGCAGCTGGTACAAAGTTTTCAGGAAAATTGAAGCCTATGCAACTCTCAATTTCATGCACCTCCAAGAAGCTCTATTCCAACCTAGAAGTGTCTTATGACATGTCCAAGTCATTAGAATTAGACCACAGTTATTCATTATTCTTTCTGCAGATGACAGGGAGCAGGTAGTTGGACACCTCAGGTAGACATGTTCCCTTCCCTTGCCCTTTGATTGATGAGGAGGTGGTACCAAATCCTTAGTGTAATAAAACTTAACTTGGAATCCTGGTTACTAGCTGTGTGACTTTGGACAAGACATTTAACTATCTTAGCCATCAATTCCCTTATCTGCTAAATGCATGGGTTGGATTAGAATCTAATCTAATCATTAGACAGTTCCTCCTGAGGTTCCTCCAGATTTGTTTCCATAGTGTCCTGATTCTATATAGGTCACAATCTCCCAAGCCTGGGTTTCTTGGATCAGATAGCTTCGAAAACACGTCCAACTCTAGATTTATGACCCTATAAATTTGCACCTGTGCTCTGGATGAATGGAGGGACTTCCCACATTAGAATATGGATTCATTGAAATATTTTACCTAAAAAACCAACTGTCAGTCCTCTGTATCTCATTCCTGCCTCTCAAAACATTGGCTAGAGAGAGCAAAACTGTTTTTTCTGTGAGAAATCCTCCTTTATTCTGAGTCACCCCATGGAAAATAGGCCAGTGATCATGAAGGGTGGGAATGAATGACCTTGGTGAAACCAACAAGGAAAAAACCATCATGGGCTATTCTCCCTTGGAAGCCCAACTCTGGAAGCCATGGGGAGGTTCTAGGGGAAACTTGCTCTTTGCTGCCATCTGTTGGTCAGACTGGCAGAATTGCCCAAATCCCTAGATATGGGTTCTTTACCTTGTAAGTGGGTGGTGGGCACCGCCCCCTCAGGTAGGCTTTCTGGTAAAGCCTATTGAACCTTTCTCAGGATCATAATTTTTTTATAAAAATGTTATCAAATGAAAGTAATAGGATTGCAAAGGAAACAAATTATATTGAAATACAATTTATATACACTCACTTTATATGTACATATACATGGGTATATACAGATATGTATGTACACATGTGTATAGACACATATATGTATTATGTACATACATTATAGCACACGAGTTCTCACGACCTCTGTGCCTAGACTAAGAATTGAGGGAGCTGGCCCTACTCTATTATAAATCCAACAGTGAGCGTTTGTAAATCATCTATTGTGTCTTGGGATATTAGTACAAAGAATGCATCAATGCCTACTTTCAGGGAGCTTACAGTCTAAGAGAAGACAAGTATATACATAAATGTATGCAGAATAAAAATAAAGAGAATAAATACAAGGTATTTTTGGAGAGGGATGCTAGCTGTTGAGGAGATCAGGAAAGGCTTTATGTAGAATGTATTACTTGAACCATATCTTGAAGAGAGAAATTCTGTGATTTGGAAGAGAGGAGGGCATGCATTCCAGGCATGGGGACAGTTAGTGTAAAGTTGAGATGAGAAATGGAGTGCCATGTATAGGAAAAAGAAGGAAAACTAATTTGGCTGGACAGTAATGAATAATGAGACTAGAAAGGTAGATTGGGGCCAGGCTGGGATCCATCAGAGGGGTCTTACCAGGGGTATACTGGTAAATGTTTAACAGCTAACTGGGGGGGGGAATGAAGTATGTACAACACACTTTTAAATTTAAACTTCATCATTAACATTGTTGTTTGTTGTTTGTCCTTCCTTCATGACACCAGGGAAGTGTTGCCATGATATGCAAGTGAATTGGATTTAAGTGAGACAGGACTGTGCAGAGTCACCAGCCTCACTTTCTCCTCTGGAGCCATTTGGGTCCAGTGGCCAGATATAGATCAGGATGACTGGAGAAGGCCCCTAACATTTTCTAGACAATCAACAAAACAATGAGTCAAGCCCTGATTTGTGTAAATGCTCATCCTGAAAATTTAATGATTAATTCTCGTGAGCTGGTTTGAGCTGACTCTAGCGCACACCTGGTCTTACCCCACTGTTGTTTTTCAGGAGAGTGTACACATAACCTGCTGTGTACCCTGCTTCTGGACAGCACCATCAACGTCTCTTTTTTCCCTCAAATACAAGACACAGATGGACGTATGAAACAGAATCATCTATAAAATGAGAAAGTTGAACCGGACACTCTCCAAGTTCATTTCCAGCTTTTTAAATAAAACAATTGGCCAACTTTTTGTCAATAGACACTGACACTGGAGGCCATCTAGTCTGAGTGCTTTATTTCACATATTGGGGGAAATGAGGCTTAGAGAGGGAGGCATATTGACTTGCCCAAGGTCACAAAGGTATTAAGAGTTAAAGCTAGGATTCCAACTCCAGATCTCTTGATTCCAAGTTCTGTGCTCTTCCCATTGTGGAGAGAAAACAGCTCAGCTGGTCATCAGGATCACTGACCAGTCATTCATCAAAGTGCTCACTATGTGCCATGCATTTTGATAAGAGCTGGGCACACAAAGATTAAAAAAAAAGAAACTGCCCTATGGGAATTGTCCCCTATATCCATGGCAGTACTTCTTGGAGAAGAAACTGACCACCAGCAGAAAATGAGCCCAATGCATGACCTGTTTTTTCAGAAGACATGGACCTGGAGGAAATTATTTGGATAGTGCAGAGCAGAGGTTAAATGCCAAATGCCTATTCAGCAGTTCTGCAAACTGCAGCAAGTATTGATCTGCCAGGAGAGTATAGCAACAGTTGTAGGTTGCTGTCTTTGTCAACTTGTTCTTCTAACAGCCTTTTGTGTTTAACATTTCTTTGTTGTGTAGGAAATAAATAGCTGTCCTATACCCGACTTGGATTATATATTGAGTATCTTTCCACTCTCTCTTTGCTGGGTGCTTTGACTCCAACAGGGTGATGTCATTTTGGTCCTCTTCAAGAACAAAGCACAAAGAACAAGAACAAAGAACAATTCTCTCTCTCTCTCTCTCTCTCTCTCTCTCTCTCTCTCTCTCTCTCTCTCCATCCCTCTCTGTCTCTCCCCCCGTCTCTGTCTGTCTGTCTCTCTTTCTCTCTCTCTCTCTCTCTCTCTCTTTGTCTCTGTCTTTCTGTCTCTCACTCTCTCACTCACACACACACACACACACACACACACACACACAAACAAATACACACACACACACACACACACACTTTTAGGAGGCACTAGATATGTGCCAAACCTAAGCTTTAAGTAATTTACCCCTAGGTTTCTTGGTATAGAAAGGGGAGAGGGGTATAATATGCCAAAAAGTCTGAGAAAGAGTTTGACCCTTCTTTTTATGTCTTTTGGTGTCCAGGGTCTCCCAGGATGATAGTCAGTGCATGCCCACTTATATCCAGAGCAGAAGCTCCCCTTAATGGAGTTTCTGACTTCACTTTGCTTCTGCTGCCCTACCTAGTTTCAACTCCAATGTCCAGTTTCTCCTCCCCTTTGCTTTTCTGCCTTCTTTTGTGTGTTTAGATTATAAGCTCCTGGAGGGCAGGAACTGTCTTTCTTTTTATTAAATGTATTTACAATTTAGCATAGTTCCTGGTAGGTCGGAGATGTTTAATACATGTTGATTGGATTGGATTGTCTGGGATAGAATCACCCCAGCCCCTTAGATCTGACAGCGACTGCTATTTGGAAGACAGAAATATGAACAAAATAGTCCCTGACTTCAAGGTGCTTGCAGATCTACAGAGAGAAGAAAATGAGTTAACTACTTTGCACATTTTAATTTATCTTAAAGTCTCAAACTCAAAAACGAAAAAGTGGGAAACAAATTATGTATCCACACGGGGCACTTTCTGGTAGAAAAGGCACAGAATAAGGACAGGAGATAGGGCCGAAGACAAACCTCTTTTTATACTTTGCAATTTGGTCAATTTTTCTGATCCTGCTAATAAATATTTAATCATGCACTGCAACCCGCTAACCATGGCCTATGCCATTACTTTCCAAATGTCAAAATATAAATGAACCAGAGGTTGGAGGCCTGCCCATTAAATCTTTAAGAGGCACAGCTCCTTATTTTCTGAAGCCATTCGAATGTCACCCTGAGACAAATTGTTCTATTACCCAGAATAGTCAGTCCCCAGCAGGTTCCACCTGGGCACACTGGCAGCCCTTACCTGCTGCATTTCATGCCAACAGAGATGGGAAGTCAGGCCCTCCCCACACACACACCCCCGTCAAGATGCCAAGATAATCTACAGTACTCCTTGCCTAATTTCCTTCGTCCTGTGTTTTTATGGCCTACATAACAATCTCCACCATCTCCTTTACAGCCCCAACACAGTGCAGAGCTTTGCATCTGGGGGTACAAGGGACCTCTAATCCAACATGCAATCAGAATTCCTACAGTTGCTACCTCAAGGGAACACAGATTTATGGAACTACTGAAATTGTGTTTTCCTGAACAAATTTGCTGTGAAACTCTAAGATTAGAATTATCGTTAGGACTTTTTTCACTTGTTTCATCAATTCTATTAGATAAAAGCTAGACTGTTCCGGCTTTTCAGTAAAATGAAATTCTTCCCACTGAAGTAGACTTGAAATTCAGAAACAGTGAATCAGTCAACAAGCATTTATTAAGCACCTATTGGGTGGCCCAGTGGAAAGAGCATCTGTCCTGAATAGAAGTTAATCTCAGAGAGAGGCAGTTAGGTGGCACAGTGGATAGAGCTGAGAGTCAGGAAGCAGGAAGATTCACCTTCCTGAGTTCAAATCTGGCCTTAGACATGTACTAGCTGTATGACCCTGTTTGCCTCAGTTTCCTTATCTGTTAAATGAGGATCATAGTAACCCCCCTCAGTCTCCTGCCTCCTTTTGTATGTTGTGTCTTCCCCAAGACTGTTGAAGGTAGGGACTCTTTCTTCCATTATATCATTAGCATTTAGCCTAGTGCTGGGTACATCATTGTAGAAGCTTAATAAATGTTTATTAGAATGTCAGAGCTGAGAGAGAGAGAGAGAGAAAGAGAGAGAGAGAGAGAGAGAGAGAGAGAGAGAGAGAGAGAGAGATAGCTTTGAACATAGAATACATTCTATTAGAACTCTGGAAAGGACCTGACCTACTCCCACCTTCTCCTTTTAGAGGTGAGGAAGTGGAGACCAGAGAGGGCCCACTGCAAAATGAAAGCAAACGTTCTGGAAAATAAGGTGCAATAAAATAAAGAGTTTTGATGATTCATCCCTAAAATGGATGCCTTCCAGGTTGGATTTACCCAAGTGAAGACAAGGAGATAATTCTCACAATTACCTGAAACAGTAGTAAAAATATTAACTTTTGCATTGCCAAAAAAGTAAAGTTCCCCAGCAAGGCAGACGTACATTCCTCTGAATATTTCTTCACACCCAAGCGTGATCCTTAAGAAATCTCAAAAGCTGCCTAACTACCTTTACCCATTAAGAAGATATATGGGGGCAGTTAGGTGGCACAGTGAATAGAGTACCTGCCATGGAGTCAGGAGGACCTGAGTTCAAATCCAGCCTCAGACACTTAACACAAAAAAACTAGCCGTGTGACCTTGGGCAAGTCACTTAACCCCAATTGCCCTAACTTCAACCCCCTCCAAAAAGAAAAAAAAAAAGAAGATATATGGATGTACAGCAGTGATAAAATAAATATAATATATAACATAGAAATAATATCTTCCTTTCTACTTTTTTCAATCACTTTCACACACTTATTTTATGTGCTTCCCACAAATTCTTATGTTGCTCCTGGCATCATCCTCTAACATATAAGGTAAGTCTACCAACAAATGGGCCCACAACTGCTAAATCTCATGAGCCCCCATCAGTGTGTATGGTCAGTCAAAGGTCAAGATTAGTTAAGAGCAAAGGCATTTTAAGAAATTCCATAATGAGAAAAGTAGCAAAGAAAATTTCTCCCATAAACCTGAGGGAAACTCTCCCCAAAATAGACGCATTATCAGTGGTAAGAGTGGACACATTTAAGGAACCCCTAGGTAGAGGCGTATATGTATAGAACATATAAGGCCAGGGTATACCCATGGAGGGATGCATATATACCTGTAAGGAACATATATGACCAGGGAACATTCATGAAAGGCCAACTCCCGCCTCTGACACTGAGGGATTGCCTATATCTTCCAACGATTTCATCATGCTGCTGTCATCACCAGCTAAAATTTCCACTAACTTTAGGTTCTATCAGATGACTTTGTTGGCTAACTAACTCTTCCTCAGAGAATAACAAGTGTCACCAAAATTGCTTAGCTTAAAACCTATAGGCTTTCTCTAACACTTTGAGAAAAAGGGGGCAACCCGTGTCTGGGAACCACCTAAAAGCCTCCCCTGTTTTGTTCTCCAGATTCTTGACTACAGGGGCCCTCTCCCCTAAGATTCTCCTTCTCTATAGGCACCAAGTCCTTTAGAACAGAGAACAGGAACAACATCCTTTCAGTTCTCCAGTGCCCTTAGACTTATGCTTTTGTTTAGACTTGGTCCCAGATCCACGGGCTTCTTTCCATTTCTCAGAGACTACACCCCGATTTATGATGATCATTGCATATATCACCCAGCTTCCAGTCCCTGAAGCCCTGACTATAAGACAGATGGTGCAGTTCAGGGTTTTGGAGTTCTGAATTTTTTAAACTCCAAAGCTTTTCATCTTGTTCACATTGATGAGTAGTTGAAGGAAGAAACCTAGAGAAGAATGCAAAAGCCCAAGAGACAGAACCATTTCCTCTTCTCTTCTACCTACTCAGTATCATTCCCACCTCTTTGTGGTGAAATTGTGGCTGGTCCATGAGTAAGGCAAGCTTTTTCATCTATATTTTACAGGTAAAGAAACTGAGGCAGCAGGTTAATTAACTTGTTGAAGATCATGCACTGAATGGAATAAGGGGGTGAAGCATCTTTCCATAGCATATAAAAAATGGTTGAGGAAGCTAAGGGTATTAAGCCTAAAGAAGAAATAACCAGGAGTGAGGGCATTGAGAATGATAGCTCTCTTCAAGGATGTGAAAGGCTATCAATCAGAGATTGTCTTTAAATAGTCCTATACCCATTCCACTAGTTATAATCCCCTTTAAGGATTGAAGCCACTCATGGAGATCACAGGATCCCAGAATCTCAGACTTGGACAGATCTTCAAAAGTCACATGGATCAACCCAGACAGCTGACTAGAATCCCCACTTCAACATCCCTGACAAATGCATATCTGGTCTCTGCTTGAAGACTTCCCATCACCTCCAGATGCAGATCATTACACCTTTACTAGCTTGAATTGTTAGGAAATGTTGACTTTACCACAAGCCTACATTTGCTTCTGGTCAACTTCTATTCATTGCAACCAAGATGGAAAAGGATGCCTTGGGTTTATGCCACTCAAACTTCTATTAATGAAACAAAGTTGTTAATCCTTGATTTTCATTTTTAATAAAATATTTGTAATATTTTTATTTTTCCCAAATTATGTATTAAAACCATTTTAAACATTCTTTTAAAAAATTTGAGTTCCAGATGCTTTCCCTTCTTCCCCTTCCCCCTCACTGGAAAGGCAAGCAATTTGAGATGGATTACATATCTGCAGTCATGCAAGACACATTTCTGTGTTAGCCATAATGTGAAAGAAAACACAGACCAAAAACCCCCCTAAACAAGAAAAATAAAGAAAGTAAAGAAAAAGTATGCTTCAATCTGCATTCAGACTCTATCAGTTCTTTCTCTGGATGGATAGCATCTTTCATCATAATCCTTTGCAACTGTCTTGGATCATTGTATTCCTGAGAGTAGCTAAGTCATTAACAATTGATCAACCCACAATATTGCTGTTATTGTGTATAATGTTCTTCTGGTTCTGCTCACTTCACTTCACATCAGTTGATGTAAGTCTTTTCAGATTTTTCTGAGAGCTTCTTGCATATCATCTCTTACAGCACAACAGTACTCCATCACAATCACATACAATTTGTTCAGCCATTTCTGAAATTGATGGATAAATCCCCTCAATTTTCAATTCTTGCCACCACAAAAAGAGCTTCTAGAAATATTTTCGTACATTTGGCCCTTTTCCTTTTTTAAAAATCTCTTTAGGATACAGACCTATTGCTGGTATTGTTTGGTCAAAGGGCATGCATGGTTTTATAGCTGTTTGGGCATAATTCCAAATTGCTCTACACAATGGCTGAATCAATATACAACTTGACCAATAGTGCATTAGTGTCCCATTTTCCTGCGTTCCCTCCAATAATTGTCATTTTCCTTTTCTGTCACATTAGCCAGTTTCATAGGTGTGGGGTGGTAGCTCAGAGTTGTTTTAATTTGCATTTCTTTAATCAATTGCACAGATTCTGTTTTTGCTTTTCTTTGTATCACAGGTGCTTAGCATAAAACCTGACCCATAGCAGATGGTTAAAAGAATGTTTATTGACTGACTGATGAGTCAGATTCTCTGACCAGTTCTTTTGGCTCCTCAAGCATGCTGCCTCTCTCCTCTTGGCCCTTGACTGTGTACTAGAAAGCCAAGGTTACCTGACAAAGGAAATGTGTTACTCTAACCCCAAGGTAACACCTACTTGTTTGCATACGCCATTTCAGAACATTTGCCCTGTTCTGCGTGATGCTAAGAGGTGGCAGTTGTGACATGCCTTCAAGGTGAACAGTAGAAAATTATTGAAACACCACCTGGGTGTTACAAAACTGTCATCTCTCCATTTCTCACCGGGTAACTCTGCATTCGGCTGCAACTGTTCCACATGCATAGCCCATCTTGGGCAACAGATTGTGAGGTTAGGCGGGTTTCTAAGTGTACCGTGCTGATTTAATGACATTTCCAAAGAGTAGGATGAATTGGGAAAGTTTGTGATATATCCATTCAAGAGCATATGGTTTCAGGCATCTCCCTTGTACCCTCATCCCTACCCAGAGTCATACAGAAGGTGCTCCTCATGCAGTTAGGCAGTACAGTGAAGAGGAAAGAGCACTGAATTTGGAGTCAGAGGCCCTGGGTTAAAATTCAATCTATATAACTTACACTGTGGAATCTCAGACAAGTCATTTTTCCAGGTTTGGATCTATTTCATTTTTTCAGGATGCGGGACACTGTCTACAGTGGTCCCTTCCAGCTCAAAACTATACAACCCTGGTGTTCCCCAGTTTGGCATTCTAATGGACATTGCCATGGAAACAGAAGATACAGAAAGGTCTTTGAACCTCAGCAGACTTTTTTACCCAGAGTTCCCAAGGACCCATTTGAACTTGGAGTTGAAGATGCTATATAAAAGGACATAGAGAAAATATTTTGGCCAAGCAAGTAGAGAAGCAGGGGTGGCCTGAGGATAAGAGTGATGCATCTCTCACTAGGGGCCCTGCTCCTTCTCCCTCAGGACTGTTCTGGGTTGCTATTGTAAATGATAGCAAATGGAGGCAAAAGGCCTAATCAGAGAGATTTCAAAGAAGTGGTTGGGTGGGAGTAGTGAGACAGGAAAAGAACCAAGATGGTCATGGTACAGTCTAACCCAAGAAATATAACTGGCAGAAAATGAAGAGTTGTTGACCCCAGAATCTTCTTGTGTAGGCTTTTCTCTGCCCTTTAGCCCTCCAACTAAGGTGTATGGGGGTATTCAGGAGGACTAACAACTCTGGTGTGATGGCTTACTGAGCCTTTTTCAGGGCTGCTCGTCCACCTTTCATGTCCATTTGTCACACAACTCTCACCTGTAGCTCCAAGAAACTGTAGCACGAGTGGCAGCCACATCCCAACAAACCATCCGGCAAACGGGCTAAACCAGATTGAAGGTAACTAACAGTTCTCAAACCTATTGGTGAGTTAAGAGGATGTTTACTCCAAGCATGTGAAGACTTCCCCCAGTTGAATAGATGAAACAATGAAGGTGACTGAAGCAGGCAATGTAGAGCTCTTAGAAGTTGATCAGGTATTGAAAATGTCAAGGTCATTTATTTCATCCTCGACCACCACCAGTCATCTTGACTTTTGACATGTCGCTGAACTTCAATAACTCAGGAAGAGAGAGTGAGGCTGACAACTTTGTGCAAATAATGTCTCATTTAAATCCAGTTCATGTGCAAGTAAAGACATAACCCGTGATGTCATTGGTCCTCTTCAAAAGCTAAAGACTCACAACAACAGCCCTACAATCATAGGAGCAAGAGGGTGGGTCCCAGAGAGGTGCAAAGGTAGGAGATATAATTTTTTGTCAGACTTACTTTCCAGTTTTCCCAATACATTTTGTCAAATAGTGAATTTTGGTTCTAGTAGCTAAGTTTTTTGTTGCTGTCTGTTGCTTCTGAATGTTGTATACCAAATATATTCTGCTCATCAACCTATTTCCTACTCTATATCAACTTGTGTTTATAATTATGACTTTGTTGTATAGTTTGGTTTTTTAATTTTGTTAATCTCTTCTTTGATCTTTCAGAATTACTATTTTTGTGTTTAATTAGGGCTTTTAAATTTTTATTGGCTTTCTAGCTTCTGTTGTTGTTGTGTGCCAAGTTCATTGATCTGCTTTTTCTTACTTTTATTGATAAAAGGTTTTAGATATGAAATTTCTTCCCAACTACTTCTTTGACTACATCCTGCATTTTGATATGTTGTCTCATTGTCATTATTTTTAATGAAACTATTGATTGTTCCTGTGATTTTTTTTCTTTGACCTACTCATTATTTAGGATTAAGTTATTTAGTTTCTAATTAATTTTAAGTCTTAGATCTGAATGCCTTTTATTAAATATAATTTTATTGCATCATGATCAATAAAATACACTTTAATATTTCTTCTTTTCATAATTTGTGTAGTTTTTGTGCACTAATACATAGCCAATTTTTATAAAGGTTGCATACAGAGTTGAGAAATAAGTATACTCCTTTCTATTTCCATTCAATATTATTCAGAAGTCTATCATATCTAACTTTTCTTCAAAAGATTTTCAGGTCCTCAACTCCTTTCTCATTTGTTTTTGGTTGGATTTATCTAGATCTGAAAGGGATAGATTGGGGGCTTCTAATATTATATTTTTACTGCCTATTTCTCTAGGTAACTTATTTAACTTTTCCTTTAAGACTTTAAATGTTATGCCATAAATTATTTAACTTTTCCTTTAAGAATTTAAATGTTATGCCATTTGGTGCATAATATTGATAGTAACTTATTGTCTGTAAACTTTTGGTTGGTTGGCTGGTTGTTATCCTTTGTTCTTGAAGAGGACCAAAATGACATCACTATGTTAGAGTTAAGTTATAAGGCATCTGACTGGTTGATCAGACCTATATGAACTCTACCAAAGGTTGGGCGCAAACAATTCATGTGAACATTTGGGGCAGATCCTCCAAATCTGGTCATCTCACATTTCTTTGGAACTACTTCAATTCTGCTTTATTCATAGAGCACAGCACCTTCTCTGATGTGGGCATGCCATGCTGAGTAGTCCTATGCCAGTGTCTCCAGTGTCACACAATCAATTCCAAAGATCTTAAGAGAGACTTTGAGAGTGCCCTGTGTCACTTCTTTTGACCACCATGTGAACATCTGCCCTTTGTGAATTCTTCAAAAAATAGTCTTTTGGTCAAGTATAAATTTTGCATTTGAACAGTGTGACCAGTTGCACTCTCTGAAGCAGAGCCTGAATGCTTGACAGTTTAGTTTGAGAAAGGACCTCAATGTCCAGTATCTTATCCTGCCAGGTGATCTTCAGAATCTTTCTAAGACAATTCAAATGGAAGTGAATCAGTTTCCTGGCATGGTGCTGGTATGCTGCCCAGGTTTCACAAGCATACAACAATGACATCAGCACAATGGCTCTGTAGACCTTCAGTTTGGTAGTCAGTCTAGTGCATCTTCTCTCCTATACTTTCCTTTGGAGCCTCCCAAACACTGAGCTAGCTCTGGCAATGTGTGTGTCAACCTCATTGTCAATGTGTACATCCCAGGAAAGTACACCACCAAGGTAAGTGAACTTATCCACAGCATTCAAAACATTTTGAGGATGGAGCCAACCTGGTAGAGTAAAATCAGGGACTTGCTTGAGTTCTCCCCCAAGTCCCTCCAAATACCTGCAAAAATGACTCTAAACAAATTCTAGAATAGCATAATCCACAAAATGACAGAGTGAAACAAATTTCCATCCCAAGACAAGCAACCCGGAAGGTTGACAGGAAAAGTCTATTGCATCAGACTGGGAGAGGAGTGTGGGCCAGTGTGGGCCATGCTAGCACAGAAGGAACCAGAGAAGGCCCTAGGGCACTGAATCACTGGCAGATGTGGTTGTTTTCAGACTTCTAAACCCATAAACAGCAAAGACAACTAAAAGGTCAGTAGGAAAGGTCTGCCAGACCTGGGTGAGAGAAGAGCACAGTCCAGTTCCAGTCCTGTGGTGGTGGAGGCAGTAGGGATGGCAGAGGCAGCAGTGACTTCTTCTAGAGCTCTCAGACCACAGTTGGTGGGGGATTGAGGAGCTGATCAGAGAGGGATTGCAGGGATCTCTTGGCTTGTATTTAGGCAGGATTTTCTTGCTTTCCCTATGTTTGGATCTGGATCTCAGTCCTGGATGGTGGTCCTGGGGTAAGGAGAAACACTGGTGTGGTAGAATTTGTGGTGGCAGCGGAGAGGGAATCCTCCTCACAGTTCCAACACAGAAAAGAGTGCTTGTGGTCACTCACAGACCAGAGCACAGATCAGGAGAGGAGTAAACACCTCTCCTTTGATCATACCACTTTGGAAGAACTAAAAATTTACAGGTCTCTAGCAGTATCTCTGAACACAATTGCACAACACCCCTGAAAGCTTGTGACAGTATACCCTCACACTGGAAACAGAATCCTACCTTAACAAAGAATTAAAAAGTCAAGTAATTGGCTGGGAAAGTGAGCAAACAATGAGAAAAAACTCAGCCCATACTTTGGTGACAAAGAAGATCAAAACATATAACCAGAAGAAAACAACAAAGTCAAAGTCCCTACATCCAAAGCCTCCAAGAAAAATATGAGTTGGTTTCAGGCCATGGAAGAGCTCAAAAAGGATTTTGAAAATCAAGTAAGAGAAGTAGAGGAAAAATTGGGAAGGTTAATGAGAGTGATGCCAGAAAATCATGAAAAATGAGTCAACAGCTTGCTAAAGAAGATCCTCCCAAAATATTGAAGAAAATAACACCTTAAAAATAGACTAACCCTAAATGGCAAAAGAGATCCAAAAAGCCAATGAAGAGAAGAATACCTTTAAAAAGCAGAATTGACCAAATGGAAAAGGATGTTCAAAAGCTTACAGAGGAAAATAATTCCTTAACAATTGGAATGGAGTAAAGGGAAGCAAATGATTATCTGAAAAGTCAGGAAATTATAAAACAAAACCAAAAGAATTTTTAAAAATTAGAAAACAATGTGAAATCTTATTGGAAAAACAACTGACCTGGGAAATAGATTCAGGAGAGATAATTTTAAAATTATTGGACTATATGAAAGCCATGATTTTTTTTAAAAAGCCTAGACATCATCTTTCAAGAAATCATCAAGGAAAAGTACTCTGATATTCTATAATCAGAGGGTAAAAATAGAAACTGAAAGAATCTACTGATCACCTCCTGAAGGAGATCCCCAAAGGAAAACTCCTAGGAATATTGTGGCCAAATTCCAGAGTCCCCAGATCAAGGAGAAAATATTGCAAGTAGTCAGAAAGAAACAATTTGAGTATTGTGGAAATGCAATCAGGATAACACAAGGTTTAGCAGCTTCTACATTAAGGGATCAGAGGGCTTGGAATATGATATTTGGGAGGTCAAAGGATCTAGGATTACAACCAAGACACCTACCCAGCAAAAGTGAGTACAAGACTTCAGGAGAAAAGATGGACACTCAATGAAATAGAGGACTTTCAAGCATTCTTGATGAAAAGACCAGAGTTGAATAGAAAATTTGACTTTCAAATACAAGACTAAAGAGAAGCATGAAAAGGTAAACAGGGAAGAGAAATGATAAGGGACTTATTAGAGTTGAACTGTTTACATTTCTACATGGAAAGATGCTATTTGTAACTCATGAGACCTTTCTCAGTATTATGGTAGTTGGAGGGAAAAAATATATATATATACACACACACACACGCATATATATATATACATATATACATACACATATATGTGTGTATATACATATATATTCAGAGAGAGAGAACATAGGGTGAGTTGAATATGAAGGGATGATATTTCAAAAATAAAATTAAGGGGCAAGAGAGGAATGTGCTGGGAGAAGAAGAAAGGTAGAGATAGAATGGAAGGGGGGAGTGTAAATTATCTCCCATAAAAGAAGTAAGAAAAAGCTTTTACAGGTGAAAGGGAAAAAGGGGGAGGTGAGAGGAAATGGGTGAACCTTACTCTCATCAGATTTGGCTTAAGGAAGGAATAACATACACGCTCAATTGGGTATGGGAATTTATTTTATCCTACAGGAAAGTGGGGGGAAGGGGATGAGAGGGGGTGGAATGATGGAAGGGAGAGCATATTGGGGAAGCAGGTAAGCAGAAGCAAACATTTTTGAGGAGGGACAGGGTCAAAGGAGAGAATAGAATAAATGGTGGGGCAGGATAGGATTCAGAGAAACATAGTCTTTACAACATGACTATTATGGAAGTGTTTTGTATGACTATACATGTATAACCTATATCGAATTGCTTGCCTTTCCAATTGGGGTGGGTGAGGGAGGAGGAAGGGAGAGAATTTGAAACTCAAAGTTTTAGAAGTGAATGTTGGAAGCTGTTTTTACATGCAACTGGGAAATTAGATATGCAGACAATGGAGTATAGAAATCTATCTTGCCATATAGTAAAATAGAAGGGAAGGACATAAGAGAAGGGGGGGGGATGGTGATAGAAGGGAGGGCAGATTGGGAAAAGGGGTAATTAGAATAAACGTCATCTTAATGGGGGAGGGGAGAGATGGGGAGAAAACAGAAGTGATTCAGTTGGATTGGAACTCAAAATCTTGTGGAAGTGAAAGTTGGGAATGAAAATTTAATTAATTAATAAAAATAAATGAGTGCCATTTCTGAAAAATTAAAATAAAAAATGGAAACAATGTAGGCGATCTGATATAAATTAAAAAGTGAGACATTATCCTATAACAACGTCAGTGGGGCAGAAACTTAGCAAGAAATGGGACTGACAAGAAGAGACAAATGCAACAAATCAGACTTTGATTTTTTAAAAGTTGTATTGGGAGAAAAGAGAATGATCATATATTTCTGATTGGAATTAACATAATGGAAAAAATAAATTATAGAGATAAAGCTCAAAAAATGTAAAAAAAAAATAACGCAAAACACAAAACTTCTCCATTTGCTGTAACCGATGGTTACTGTGTATGGATGGTATGGTGGTGGCTGATGGAGCACCTGTGTTTTCTTGGTGTTGGAAACTTTTAGCAAATTATAATTTCTCTGTTAGTCTTTTTAAGTTCAGTCTATTTTTGTATTGCTCTGTCTTTCTTGGCATTCTGTTCTCTTAAACTTTTCATTTTTCTTCATCCATTCTTAAGAGTTCATTTTGCTTCTGACTGATGCCTCCTTTAATCTATCTCTTCCTTATTCCCTTCCTTTCTTTTAGTCCCTCTTCTCTCCTATTTCCCTGTTGGATTAGATGTATTTGCTTTTAGAACTTGTTTCTTGTTCAGTACCCATCCAGGGCCCATTCTCAGGGTACCTTCTTTCCACCATGGATCTGCGACACAAAACTGGGTACTGGGTACAGAGTTGCCAGAGCAAGGAAGCACACATTCCTGTATCCTGCTCTAGTTCAGGGATCCCTTAATGTTTCTTTCTGCTTCAGTGCTTACTGTCCTTTACCCAGTCTCAACTTTCCTTCATCAGCAACTGGGTGCTAGAATACTCCATATGTACAATGCTCTTGGCCAACCCCTGTGCCTGGTGTCTAGAAGACCTCTCTGTCTCCCTAAGCTACCCTTGTCTGCAGAAATGACTCACTGTGACTTTTTCTTGGCTTTCTAGATCTGAATTTAGTCTGGTGTATGTTGTAGGTCTTTGTGGAGGAAGTTTAGTGTGGACATTATACTGATTCCTACCATTCTGCCATATTGACTCTGCCCTTTCAAAATAAAAAATCTTAAAAATTAACAACATCTCAGAGCAATAAGGTGAACAAATGAAATGAATAAACGAAAAAGCATTTATTAAGTACTTACTGTGTACCAGGTTCCATGATAAAGAGAAGGATACATGGTTTTAGGGGAAACTGACACATAAGGAAGCGGTGGCCTTGTGATGAGAGAATCCTGTATTAACACCTGCTGCTCAGTAGGTGTATAACCTTAGGTAAGTTACTTATTCTCTCTGGGCCTCAGTTTCCTCATCTCCAAAATAAGTGTTTTGATCGCATATTTTCTAAAGTCTCTCCTTGTCTGTCTTCAAATGAGATAGTGTATGATGATTATAATTCTAATACAGGCTAGCGTTTACATAGTGCTCGAAGGTTCTCAGAGCATTTTTATACATGTTAACTCGGAAAACACTTTGTAAGGTTTAAAGAATCACCTTCGTCGTCTTCTCCTCCTCCTCCTCCTCCTCCTCCTCCTTCTCCTCCTCCTTCTTCTTCGTCTTCTTCCTCCTCCTCCTCCTCCTCCTCCTTCTTCTTCTTCTTCTCCTCCTCCTCCTCCTCCTTCTTCTTCTTCTTCTTCTCCTTCTTCTTCTTCTC
>CM053594.1:18724233-18753073 GCA_028646575.1 Pseudocheirus occidentalis
AAAAAGGAAAATGAAATTTGCATTGGGTACATATTCTATGAAGGAATTACATGAGAGTCCATGGATGGAGACCACATGGAAGAACAAGAAATGAATGAGCTGTGATGTATACTGGTGAAAGGAGTACTCATTGATGAGATCACAGATTCACCAAAGTGAAAACATTAAATTAGACCATCACTATGAACCTTTACATCCTAAAAGTTTAGGTACCTTCAGTTAATATGCCCTGTGTTATTTGATATAAAGAAAACTACACAGTGAAAGTATAAGCAAAAGCAATGTTCCAAAGCAGAAAGGAAGTGTGCATTATAAATACATAAGCATTGTTTTCCTTTAATAAACTGCCCAAATTTCCCCCCCAAGTTTTTCTAAATTCATTACCACATTATTTGGAGTCATTTTGGCAGCTGCTCCAAAGTCCACCAGCTTAATATGGCCTGTTCGGTCAATGAGAATGTTTTCTGGTTTGATATCTCTGTAAGAAAGACAAATGCAAAACCTCAAAAACCAAGGCTACTCTCTGCACCCATGAGAAATTCCTATACTGGGCTGTCAATTCTGTCAAGTACCCAAGAGTATGTTTGTAGAGATCTAAGTGCAATGAATCATTTTTGAAATATGAGCATACAGTTTTGAAGTACAGATTAAAACAAAAGAAAATATTTGGGAAATATGATATAACTGTAGTATTTCAGGGTCAGAAAAAACCTACCTCCTCATTTTACTGATAAAGAAACTAAGGCCCAGTCAATAAATGACTTGCCCAAGGACTCATGGAATAAAGGGCTACATAAAACCTGCTCTTAACTCACAATCGAACCCTTACTCTCCTTAGTCATGCTTAGCTCACACAGATGAGCAAGAAATAATGAAAACATGTTGGATGGGGAAAAGCTCATATCGATAGAAAGGACAGGATTCTATTCCACTAGATACTTTTAATTACTTATTGGCACAGTAGTAAACAAACACCCTGATCTTTTGGAGCTCTTCTCATCTCCTTAATGCCAAAAGGTACCTGCATCTTTTCTGTCAGAAAAAGAAACTCCATTTTTCTCCTCTATAACCCAAAGAGCCTTTATGAAATCTTCTGTTCTAGATAAAGCTCACCTTGCATGGGGTTCCTGTTGTCAAGGTACTTGTCACTTTACATGGCTTACTTTTATCTGGCTACCTATAAGACTGCCTCAGAATTGGGGGGTACACTCATTTGATGCACAAATAATGTAGTGCACTGATTTCTTACAGGACAAATCTGTACTGAGCTACTAAAAAAGAACCACTTACCGATGGACATAACCCAGCTGATGAACACTATGAATGGCTAATACCAGTTCAGCAAGATAAAACTCCACCATATTCTCATCTAATTGATCCTCATAGCGATTCAAGAGCGATAACAGGTCCCCTCCAGGCAGATATTCCATAACCTGTAGAGAATGACAAAACTGTTCAATCACATACAACAACTAGAATGCCTAAATTAAGTCCTCAAATGAAGTCTCTGACATAATACGGTTCTTTCATAAAGCAATCAAGATGTGTATGGCATTTTAAAGATCACACCTCTTTAAAAATACATCTCTTTGTAACAGCCTGAGTATGATACACTCAAAAAATTATTAATGTGATATTTTAAAAATAAAACTACACAAATATATTTAAAAGTACCTGAGGACAAAGCAGAAGCAGTCAGTTGCACATCTGAGTTCTCTAATTCTTATTAATAACTTCACTTTTTTTTTTTTTTTTTTTTTTTTTTTTTTTTTAGTACTTTAGCATTTACTAAATGCCTACTGTGTGCCAGGCACTGTGCTGAGGTCTGGTGATAAAGAAAAGCAAAAGATAGTCCCAGCCCTCAGGGAGCTCACAGTCTAATGGGGAAGGCAACACACAAAAAAGCTTTTAAGTAATACAAGAAGAGGCAGCAGACCACAGTGGACAAAAGGCTGGCCTGGGTAAGGAAGACCCAGGGTTGAATAACGCCACTGACACATACTAGATGTGTGACCATGGGAGGGTCACTTAACCTCTAAGTGCCCCAGGAAACTCTCTAATACAAATTATGGACAAACCACTAGTATTCGTGAGAAGAGAACGTTTCCACATTAGGAATTCCTCATGCCAATGAAATCATAGTCTGCTAAGAGGCAGTACTGGGCCTGGAGGTAGGAAGTCCTGAGTTCAAATCCAGCCCCAGACACCTACTAGAAGTATAAACCTGGGCAAGTCATTTTACCTCTGTCTGCCTCAGTTTCCTCAACTATACAATGGCATAATAACAGCATCTGGCATAATAACAGCACCTGCCTCCCAGAGTTGATATAAGGATCAACTTAGATAATATTTGTGCATAATAAGCACTTGATAAATGCTTGTTTCCTCCTCCTCATCCACACAAAGAATATACATCTATTTACAAAGCAATGTCCTCATAACTCTATAGAGGAGGTAGGTCAACAGGCACCTCTATGTTCCCCACAGTAGGACACGACAGCTACAAGGCTGGACACTGAAGATAGGATCCAGTAGGCTGGCCCATTGCCACTCCTTCTGCCAACCCCACTGCCATATGCCTGCTGCATTTCTTGATTAGTGCTAGTCACCACAGAGGGAAATGTTGGGGTATAAACTACAAGATGCCAAGTGTGGTCCTTGTTTATTTAGATTAAGTTAAACTTAAGTTGGCCCCAACCCAACCCATGGCAACCCCATTAAGTCTGGCCTAATAGTAAACCAAATCTCTATGCCAAAAACCCCAGTTACATAATTCTAAAACCAATAACAGGTGCTACAGCAATTTTCGGAGAACAACTTGATCAGAAAGACCTTGAAATAGTAGACAATCCTTGATCTCAAGGAGCTCTATAAAACTTCATAAAGTCCTTTATAAACATTTGCTAACTTAAATGAAGACAATTTTCCCTGGTATCTGTCAAAATGTCAATTATGGACCAATGAGAATTCCGTTCAATATTTATAACCTATAAGGTCATTCTAGATTTATGACCCTATGACTTATGAAGCACCTCAATTGTGGTTGCTAATAGTACATGAATATTTATAATCCAAAGACCAGAAGAAAAAAATGTCCTCCTCAAGGTGTTTATATCCTATCAAGAGCTTATTATTCTATCCAATGTGTAATATTATTGATAGAAGAATAGTCCATTGCAGGTTCCTTCACATTCACAAGAGACCTGATCTCAGTCCTATGGCACCCACCTGCCAAAATAAATCTCACTTACTTATCAGACTCAGTTCTGACCTGCAGGCAAAGAGTATGTGGGTGAATATATTTAAATATATATATGCTGTTATTCAAGTGTTCTAAATATTAAAAAAAAGGAAATTCACAAATAAAGAATTCATACGTTAAAAACTCAGGTCTCTACATGATGACATATCATAATTATGTTTTCCACTCTGCTTGTATTAAAAGATATGTTAATACAGAGAATCTCTAGTAAGGTAATGATTCTAGGATGCTGGGACAGTCAGTCATAGGGGCTGGAATGGTTTCCTTTATGGCTGACCATTGAAAGCTATACTCCATCTAGAAGTGGTGAACCTGAGGCCTTAAGGTCACATTTGGTCTTCTAAATCCTTAAGTGCAGCCTTCTTGACTGAATCCAATTTAGTCAAAAAGCCACACTTAAGGACTCAGAAAGTAACATGTGGCCTTAAGGCCACAAGTTCCCCACCACCTGCTCCATACCTTAACCTGAACCTGTACTAAGTATTAATACTAACATATTTCCTTCAAAGAGAAATATATCTTCCGAAAGAGATAAGAAAGAAATGTACCATGATTTTTCCAAGGGGTAGGTCTAACCAAGTCACTAACTTCCTATTATATTTTCAGGCTTCTAGCAGAGTGCATCCCTAAAGAAAACAAGCTGCAGACACCAAAACAGCTACTTCCATGAAAACAAGCCTCACATCATGTGAAGTAAACATGAAAATGCCTAGTGATTTTCACTTTAATCGTCTAACCAAAATTCATTCTAGTTGAAAATTCCAATAGTCACAATAGCAAAATTCTGCTCCAGGCTACTAAGCAAGTTACAAACTTACAAAGGGCATATTACAAGGGCACTGCTGATCACCCCCAAGCAGATAATGCCTTTTGGACCATTCCCCATCCCCAGAGAGTAAGAAAGCCTTCAGTGGTGCCGCTGGGCTCATCAACCTTTCCCTCCACGTTAGTCATGCTGGAGGATTCAACATTAGACCTAGAAAGGAATGTTAAACTGTACTTTCTGATATCAAGGAAATTGTGTAACTCTGTAGGTTACAAATATTAAACACCCGTGCTCCCGGAATATTCCTACAATTTATCACTCAATGGATCATGGACTTCCAGGAAGAACTCAGCACAGCAACAAAAAATAACACGATCAAAGCCAGAAACCAACACTCACGTTGGAGACCACATGTACAGTCTAAGTGGTCTTGGTTTAGGGCTGGGAGAGTGTTTTTAGCAAAAATGCAGAGTGGAAAGCTGTACTTAAATTCTATATGTTGATATTGTCCAACAATTCACTGATCAATAAAGTTCAATTCACTGAACAATAAAGTGATCAATAAGTTCAACAAACATTTATTAAGTACCTACTATGCCCAAGACACTGTGATGGGTTTTGGAGATATCCCCCAAATGAAGAAAGATGACCAAATCAGCACGTCCTACAGGAAGGTGGTAGTACATGATGCCAGAGCAGCAAACTCCAGACCAAAGATCAGTAATGGATCGTGCTAATCTGCTAAACTAGGAATTACCACAGGCGCCATGTGATGACCTCAGTGTCACCAACAAAACTCAGTGAGTGCTAAGGTCAGGGTGTGCCGGGCACTGTGCTCGGCACCTCACAAATGTTCTCTCATTCAATCCCCTGGGTGAGGAGTGGCAGAACGAGATCATCAACAAATAAGGCCCCAAATAAAGCCAATGCATGGCATCTGAAAAACGATACTCATCACAACACTATGCCAGGCAGCAGAAACAAGACCTGGGTACCCTGATCCCTGAGAGGGTAATCACTAGCCGGAATGGCAGAAAGTGCTTTGAGGTTCATAGCTTACATAGTCTTCGAGCTGAAAGGGACTTCAGGGCTCATTCAGTCCAAGCCCCTAATTTCAAGAAGGATGGAGCTCAACCCTGCTTATTTTCTCTGATACCAGCCCTTCCCCTGTGTTCCTGTTGTCCCCTGGGCTGTTCCTTGCCTCAGGATTTCCTTCATTTGTTTTCTTTTCCCACACAAAATCTTTTTTCTACCAAAACCTTAGAGCAACCTACTCTCTTCCTTAAGCATATTTTCTTCCCCCATTCCTCCAGTAATGGTTCTTTAAAGAGAAAACAGCAGAACTCTGGACTGAGCTCACATTCTGATTTTTCATCATTAATGCTTTTAGGACAAGCCCCTGCTTCTCCTTAGTTCAGAGGGATGTTGCAGTAGCAAATGAGATAACTATTTTCAAATAAATACAGTATTAAGCAACATGGTGTAACTGGAGATAGCTGAGAAACCCCAGCGGGCTGACAAACCAGCCTGTCATGCAGCTAGCTTCTTGTAACGGACTTGCTCTTTTTGGAGCACACTTCCAACTGGTTCTTTCAAACAGCAGCTGTAGGTGCTAATAAAAGGGCAAATTTTGCATCTGCTCAGGGTGAGTAAGACTGCAGATCCTAAGCTGATGCTTCCAGCCACACCCAAGCACAAGGGAAGGAATTTCACCAAAAGCATCTTAGAAAAGGAAGGATTAGCTATGCTGGTACCAAGAAGAACTAATCAAATATATAATTGGTGTTCATGATAAGAACCACTTGTGCTAACCAATGCTAAGTGTCCTTTCATGCACTTCTTTTATCAAAACTATCAATTCCACTATTTCCAGAACACTCTCTGAAACTGGTTGCAATCCTCTTTTGCCACGGCTGCTATTTCTCAGTAAGAGGGGAGAGCATTTCAGGCCTGAGGGACTGAGGGACTCCATGACTGGAGAGGCACATGGCTGATGTGTCAAGTACAAGCCACGGCAAGCAGGCAGGTCTTCTTAGATCAGAGAATCCACTAACTCTATCTCAAAAATTAGGGAGGCCAAAAAAACCTCCAACTGGTGGTCAAATCTTGTCATGAGTTATTTAACTGGATTGGGCCTTGTACAACAGACAGACAGGTTCATACTCAAAAATCTTTTGAACCTCAAGGAACCTGCCAAATAGTTTTCATTCCACTAGGTCCACGACCTTCAAGAAACAAGGGGTACCAACCAAGCTAGGACCAGACGCTACAGGGACACCCTCTTCAAAATCGCTGCAAAATGTTCTGGATGATAGGTAATAAATTATCCATTCATGCCACTGATTAGCCAGTAATGTACTTTGGTGATATCTGGTCATCTTTTCCTCATTACTGAACACTGCAGTTCTAAAGTGCCATGAAAGGCTTCCATGTGAAGTTCCTTGCTTTGTTGGTTTTGAGACCAGTCTGCTTTTTACATAAAATGCCCAGGCAAAAAAAAAAAAAAAAAAAAAAACCAAACCCCAAATGTTTATGGTTTGTGGGCTTGGAAGGGCTTCATTCTAAATATTCTAAATTTTTACAAGTCACAGCTTTGTCTACCATGTGCAGAGGTCATCACCATGGCTCCTTCCTAGGATTCTACATCTCATCTCCTCACATAGTAAGATTCTAAATGCACTTCTGCTAATGTAACGTCTCCAAAGACCGAGACACAAAACAACTATTTCAAAGGCAGTGAGAACTCCAAGAATTCCAGAAGGTAATAACACATTTAACAAATGAATTGAGGTCTATAAGAAGTATTCATATCTCATTTCACCATTGAGAAAACTGAAAAGGAAAAGGCTAATGTCTCCTGAGAGACCAAACACAAAACACGAACCAATACTCCAAGCCTAGCTTCCAACTGATGGCCAGTTGTCTTCCAAATACTCTATTCTTGCATATAGGAGCAATGGCAAAGTTAATGGATGATACACTTTTAGAATACTTAACCCCCTGCTCCCTCCTCCACAAAAAGAGAAAAAAAAATACCTAAATCTCTAACAATCTTACATCAGAGATCAAAATAGCAAATTTATATTTTGATCATTTTAAATACATTTTTATTCATATATTTTAACAGGAGGAATTTTGTTTCCACAGGATTAAAGTACTCCTATCTCTGAGTTATAGCAGAATGAAAGTCAGAGGCAACTGGTTCTAATCAGAGCTGTGATCTAGCAGAACCAGGTTTCTGATCAGGTAGCGGGTTAGAGGCATGCACCCATGTTTGAGGAGCTGTTTGAGGGGAGCATGACAGGGGCAGTTCGGGAGGTTGCACCTAGCCAATGGAGAACAAGGCAGGAAATGCAAATAGAAGCAATATAAAAGGGCTCACATTTATCTGAGTTCCTGTACTCCATTAAGGGAGTTACCCATTTATTCAGAAATAATAAATGTAATGAAATGCAATGTAATGAAAATCTTCCTGGCTTTACAACAAATATTGTTTATACCTACACTAAGGATGTGTCTCACACCTACATTTCCCAGGCTGCCTCCCACCTCAAGAGTAATCCCTCTCTTATAACAAAGATTTTGCTTTCTTTTCTTTCTTTTTTTTGGTTACATTTTGACGTCCAGTTTGTCTTCCCTCCTTCCTCCCTCCCAACCTCACATTAGGGAAGGCCAGCATTTACTATAGATCAATTGGGGAATCACACAATACATCCCTCCACAGAGAAGTTCTTTCTCTGGAGCTGGACAGCATTTTCCTTAAGTCCTTCAGAATTGATACGAATACTCATATTCCTCAGAAGAGTTTGGTCATTCACAGTTGTCTTCAAACAGCATTGCTGCTACTATGTACAATGTTCCCTTGCTTCTACTTGTTTCACTCAGCATTATTTCATGCAAGTCTTTCCATGTTTTTTTAAAACCAACCTGGTCATCACTTCTTACAGGAGAGTAGTATTCCAACACAATCCCATACCACAACTTATTCAGCTACTCCCCAATTAATGGGCATCCCCTCAACTTCCACAAAGAGAGCCACTGTAAATATTTTTAGAACATTGAAATTCTTTTCCTTTTTTCCTGATCACCTTGGAAAACAAATCTCATAATGGTATCACTGGGTCAAAGGGTATATACAGTTTTAGAACTCTTTAGGCATAATTCCAAATTGCTCATCAAAACGGTTGGATCAGTTCACAATTCCACCAACCACTTACTAGTATTCCAATAGCAAAGATTTTCAAAGAGGAAAAAAACAGTTCAACAGCATGAAGTAATATATTCATAATGGGCTGGTGTCATGCAATGCCCCACACCCACAGTCTGACTCTGCAAAAAGCAGGGGGTGCAAGGCCTTCTCAGATCTCTTCTTGGGAGCTAAATTTGGCCATGATTTCACAGCATTTGACTGCTTATATTGCTGCTGCTGCTCATTCCATCTACATCACGGTAGGCATTGTGTGCAGTTTTCCTAACCCTACAAACTTACTCTGCATCAGTTCATGAGTCTTCTTTCCCATGCTAATCAACCAATCCACTGATCCAAAAGCATTTATTAAGTGCTCACTAGGCTCCAGAGCACTGTACTAAACACTGGGAATACAAAGATAAGGCAAAAACAGTCCCTGGTTTCAAGCAGCTTACATTCTAATGAGGGGAACAACCCATTTAAATCAGAACATACAAGACAAATAAAGACTAGAGGGAAACTAACCTGAAGAAAAATGGTGCTGGCAGCTGGGGAGCCCAGAAAAGGCTTCCTGGAGAAAGCAATGCTTCAACTGCCTCTTAAAGCAGGCTAGAGGCTTTAAAAGTCACAAGTTAGGAGGGAGAGCATTCCAGGCATGGCAAGGGGAAGAGAAGGCAGTGACAGAATGGTTTGTTTTACTGAACTTCAATCTGGGATGGCTCGTTGGGCAGAGAAAAGAAGAGGCCAGGTTTGAAAACAAATCTGATATAAAGGCAAAAGGGATAAATAAAAAATAAAATTATTTTTAAAAAAACAGAAGAATAGGGACACAGAAAACAGAACCATTTCTGGATTTAGAGGAAAAGACATAAGGATGCTTGCACTGGTCAAAACACCAATTTAAAACCAGAACATTTTGACAATTTTACACTAACCTCAAATGCAATAGTTGTACAAATTATAAATAACACCACCAGTATCATTGTTGTAGAGAATGCCTGCCATACAAACAGAAGTTGGTAAATGAATGTGTCAGAATTTTCTAAAAATCCATTTCACCATAACCACATCAGCACAGCACGGCCACTCTAAGCCATCTGCCAGGGATGCAGACAGCATTGTTCAAGAGAAACAGAGGCTGATGGCTGGCACACAGGCCAGGGAGCCAGTGTGAGAAAGGAACACGAGCACTGGCTCTGGATTCAGGAAGCAGCTCTGACATTAGCCATATGATGCTGGCCAAGTTGCTAAATAAATCTCTCTGAACTTTAGTTTCCTCACCTGTGAAATAAAGGTAATACAATTTATACCAGCTCCTTCACAGGATAATTGCGAGGAAAGGATTTTGTAGACCTTCAAGTGCTATATGGATGTACTTATTGATAGTTATTTATCAGAGCAGTTAAAGACCTATACAGCAAAAAGCGATCAACTGTATTCATTGCTGAGTAGGCAGAAGTGTTATTTCCAAACACCAAACCCAGAATAAGCTATATACTCTATTACCCAGCTTAGGGCATTGGGTTGTAAAAAATGTGCATGCCATGAATCATGGGATCCATCTCAGGACACTACTTCACTATAATTTGGAACAATACCCAAATGACTCTAAAACTGTGCATGCCCTCGGAGCCTGCAATAAGATCTTGGAGTTAGAATAAAAGGATTCAATCACCTGACTGGAACAACTTTGTGGCATCTTGCATTGGTGGCGACTAAATGACTGAAAGTGGTAAATGAATTCATCGAAGACATCCCACAGTCACTAGCAGGATAGGTTAAGAGGAGCAAGGCCCATCATCACTGAGAAGAGCCTATGGTGCTTGTAATAAGACTAGGTCTGTATCCCAAAGAGATCAAAGAAAAAACAAACGGATTTAGATATACAAAAATGTTAATAGTAGCTCCTTTTGTGGTGGCAAAGAATTAGAAATTAAGGGGATGCCCATCAACAGACAAATGGCTAAACAAGTTGTAGTACATGATTGTGATAGACTATTAACATGCTATAAGAAATGATGAGGGGAATGGTTTCAGAAAAACCTGAGAAGACTTACATGAACTGATGCAGAGTGAAGTGAGGAGAACAGTAAACAATATTGTAAGACTGATCAGCTGTGAAAGACTTAGCCACTCTGATCAAGACAGTGATCTAAGACAAAGGACCTGTGATGAAAAACGCTACCCACCTCCAAAGAGAACACTGATCAACTGAACACAGACTGAAGCATACATCTTTAGTCTTTGTTGTTTTAGGCTTTTTTTGGTTTTTTCTTTTGCAACACGGCTAACATGGAAATGTTTTGCATGATTCTACATGTATAATCAATATCAAATTGCTTGCCTTCTCAAGTGGGGGAGGGACAGAAGGGAAGGAGAGAGTTTGGAACTCAAAACATCTTGCACTGTTGGTGATTAAATGACTGAAACTGGTAAATGAATTCATCGATGATATCCCAGTCACTAGCAGGACAGGTTGAGAGGAGCAAGGCCCATCAGCACTGAGAAGAGCCAACGGTGCTTGTAATAAGACTCAAACCTCTGCTCCAGTGAAGGCCACTCCTGACTTTGGCATGTACACATATGTAACCAAGATCCTTGCACAGGATCAGGAACACTACATCAGTGCCAACCTGTAGGGGATAGCTTCAGTCTCTGGTCAGTGGGATTTTTGGTCCAGCTGTTTCTGCAGATGCCTTGCATGTTACGCACCTCATGGTCAATGACACTGTGGAAGACCTGGTGGCTTGCAGCTCATATGCCTTTTGGCTGAAAAGATTCCTAAGTCACAGCCTGCTCTGGGTCTTCTCTGTACACAATGGCCACATACAGGGATCACCTGGGGACTCAGGCTCAAGCTCCTAAGCTGGGAAGGAGCCAGCAACAGGATCAGAGAGCAAGTGAGCAGCCCAACACACTGAGAGAAGTTAAAAGGCATGCTGCACATCACACAGCCAATATGTTATCAGAGGCAAGACCAGACACAGGGCTTTCTGGCTTTGAGGTCAGTCTTCTATCCGCTAATCTACAATGCCAAGTTTTGTGTGTGTGTGTGTGTGTGTGTACATGTTACACACATGCATATTATGTGTACGTACACAAGCACTGCATTTTGTTTACATGTATCTTGCTCACATGTGCCAATATGTGCTGTATACATATAAGGGTGTGTATATGTGTAGGTGTGTGTATAGACAAGTATACTATGAATGTGTACATGTGTGTCTGTGTATACACACAAATCCTTAGTAAATATTATTGCACCAGTATCGATATGCTGAGACAACCAAAATACCCAAAAACTGCTTATCCAAGGGGAAACTTCTGAGTGCTCATAGAACTACACAAAAATCTAAACATCAGAATTGTATGAATCACGGAAAGAAAATGCTCCAAAATGACAACACACCAAGAAAGCATATTGGCAGTTGTGAAGACAAAAATGGTAAAGCCGAGATTCTGATGCGCCATGGGATCAGTAAGACACCCACGGCTTTGGAGAAGAGACAATACCCATACCACAGGGAGATCCTGGAGAGAAAATGGACAGTGGGATAATGATATGGGAGAAAAATACCTGGACTTGGGGTCAGGGGAACCACGTATCGATCCTGTCTCAGACACTAAATGCATGTGACCACATAAAGACACACTGTGTGGTCTGTCTCCTTGGCTGGATGCGCCTCCAGATTACCCCCTCAGAGCTCTGTCCTGGATCTTCCCTTCTCCCTTTAGAGTAAATCTCATCAGCTCCCATGGATTTCATTACCACAGAATCCAGTTTCAGCTTAATGTTTTTATAGTACATGGACCAATAACAATTTCCAGGCTACCCTTCGGAGTTTAAACTAGAAACTAAACAACTCAGGAATGAAACAAGCTGCAAACCAAACAGTAACAATCTATTAAAGAAAGGGATCACTGCTAGGGAGAGTGAGCAAAGCTCCTGAGCAGCCAACTCTTCATATGAAGCTATTTAAGTCTTAAATAAGCAACACACGGCTCGAAATGAGGCTCCTTCCAAATGGGCTAACCTACAGAAGAGCTATTACAAGAAATGGGATAGTAATGCCAAGTCAGAAAATGGACTGAACTCACGACTCAAAATTCAACTGCAAGAGTTCCTGAGAGAAAGTTCTCAAGGGCCTTTAAAATATTCCGCTACTTCTGTGAAACGTCAAGGGAAGAAGGGATGAACTAGACAGTCTATGGGAAATGATCGTAATGTCAAAACATATCTGTGTAAACAAAAATAGAACTGAGATATAATTTACAGTTTAATGTTTATTAAGTTTGGGTTTTTTCCTATAAAATTAATACTTTTTTAATTCCCAAAAAAAGCTATTTTTATTATAAGGTAAATAAATTATAGAAACACAAAAAGAACTAAAACTCAGCACTTCTTCTAAAATTTCATAAAATCCTACATGGGAAAAAAAAACCTGACACGCTAGATCAATATTTGAAGCAATCACCACAGGTGAGAGATTTACATATGCCAGGAATATCATCCTTTCATGTGTGAAATCTGTGTGGGGGTTTAAAACCCCTCAAATGAAAATGTACTATGATCTGCATTTGTGGTAACCAGATAAAATAACCATAAGACCAAACTTAACCGTACCCACGTCGATGGTAATCTCAGCTAACTCAGGAGCCACACCTGCAATCACCATTAACCCAGAGTCACATGATTCCTGAATGCTCTGCAGAGCCACACTGCCCTCCAAGGCCTCAACATGCCATAGTCTGCACAGGAAAGTGCCACATGCAAACAGAGAGCCTCCATCTAAGTGTCACTGAACTAGACCAATCCCAAGAGAAGATGAAGACAAAATCTAGGCTCACCAGATAAAGATTCTCTTTGTCCTGGAATGCATAGTGTAACTGAGGGATCCAAGGACTTGTACTCCGAGATAATATGCTTCGTTCTTCTTCAAAAAATAAAACCTACAAGAGAAAAAACACTTTTTAAGCAAACACATTTTCAAAATGGACTTATCAAGGCTGTTCCTCTGCCTTCTAGAACATACACCTTGCCCCAAATTCTAAAAAAGATCTCATTGCCCTAAAATAAAGGGGGCAGAGCAAGGGTCCCACAATGCGGCCTCACTGTTCCTTCCGACTGCTATCTTTTTTCCTTTTCTGAGCCAAGTTCCTTGAAATCACTGGTGCTCTCCATCTTCTTCCCATCATCTACCTCTTTGCTTGACCCCAGTAATCTATCTTGTTTCATTCAAATGCTTACCAATGCACAGATATAAGATACTGTACATCTGGCACACACAAGGCATTCCAGCATCACCAGTTGGCTTCAAGGGCTCTCCCTAAAATGAACCAGCCTTGTATATGCTACTAAACCTCCATTTATTAGTCTCTACTACTTTACTCTTCTTGGCTAGAAAGGCAAGACTCGCTCCAAGTCTTTACATACATTTTTTAACTGAAATTTTCATTTGTTCTGATATCTTGGTTTTTTTTACATTACCTTCATTCTGAATAGGGCCCTCCTCTCACAAACAATTTAAAAGGAGAAAACTAACCAACACACCCTCGACTGAGCCTACAGCAAACATAATGTTTCCTAACAAGAGCTCCCAGCCCTGCAAAGAAGGGAGGTTCATTTTCTCATCCATCATCTCATCAGTCACTCTAATTATAGAGCATTCAATTTTGTTCTGTTCTTTCCATGCAAACTGGTATGCTCACTATATACAGTTTTCCTAGACCTGTTTACATACCTCTGCATCAATATAGGTCTTGCAGTGTTTTTCTGAATTCTTTGTATTTTTCATTTTTTAGAGGGGGATAATATTCCACTATATTCATGTACCACAATTTACTTAGTCATGGACCAGTAGATAGGAAGCTACTTTATTGCCAGAACTTGCTACCACAAAAAGAGCGGCTACAAATATTTAGCATCTTTCGAACCTTTCTGCCTCTCCTTAGAACTCAAGAGCAAAATTTCCTGTTTATCCCTATTAAATTTCATTTTATTAGATACGACCCATGTGCTAGCCTTCCAATATCCTTTGGAGTCCTCTGTTATTCAATATGCTAGCTACACCTCCTAGTTCCTTGTATTTGACAACCATGACATCTCTGCTTTTAGCCAAGGCAATAATAAAAACAACACAGGGCCAAAAACAGATCCCAAGGGTATATATTACTCAAAGCCTTCTTCCAAGATAAGAGCAAACCATTAAAAACTACACTATTTGTCTCTGTCCAGCCAGCCTGTTCCAACTCCATCTAACTGTTCTATCATCTAAGTCAGAGGTATCAAACTCAGGACCCGAGAATGCCGCCTAAAGCATATTAAAATGTAATTGGGGGGTAGTTAGGTGGCACAGCAAACAGAGCACCAGCCCTGGAGTCAGGAGGACCTGAGTTCAAATCTGGCCTCAGATACTTAACAGACACAAGCTCTGTGACCTTGGGCAATTCATTTAACCCCAATTGCCCTGCCCTCCTCCCTACAAAAAGCAAAAAATAAAAATATATAATTGGGAAATATTTAACAAAATAAATAAAAATACAATGTAATGAATGTAATTTGTGGTTTTTTTAAATCAATATGACGCCTTCGAGGATCTGTTTAGCGCTGATCTAAAGCCTACATCTCTCCATCTTTTCCACACAAATAGCTCTTCCCCAATATTCATTCTCTTAGGAAATTCATCCATTGGTTACAATTAGCTAACTGACACCTGTATGTGGCTGACTCCCAAAAGCTACCTACCATCTTCTCCAAGCAGTGCTACTCCCACCTGCCAAATTTCACACACCCTCTTCTTCTTACCCGGAATGCCCTGCCCTCAACTCTCTGCCCTGGATCAAATCATGACAGGTCTAATCAGGCCAGCCACCAGTCTACATTCATGTATGCCCTCCAACATTAGTTCAATAATTATTCTTCCTTTCCCTAAGGCAGTCAGTCAGATATGAAGCTATATCTTTGTGTTGATTCATCTTTATATATTTTTGCTTATGTTTTTCTGTCACTCCCACAAAGATTATAAAAAAAGGCTTACAAATAGTAATCATATTTTCTACACGCCTTAGAGCTTGCAAACAGGGCCCCCAAAAAATAAAAAAATAAAAAAAACCTCCAGAAACACCTGGAACACAAAGGACATTCCAAACCTCCTGGCTAAAGGGCCGAGATCTCAACCTGTAAACAGAGGGCCACCTCTCTTGGAATGCTGCCCATTAATTTACGCAAATACTTGCCTATAGACAGCAGCTTTGTTTACAAGAACTACCATAACTGAGAAGATACAGCTTCCTATCAAGCAAAAGATTACCTGGCCATATAATAAACACAAATTATATTTAACTTTCCCAAATGCCTGTTAAATCTCACACACAGCCAACAAGCAAAAACAAACAATGCCTAACTGAGCTGACAAGATTTCTCTAGCTCTAAAGAAGATGGCTACATGAATCATTTGTAATGACAACCCCTTTTCTAAAGGCCAAAGAGATTATATAATAAAATGAAATGACAAGAATGTTTACAAAGGACCTATGATCCTTGAAAATAGCTAAAGAATATTTAGGAAGAAAAAAATTAGGAAGCAAGAAAGCTTTCTGCCCATACAACTACACCTAAATCTGAGTTCACGAGGCCCAATCTGCTTGGCTGACCTCAGGAACCATCATTACATAACTATCAGTCTCTTAAAGTGTTGTTATCAAATGAAAAACTATACATAAAGAATGTTCATACCTCTTCTTGCGCCAACAAAGACCTCTTCTTCATCACTTTCATGGCGTAGACGTCCCCAGTGACTTTTTCCCTCACTACCTGCACTTCAGCAAAGTGACCACAGCCCACCAGACTTTTTACTTCAAAGTCCTTCAGGCTAGGCTGGAGTTCCCGTAATTCAGCGATGGTCTCTGAATCTGCACAAGATAGAAGAGTTACTTCCAAATAAGTAAGGTGATTGAAACAAATATCTGTTTACTAAAGGAGAAAGTGCTATTAGGTGTTTCCAGACTGTCAAAAGACAGTCACTTTACTTCCTCATCAAAGTCATAAATAAAATAAAGCATATAAAATAAGTATAAAAGTGTTTTCATATGATGTTATATTAAAACTACTAAGTGTTCCCAGAATTCAAAAGAAGTTTCCATGGTAGCTATAATTTGAACCCCACATAGTCAGAAAATAGACGAGGAAGACACATCATGCTTTTTTCCCTTTCTCTCCGTAGGCTGCAACATAATATTTGAACGCATACTCATCCCAGCATTTTGTCCAGTTTAATACAATTACCTAGGAAATGTAGTTTCCACCAATGTTTGTCTTCCACTGTAAGTTTCACTCTGCTTCTAGCTTCTTTCCACTCAGGCTAAGTATGTTTTGCTCACTAGTCCCAAAGTTTTTCTCTCTGTGAGTCACTTTCAATAATTCATCCCTCTCTTTTTGGGGACAGAGGAAGGGAAGGAAAAGGGAAACCCTCATTCCAAGCCACCAAAACATACTTGTTATTTGCAGTATATGAATTGGCTAGCAGATATCTCTACTCACTGCCATCTCTTTCCTAAACATATTCTTAATTCTTTCCTTGATTCTAGTCTTTTATTGTGAGATTGAAAACATACATGGTGAAGTGTAAGCTTCAGCCTTCTGGGCTACCATGTAGCTTAGCAATTTTGGTACATCCTTCACCAGAATGCACAGCTACAGAAGTGTCCTTCAGTCTTTTTTGCTCCTACCTGTTGTCACTCTACTATTCCAATAGCTCAACCCAGCAGACAGAACAGCCAGGGTTTGGGCAGTGGTAGGGCGGACACCACTGAGTGGCTTCTCCTGAGATGCCACACTCATACTCCAGTGGAGCTCCAGGCTCTGCTCAAATTGGAGCACAAAGAAAGGGAAAGATGAAGAGAATGAATGAGGAGCCTGCCACCTGCCCCATACAAATGACCCTAGAAGTGTATCCTTTCAGGATTCTGAGGCTCCCCTAAACCCTACCCAAACTTATCTCTCTTCACAAAAATGTTCTTTACACAGTTAATGTCAACAAGCTAAGATAGTAAAACTAAGCCAAGTATAATTGGACACTCGATAACTACTCTACATACTTCCCAGTTTTTTCCCCGAGGCTCCAGAACTCTAGCACCAATAGCCTCAAACTCCTGTAAGTCACGCTAAGAGTGGGTGTCACCTCAAGGCTCTGTCCTCTACACTTTCTTATTCGGTGATATCATTCCTTCCCTTGAGTTCAATTATCTATCACATATCATCTACAATCTAGACAGAGAGAGCACTAATCTCGTCTGAGCTTCAGTCCCACATCATGAGTTGCCTGGTGGATATCTAGACTGGATGATCCTTAAACATTTCCAACTGGATGCGTACCAGACAGAATTTGCTAGTTTTGTCCCCAAACCCTGCCCTCGTTGGAATTTCCCTATTACTAGTCACCCTTCCAGGCACGCAGCTTCCCAGCCTTGGAGGCATCCTCAAATCCTCATTCTCATTTCTACTTTCATACCCGCTCTGGCCCGGTCCTTTCCTTCTGCTCATACATACCACAGCCCTGGTTCCGGTTCCTGTCATTCCCTTTTGCCCAGACTATCACTATAGCCTATTGACTGTTCTCCCTGCCCCCCTCCAGCCTCCACCAAGATTCCAAAGGATCTTTTCCTAAAGCATCGATCTAAACTTTTTACCCCTACCCTAGAAATCCCAGTGGCTCTCTATTACTTCTAGAATCACAAACTCCTATGCTTGGTGTTTTCATTTCTTCCCAATGTGGTCTCCTCTCTAGCTTACGTTTTTCCCCCTTCCACACACTGCGTAACACAACTGGCCTATCCAAGCTGGTCTAGCTCCCTTCTCCTTTCTCCATGCCCTTGCACCAGCTGCCCTATTACAGTGTTTCTTACACTATGAGTGTTTAAATGCCATAAACCAATCAACCAGCAAATATTCAAGCAACAATCAAATGCCTGGAATGTACTTCAGAGGATCATAGATCTCAAAGTAGAAGAGACCTTAGTAATCAGCGAGGACCAAAGAGATTAAGTGACTTTTCCAGGATCACACAGCTACTAAGTATCTAAGGCAAGATTTGAACCCAGGTCTTCTTGACTCCACATCCAATGCTCCAACCACCACACACCATGCCACTTCTACTCTTTCCATAACTGTCTCTGAGAATCCCCGGTTTGCCACATTCTACACCAAGTCCTTCCTCATTCACCTAGCTGTCAGCACCTTCCTTCCCCAAACAACTTTTTTTTTTTTGCATAAAAAACATAATGCATTATTTTGCATAAGTTCTGTATGTACTTATAGATGTCTATGTTGTCTCCAATTAGAGAGTAAGCTTCTCGAAGGCAGGGATGGTCTTGCTTTTGTCTTTTGTATCCTCAGCAAGGTGATCGACATATAGCTGGTATTTAAGAAATGCTTGCTAATGGACTGGTTTATGGCATTTAAATACCCACAGTGTGAGAAACACTATAATGGAGATGGAAAAATAGAAACAGGCCCAATCAAAATACTTCTAACAAAGAAATGCCTTCCCAGATAGATGCTCTGACACATGCAGGTTAGTATCAACACAGCCAGGTGCTGTCTCCTTCATTCAACCTCCGCTACCATTTCTATCCAAGTTCAAAAGCTGGCAACACCCAGAAACTTATACCAACAATTTGAGAGAAGACTAAATATCGCCCTTTCAATATTTATATTAGCCATCCTGGGTTGAAATGCTAAAGGCAGCCCCCCTCACACACCCCGCTAAGAAGTTGCCTGTTCCTGTCACTAGTCCCTTCTGCTGTCACCAAGCAAGACTTAGAGGACCTGAGTAGCCTTTGATTAAATGTGGATGAAAAGCTCAAAACTAATAAAGGCTGCCAAGAGTAACAGCAGGGAACCAAGATCCAGATACTCACAAAATTCTTCCTCTCACCCTACTCCTACCCTCCCATTTTAGAACAAAAATATCTAAGAGAGGGATGGAGGTGGGGGAAATTATGGGAATAAAGACAGTACCCAAATAACTAAAAAAACAGTTCTAAAACCCAGGATCATTAGTCAATTTAAGAACAATTTTGAAATTAATTCTAACAAAGAAAAAGTACTCCAAACTTACACTTTCTGACAAAGTTGCTCACATGCTTAATCTTCATTAGGGCAGGGCTGCTGCACTCTTCAAAGAAAACAAAAAGGGCATCCAGTATCCCTTCACGGGAGAGAGGAGACATCTGCTGTTGAGTCATGAAGGGTGTTTTACCCTAAAAACAGCAAACAACAGATGGAGTACTAGTCAATAACGAAAAGCCTGGATCAATAACATCCCCATAAAGTAAATGACACAGTGCCAACACAAGATAACTGTGGTGTGTGCTATAGGAACAGGACAATCTTGCAGGTTTGCTCTTTCAAACACCAACAGCCATCACATCCAGGAAGTCAACTGAAGGGAGAAGTGAATGGAAGTGATGAAGCTGGATTTCTGAAACCAGGACATGTGGCAGAACACGGTAACCAGACTGCTATCCAGATATACTTCTGACTGTAAATTTAGCATTTTGCCTTGGACACAACATCTCCCAAAGCACATCTTATTGAGCTATGCAGCAGTAACGACTACTCTTCTCACATAGACAGGATCCGAGAGGCTTTGTCAATGCAATTTCTTCTCACAGCCTAAGAAACAGAATGATCAGGGGGCCACCATGCTTGCAGGGTTGGCCACGGTTCTGCCACTGACTCACTTGAACACAGAGCAACACAGTACAATGGAAAGAGAACTCAGTCTAGAGGCATAGAACTTTCTGCTCCCACAATTTACTGTCTGGGATCAAAGGCAGAGCCCTTAACCTCTCAGGGCCTCAGTTTCCTTTTCCACAAAAATGAAAGGGTTAAAGATGACCCTGAAGGTTCATTCCAACTCTAAGTCTGTGATCCCTCTCTGTGCCTCGGCTACTCTGCCCAACTAGAGCAGAGGATCTTAACCTTTTCTTATGCTTCAGACCCCTTTGGCAGTGAGGTCTATGGGCTCCATCTCAGAAAAATGTTTTTGAATGCATAAAATAAGATATAGGATTACAAAGGAAACTAATTCTATAAAGTTTTCAAATATTTTAAAGAAATAAGTTCACGGGTCCCAGGTCACTAGTCCCTGGACTGGAGTTTCTTGCAATAACAATCCTACATCAAGTCAAAGTAACATTACAGACTCAAGGTTCCCCTTTAAAGAGCTTGGGAGAACGTCAAAATTCCAATGTTCTACCTCAAACTCACTAAAAAAAAGTTTTATATACACAAATGGCATTTTTTCTTATTTATTAATGTCAAACAAATGTCAAACATTTTGTTTACAAACAGAAAATACAATGGAGGGAGAGAACCAGAAGAAGAAATTGGAAAATGAACCAGGATGATACAATAAAAGTTCCAATATTGTCCTAAGCTCTCCAGATGTAACATATAATTGCATTAGGAAAAGGAGATAAAATATTTGAAAACAAATGTGGAATTTTTTCAAAATCTGTTCACCACTTCTATGGATTTTATAGACTGAATTCGAGCGGGTGTGGTACAGTGGATGGAAAGCTTCCCTCAGATTTAGAAAGATCAGGGTTCGAATTCCATTTATCTAATCAGTCAAGAGCCAAACTAGGAAGTTGCATAAAGGCCCTTCCTTAATCATTTTGCCACGTTTTTAAATCCCTACTCCTTTCTCCAATAAATTAGCTATTCCTCTCACCTTTGTGTCTTCTGCAAATTTAGGCCCTCACTGAAGACTTGATCCAAGTCACTGATAAAAAATGTCCAGCACAGATCCAGGAGCCCTCCACCTAAAACCTCCTTCCAAACTGACACTGAACCATCAACAGCTTTTGAGTTCAAATTTTCAACCAGTTCCTAATTTATCTGGTATTTCATCATCTAGCTCCACTCTCACCATCTCATCCACAAGAGATACAAGAACAGCACAAAAAACTGTCCAATTTTTGTTGTTGTTTGGTCATTTTTTTCAATCATATCTGACAATCTGTGACCCCATTTGGGGTTTTCTTGGCAAAGACACTGGAGCAGTTTGTCATTTCCCTTTCCAGCTCATTTTAAGGATAAGGAAACTGAGGCAAACAGAGTGAAGTGACTTGCCCAGGGTGACACAGCTAGTGTCATGAGACTGCATTTGAACTCAGGTATTCCCGACTCCAGGCCCAGCCTGGGGGCATTATCTTCAGGGCACCACCTACCTGGCCTGTCTAATGCTTTGTTCTAATCTAAATAAGCTATACCAACAGCCTTCCCTTCACCTTCTAGTCTAGTCAGCTTGTCAAAAAAAGGAAAAGATTTAAGTCTGGCATGAGCTGTTCTTGATGAAGATGGTTTCTCAATGGTTCTTTGTGAGAGCTCTCTCTTCTTTCTTCTAGATGCTCACTAACTATTCCTTTAATAATAATAATACCTTCCAGAATCGTGACAAGAATCAAAATCAAATTCACTGGCCCCTGGTTTCCAAATTCTCTTCTCTTCCCTTGTTTCAAAACTGGGCTATCTGTTCTTCTTCAGCCTCGTTAAACCTCTCCAGCTGGCTCCACAATTACATCTGCCAAGTCTTTCTACACCAAGAACACAGTTGGTTGGAGCCAGGTCACCGGAAACCACCAATGGCAGCAAAGGTCTTAGAATATTGAGTATCAACTTCCTATTAGCTATTTTTGTTCTGTCCTTTTCAGTCCAAAAATCACTCAAAGAGAGAAACAAGCAAAATATGCAGCAAGCATCTCTATCATCTCTCATTCATTTTCATGGCATCCTCCACTCTGAAGCAATGATCCTACTCCTCACAAAACTGAGCCACACTTTTCTATTCACCTGGTTACTAGTACTTGTATAATAGTAATGAAATTTGAAGATCCCTTTGTATTGCTAAGTACTTAGCTAAGAGGTACTTAGCCCCTAGTTTCAAATTAAACCTCTGTTAAAGAAACAGAAGGTATGAACCCCTGTTGCTGACAAAACAGGAAGGGGCTGAATAGGGAGGACCAATACTGTATATAAGGAAAAAACCCCAGCTGGGAAAGTCATGATTTCCTGAGAACTTGTGGTGGCAGAGCTTCTTCTGAGGGTCAGCTGGAGTTGCTGAGGAGTTGCTGAAGCTGCTGAAGATTTCTGAGGGCCAGCCCGAGGAAAGCCATGAGGGCCATGCCAGAGGAAGCATGACTGTGGTGTTGGTACTTTGCCTGTTTGTGGCTTTGTTAAGCCTTGACTTCCCAGGAATAGAAACTGTGAAGAATTTAAGGAGGACTGGACACTGTGAGCTTCAGCATGGAACAGGAACTGCACAGAGAACTGGACAAGAAACTGGGAGCCATCTGCCTTTGAAGCCAGGTGACAGTTTTGTGAATCCAGGTAGGGGCTGGGACCGTGGACAGGGATCCAGAGAATCTGAGAGCCTACCCTGAGTCAAGCTGAAAGAAGACTTTACTTGGATACTGTGTACTGGCTGAGAAGATTGTGATTTACTTGTGACTGAGGGGTGGATGGACTATGTATTTTCTGATGACTGAATAGTGAATGATGACTGAATAGCAACAGATTTGTAACTTAGTGTGCTCCATGAGTGGAAAACTTTGACTTCTGTATTTTGTGACCTCCTTAAGGATGACTGAAAGATTGAGTTGACTGAATGGCTGAGTTACTAAGTGATTGACTGACTAAATGATTATACTTTGTTCAAAACTATGTGACCACTCTGGTGAAAACTGTGTGGCCGTTTTAGTGATAAGTTGTTGTGAAAGCTATATTTTGATTTTCTGTGATAAGCTATAACATTGTAAATGCTGTACCTTGATTTTCTGTGAATCTTTTGCTCTGTTGTTATTGAATAAGTAGAGTATTCACTATACTGTGTAATCAGAACCTTGAAAAGTTGTTCACAGCAGCATTCCGGAAAGCTGCTTGTGCTTGTCTTTACACCTTGTTACAATCCTCTATGAGAGGAAGGAAGGAAACAAACATTTATTAAACTCCTACTATATTCCAGACACTATGCTAAGTACTTTACAAATATTATCTCACAACAACCCTGGGAGGTAGATGATATTATTATCCTTCTATTAGAGTCAAGGAAATTTAGGCAGAGAAAAGTTAAGTGACTCGCCCAGGTCACAAATCTAGTTAAGTGTCTGAGGCTGATTTGAACTCAGCTCTTCCTGATTGCAGGTCCAGAACTATCCACTGCAACATCTAGCTGCCTCTATACATGTCTTTTCAAAACATGTGGGTCAGTGAGCTCCCTATATGTTCTCTTGGGTCTCTTTAGACAACCCCCTCTTTTTGACTTCATGAGAACCACTTCTTTTTCTAAGTCTGGTATACACTTCTTGTGAGCTTCCCATAGTTCCTAGGCAGACTTGCCCTGTAGAATCTCAGGCGCTGGGGCCCTACATATCTTATCTGTGAGCCCTGTGTAATATGCTCTTCTGAAAACTAGGAAGCAACTAATGTCCACATTACCCCCAAGTTCCTTTCATTTCTACCCTAGTCCTTATTTATTGGTGAGAATCAGATCCAGAGCAGACTGAGAATTCTGACACCAATGACATCCCCCATTCAGCCGCTGCCTCCAGGCATCACTCCTCCAAGGGTCGTTCATCACTTTGGGGATTCGTCCCACTGACAGGAATCACAGCTTCTCTGTGACTGACCAGCAAGTCTTGAGGAATAGCAATAGCTTAAAAATTCACCATCCTTTGGCCAACCTAAGGATGTTGCCCTCCCAACTTAGCTAGGCAAATGCTCAGAGAGCACAAACAGTCCTTCCTGGGCCTATCCTAGAAGCCTTTCTAGCTCGAAAAGCTCTGCCAGAGCTCAGGCTCAAGAAGCTCCATCTGTGCCATATGACATCAGGACAAAATTTCCATGCTATATATCCAGATCGTCTATACAGACACCTTCCTAAAGGTATTAAATACTGCCTTAAACATATTAATACTTTTGAACACATCTACTTATTGTACAAAGGTCTCCACTTTAAAAAATGTATTCTTTGGAACAAATCAGCAAAAGCTCTTATTATATAGGCTTTTGATCAGTTCATGGAAATGACATTGCAGACATGGTAATGAAATTCATTAAAACAAGCTTCTAGGGCGACTAGGTGGTGAAGTGAATAGAGCATCGTCCCTGGCATCAGGAGGACCTGAGTTCAAATCCGGCCTCAGATACTTAACACACACCAAAACAAACTAGCCATGTAACCTTGGGCAAGTCACTTAACCTCAAATGCCCTACCTTCCCCTCTCCAAAAAGCAAAACAAAAAAACAAACAAACAAACAAAAACCCCAAGTTTCTGCCTATATTAAATTACTCTAAGGTACTATGCACCTGTTGTACAGCAGGGCAGACAGATTCTTACACAGGCATTTACAAAGAGAAATAATACAAGGAATTCATTTTAGGAGTAAATTTAAAATATAATCTTTGTTCATACATTATTCATACTACTACTCCCATTACATATCTAGGCCCACAGCTAGTTCTTAGGTAGGCAGGATCTAAAAATGACCCTTAAGGACAACCTAAGCCAATCTCCTTATTTTAAAGAGGAAGAGACAGAAATGAAAAGAGACTTATCCAAAAATCAAATAAATAAATCAGGGAGCCAGAATTTGAACTCAAGCCTCTGTCTTCTAATCCAATGCTCTCTCACATCACTTTCTCCTTGCTTTCAAAATAACAAAAATACCCCGTCACATTTTTTGGTGAGCAAGAACAGCATTGTTATCTCCACTTTACAAGAGAATAAACTGAGGCTCAGAGAAAGGGCATCATGTACCCACAGTCACGCAGATAATTAGTTTTCAAACTTAGAACTAGAAGCCCAGGCTCCAGATTCCAAGGCCAGTACTCTTTCCACTAGATCACAAGGCCATGACTCCTGGCTGGGAGAAGCACAGCCGAAGGGCCTATGACACAACCAGAGATAACAGAGCAGAGCGTCTGCAGGCTTACCTGGAAAAGAAGATTCAGCCTGGAGGCCCGGCTACTGATGGGCTCCTGGGCACTTGGGGCCAATGGGCTGCGCACGCCATACTTAAACTTCAGCATCTCCTGAAGAACAGACAGGTGTTCAGACAAATTTGTGTTTAACAGACATGAACTTTAAAAGTTCACAGGATTCATATCTGTAAGAGATCGAGTGTCAGAGGCAGAAGGCGTCTTAGAGCATGGGATGGCAAGGGACCTCTTGGAACACAGAAGCCAGCATCGGGAAATTAATGTTTAGAAGGGAGAATGACGAAGTTGGAAGGAACCTTAAGAACAGAGAACATCAAGAGTTGAGAGGAACCTTGGAAGACTGAATGTCAAGACTCCCCTTCCCCCAGCCTTTCAGCTAAGCCCCTGTCTCATACTTTACAGAAAAAACTGAGGCCATTTGCCTTGGGCTCCATCACTCTCTCCTTCTTCATCTCCATCTTGAATGAAGTGGTCTTACTCCTTACCAAGGCCAACCCTCTATCTGCTCAAGTGACCCCCTTCCATCCTATCTCTTCCAAAAGATTACCCCCTCTGGCATCCTCACACTTACACACTTTCACTTTCTCCGCTCTAGTGGTTCCTTCTCTCCTACCTACAAACATGCCCACCCTCTGCCCTATCCTGAAAAAACCCTCACTTGATCTGTTCATCCCCAATAGCCATCATCCTACATATCTCTTCTGTCCTTGGTGACTACACTCTTCAAAGAGGCTGTTATTAAAGGCCTTTCTCTCCTCTCACTCTCTTCTCAACCCCTCATAGTCTGGCTTCTGACCTCAGCGTTCCACCAGCAGGGCTCTCTCCAAAGTTATCAGTGATCTCTTAGCTGCCAAATCTAATGACCTTTTCTCAATCCTCATTCTCCTTGGTCCCTCTGCAGCCTCTGAAATTGTTCATCACTCTCTCCTCTTTGACCTTCTCTTCTCAGATTCCAGGACACCATTCTCTCCTGTTCTCCTATTTATCTGACCACTCCTTCTCTGCCTCCTCAACTGAATCCTCCTCCAAATCATACCCTCTAACTCTAGGTGTGTCCATCAGGGCTCTGTCCTGGGCCCTCTTCTCCCTCAATATGACTTCATTTGGTGATCTCATCAGCTCCCATGACCATCTCTGAGGATTCTCAGATCTACCAATCCTGTCCCAACCTCTTTCTTGACCTCCAATTCCCCATCTCCAACTATCTTCCAGTCACCTCCACATGTCTGTCTAATAGACATCTGAAACTCAACATGTCCAAAACCGAACTCTCCACTTTTCTCCCTAAACACACCCCTTTAGCCTTACCTGTTATTACCATGGGCACCACCATCCTCTTCTCTCAGGCTCCAAACTTAAAGGAGTCATCCTGGACTCCTCACCCTCTCTCACTCCACGCCACCCACACCCAAGCTGTTGCCTAGACCTGCCGGTTTCACCTTTGTAACATGGCACAGCAGATAAAGAGCCAGAAAGATCTGAGTTCAAATCCAGCCTCACACTTCCTGTGTGACCCGGGACAAGTCAGTTAACCCTGTGGGCCTCAACTTCCTCATCTGTTAAATGATCTGGAAAAGGAAATGGCAAACCTCTCCAGAATTTCTGCCAAGAAAACCACAAACGGGGTCATGAAGATTAAAGACACAACTGAAACAACTGAACAATAACGAAACATCTCTTGAATACACCTTCTCTACTCTGACACTGCCACCATCTGGGGCAGGCCCCTACCGGGACTATCCTAATAGCCAGCTGATGGGTCTACCTGCCTCCAGTTTCTCTCCACTCTAGTCTCCTCCATTCAGCCACCAGTGATTTTCATAAAGCACAGATTCAACGCATCATCTTCTGCTCAATGAACTCCAGCGGCTTTCTAACACCTCCAAGAACAAATACAAAATCCTGCTTGGCGCTCAATGGCCCTCAGAACCTCATCCCCCCTACCCTTTCCAGAGTTCTTACTTTTACGGTTTCAGGTCATGTACTCTGTGATCCAGGGACACTGGCCCTCCTCTGGCCATCCCCCATTCCAAGAATTAAATCTAACTTTCTATGGGAAGCCTCTGCAATTCCCCTTAATTCTAGTGCCTTCCCCTATGTTGGATATTTCCTATTGATTCTGTATACAGCTCGCTTTGTATGTATTTATTTGTAAATGTCTCCCCCATTAGAATGTGGACTTAGAACATGAAATGTCAGGGCTGGGAGGGGCTGCAGAACAGGGGATGTGAGGGCTGGGAAGGCCCTCAGAACAGGGGATGTCAGAGCTGGGAGGGGCCTTAGAACAGGGGATGGCAGAGCTGGGAAGGGCCTTAGAACAGGGGATGGCAGAGCTGGGAGGGGCCTTAGAACAGGGGATGGCAGAGCTGGGAGGGGCCTCAGAACAGGGGATGTCAGGGCTGGGAGGGACCTCAGAACAGGGGATGTCAAGGCTGGGAGGGACCTTAGAACAGGGGGTGTGGGATGGCAGAGGTGGGAGGGGCCTTAGAACATGAAATGTCAGGGCTGGGAGGGACCTTAGAACAGGGGATGTCAGGGCTGGGAGGGGCCTCAGAACAGGTGACGGCAAAGCAGGTGGAAAGGGCCCTTATAAAAACTTCCGTTCCCTTTCCCCAGTACTCCCCAGGTACCCCGCCGCCCCGCTCCGTCCCCTCTCTCTCTCCCCCTCCACTCCCCCCCCCCCGGCCCCGCCCCCGTTAGCGCCTCGCGCAGCTCTGGGCTACTTCTGGGAAGACCCGAAGGGGGAAGAGGCTGAGGGAGCACAGCGCGTGCGCACTCTTCCTCTAACCCCCCCCCCACTCCCCTTTCTCCTCAAACACCTGAGGCACTCCTCGCCCTCACCCCAAACCCGGAGAAAGGGAAGCCCAACAAAAGTAAGACAAGGGTGGCTTCTTCTTGCCTTCGAAAAGGGAAAAAACAGTTCGGGAGCGCAGGGACCCTATACTCACTGTCCACTCACTGTCCACGCACTCCCACGCCGCGCCGCACCAGTCCCACCCTCCTCCGTCCCGCCTCAGCGTTTGAATTGGGAGGCGGAGCCGACCACTAGCCTGGGGGCGGGGCGAGCGCAGCGGCTCTTCTCTCTGTCCAATCATTTCTCCACTCCCTCTTGATCGACGGCTCAAAAGACTCCGCCTCCTCTCTTTGCCTAGCCAATGGAAACTCCTGAACTTGTAAAAGGGAGAAGCCAATCACTTTATTTTCCCTTAGATTGTAGACCAATGAATGGGCCAGCCGCGGAGAGTGGGCGGGGCGGAAGGGAAGGGAGCTGGCGTCTGTTCAAAGTTTGAAAGAGGCTGTTGAAGACTTTCGAAACTTGGGGGCGTTTTCGTTCCTTCCGGGCCCCCTGCTCTTGGGGAGATGCTCACCCATCGTCCTTACCTTCTCCCTGTAATGGTCTTCGCTCTAATAGTCACTTTAACCACAACAGTAATTATTACTGTCCCTTGCGTAGCATTTTATGGTTTGCAAAGTGTTTTACAAATGTTAGTAGCTAATACGTGCAGACGTAGACAGAGCTTGCCGAGTGCCTAGCGCTGTGCTAAGCGCTTTACTCTCATTGGTACATTTCAGAACCAAGAGTACATTGTACACAGTCACCGCAATACTGTAGCAAT
>CM053594.1:18753173-18766343 GCA_028646575.1 Pseudocheirus occidentalis
CCCCCGCCCTTTACCCCTCTTTCCCGGCTTTATTTTCCCTGGGTTTGTTGTTGCTGTTTTTGCAACATGGCTAATGCGAAAATGGTTTGCATGACTGCATATTACAATGGGTATCATATTTCTTGTCTTCTCAATGGGTGGGGCAGGGGTGAAAAGAGGCAGAGAATTTGAAACTGAAATTTTTTTTCTTAGTTTATTAGCTCATTTAATATTCACAAGAACCCTGGGAAGGTAGGAGCTATTACTGCCACCATTTTACCACTGTGGAAACTGAGGCAGATAGAAGTTAAGTGATTTGCTGAGTCACCCAGGTCTGAGGACAAATTTGAACTCAGGTCTTCCTGACTCTAAACCTAGTGTTCTTTCTACAGTACCTAGCCACCACCTATGACCCTATGAGTTCCTTGGGCTTCCATTCCCTTCCTTCAGAGACTAGATGGTCTCTGGGCCATCTAGCCCACACTATGAACAAGATCATATTATTAACAGCCTAGTGTGTATAAGATATCTTAGCACTGGAGGAAATATAATGTTTACTCTTAATAGTATTTTATTTTTTCCCAATTACACGTAAAGATAGTTTTTAACATTCATTTTTGTAAGATTTTGAGTTCCAAATTTTTCTCCCTGTCTCTCTGCCCTCTCCCTTCCCTAAGACAGCAAGCAATCTGGTTATATATGTACAATTGTGCTAAACATATTTCCACATCAGTTGTGTTGCGAAAGAAGAATCAGAACACAAGGGAAAACTCATGAGAAAGAAAAAAAACAAAAAAGTGAAACTAGTATGTTTCAATTCAGTCTCTGGATGTGGATGGCATTTCCCATCATGAGTCTTTTGCAGTTTAGAATCAGCAGTTCTCAACCTGTGGGTTATGTTCAGTTTGTAACAATGAAAATACATCCTGCATGTCAGGTATTTACGTTACGATTGGTAACAGTGGCAAAATTACAGTTATGAAGTAGCAACAAAGATAATTTTATGGTTGGGGGGGGTCACCACAACATGAGGAACTGTATTAAAGGGTTGCAGCATGAGGAAGGTTGAGAACTACTGTGGACTTGGATCATCATATTGCTGAGAAGAACTAAGTCTATCAAAGTTAGTCATCACACAATGTTGCTATTCCTGTGTACAACATTCTCCTAGTTCTGCTCACTTCACTCAGTGTCAGTTCACATAAGTCTTCCCAGATTTTTCTGAAGTCTTTCCTGTTCATCAGGAAATATGTTTAATTGAGAAACAACTCCTGTTTTAATGGAATTTACAATCTAATAGGGGAATAAGGAGCAGCTATGTGGGTCGGGTCAGTAAATAGAATACCGGGCCTGAAGGCAAGGAGACTCATCTTACTGAGTTCAAATCTAGCCTCAAACACTAGCTGTATGACCCGGGGTAAGTCACTTCACCCTGTTTGCCTCAGTTTCTTTATCTGTCAAATGAACTGGAAAGGAAATGGACACCGCAAAAACAATAAATTGTTCCCTACAGGCATATCAGAAAAAAAGTCAGGCTGAGTTCTCTTTAAGGACTGAGGTAGAGTCTCATAAAAAAAAGATCTCTTTCCTCGACTTTATCTCCCTGTGCAGTACAGAAACAAATACTATAATACACTCATCTGCCTTTTTTTACCTAAATGTTGTCTGTATATTTGCCTCAAATGTAAAGAGCTAGAGATAAACATAAATTCGAATTAGGGCAGAGAATAATCAAACACCTGTCTGAATAATAGGCAGTAAGCATTGCTAACCATTACTGTAATTATACTAACTTTTGGCCTGGAATAAATTCCATAAAACAGTAGAGGAGAGAACCTTGTGTAGCTGAGGAACACTGTATTGTCCCTAGGATAAAAAGGTAATCTAATTGTTGCAACAATGTATGGCTGATTAAATCTCCATGTTATTTTGTTGTTTATTCTTCATTTTGAAAAGGACCAATGACATCGTGGAATGATATCTTGACTTAGTGAATTGGATTTAAGTGAGGCAGAGTTGCACAGTCAGCCTCACTATCTCTTCTGAAGTCATCAAAGTTCAGTGGCAAGACAAAAGTCAGGATAAGTGGAGATGGTCCAAGATGTAGGGGATGGATGACCTTGGTGTCTTCATTGTCTGACCAAGTTCTAAGCACTCCACAGTGCCTGCTTTAGCCACTTTTCTGACTGTTAGTACAATTTGTTCTCATTTACCCAATCTCCCAAGGGAAATCTTCACATATTTGGGTAGACATCCCCACCTCACCAACAGGTTTAAGAGGGATTGGTTACCCTCAACATGTTTTGGTCTGTCTGCCTAGACAGTTTTATCAGGGTGTGGCTGTGGTGTGTGCTACAGCTTCTTAGAACAGCAGATGAGAGTTGAGAGAAAGGTAGACACCAAAGGTGGATGAGCAGCCCTGAAAAGGGCTGGGCAAGCCCTCACACCAGAGGTTGTAGTCTTCCCTGAGCACCCATATACTTATACCACCAATGCGATACCCACAGCAGCAACTATGAATAAGCAGACATATTTCCAGGTTTGAATCACAATATATAACAGGCTCTCTTTTTTGAAGACAAAACTAAGATTTTTTTCACATACCAGGAAGCCAAAATAAATAATAGTAATAAAGAAGTTGGTACACATTAGCACTGCCATCCCCAAGCCTTCCCTCCATCAGGCCTCCCCACAAACAAGCTCCCTTGGGCAAAATGCCCCTCTCTCACCCGTGCTAGCTACTCTGCCTCTCTCTGCCTCCTGGCTCTCTACTCTTTCCTCTCTGCTCTCTGCTCATGCTCTGTTGGGTAAACTCCTCCCACACACTGAGCTCCATGGGAGTCAGCCGTGGACCGGACCAGAGCTCAAAGCAGGTCACATGGGCCTATTAAGGGGCAGGGAAGATCTTCAAATTCCCTTAACATTACAACACTCCAGATAATGAGGGGGGGAAAGGAAATGACTAGAGAAAAGATGATAACCCCTAAACCAACCCCCAGGGAAAAGATAATAAAGGCCTGGAAAGGAAGCCCAGCCCCTTTCCTACTGGAAGGAGAGAGAAAGAATCCAGTATTCATTGAACATGTCTGCTCTCCTTAGCTCCACTCACACCCATAGGCACAACTGTTCTGCTTAACTGAGATATCTTCTCCAGTGCCTAGCTCAGTGTTCTGAATATAACAAGTGCTTAATAAGCATTTGTTAAATTCTACTGAATCTAGTTTCACTCATTTTACAGATGAGAAAATAATGTAGCAGAGAAACAGCTCGCTCAAAGTCACATGGTGAGTTGGGAGATGTTTATCTCAAGTTCAGACGTACCAGAAAATCTCCTTGCCACTACTCCTATCACTTTGCAGTATTTAATAAGACTGCCCCCAAGGTAGGGAAAATTTAACTGCCAGGAAATGCCCAGTTGGGATATAAAGGAAACACAAATTGGATGATGAAGAGTGGAAAAGCTGATTGTTGAACTACCCAAACTGGAAATCTACAAGCATAAAAATTCTTTGAAAGATTCCAAATTCATAGTAAATACAGGTTTTAATTTAATGAAAGTGCCTGTCAATTAACTGTAATTCATCCTATTTGTTTCTGCAGATTAGAACCGACAATAGGTTTTACTAGAGCCTTAAGAATTGCTAATGATCTTGAACAAGAATATAAATAGTGTGGTATTTTGCTACATTTTATATCCGGCCTAAAATAACCTTCACTTCCGCTGCCAAGCCGACTCCCTGCTGCTATCACAGCAGCTTTTCCATTTCAGTCCCTCGGCGCCTCTCACCTGGACCATTGTGGCATTCTACTATCTGCTCTCTCTGCCTTAAGTCTCTCCCCTCTTCATCGTCCCCAGCACTGCCAAAATTATCTTCCTCCATCTCAAGGATGACCGTGACAAAGTCTTGTGGAAGGACTCTGCGTTATTCTCCATTGGCTCGGCTCAGAAAGAAAACACAAACTCCTTAGTCTGGCATTTAAAGCCCTTAGCCATCTGGCTTCAGCCTTCCTTTCCCATTTTAATTTACCTTATTTCTCTTCCCACACCTTACATTCCAAACAAACTGACCTATTTGCTGTTTCCCAAACTCTATCTCCTGCCTCCAAACCTTTTCCACCTGCCTGGAATGCTCTCCCTGGCTTTCCCCAGGTACTGAGGTACCATTCCTGGATCCCTTCCTCTGAGTGTACCATTCTGGATTCCCCTCACCCCCATTAATAATGTCCCCTCTGGATTCAAATAATCTTATATAAAATCTCAACTGTGTTGGATTCCTCCAGGAAAATGGAAGTTCCTTGAGGGGAAGAGCCACTGCATTCTGCATTAAATGTATTTTAATGTATTTGTATCCCCAGTGCCTTGTACATAATAATAAATGCTTGTCAGATTGGATCAGCTCATCCAAACCAACACAAGAGCTGTGTTGATCTTTACTGCCATCCCTTCTGGAGTAACAAATGCACAGAAGGCTATTTCAGCCAATGAGCTGGCAGTGGGACCTTGTTATGGATCACATTCATCAAAGAAGTCTGGTCTTATTAGGGCTGAACTGAAGAGGGATATGAAATCCATTATTGAAGACAATTGAATAATTTATCCCAGCTTCATAATAAAGATCAGCTGGTATCTCTGATGATGGATGAAATGTTCAGAAAAAACTTTGTGCTCCAAGAGAACCAGAAAGCAACAGAGACACTGCAGAAAATGAAGAAGAGGATGTAACACCTAGTGACTGCCTAGCCACGTCCTCACCCCTAGAAACAAACAAAAGCCCTCCACTGACCACAGTTTCTCTTTGGCCCTTTCAAGTTAATCCAGAAAAGGAATAAAGTAGCTTCCTCTACCCACAAATGCTGGGCTGTACAAAATATAAAAACAAAAATGAAGCTGTCCCTCCCCTCAATGAGTTAACATTCTACTAGAACAGGGAATGCCCAGCAATAAAAGCTTCTTGGATCAGGTCACTTCCTGTCAACTCAAGGACTATGTTGATTTGAGGAGCAGACGCTGGACCTATAATTTCACTGACATAGGGAAATTCCCAGAGAAGGAAACTCTCTACTAATGCAGGTCAGTAGCCCTGCTCTGTCATTTATTGTCTTAGGTTAGCCTAGAAGCTGCCAAGTAATGCAGTGGATAGAGCATGTACCCCTGAGTCAGAAAGAGCTGAGTTCAAATCCAGCTTCAGATATTTATCAGCTGTATGACCTCAGGCAAGTCATTTCATCTGTTTGCCTCAGTTTTTCCATCTGTAAAACAGGGATAATAATAACACCCCCCCCCTTCCCATTAACTGGCAAAGATAAAAATTACTCAATGTTTGCAAAGTGTTTAGCACTTGATAAATACTTGTTTCTTTCCTTTTTCCTTAGATAACTCTTGGCTTGCCCAGGGTCACATGTCAGTATGTGTCAGAGTGGGACAGGATTAGGCCTTCGTGGTTCTGAGGATTGCCCTCTACACACATCAGAGGCATCAAACCCAAGTGCAGCCTGAGCCAACTAGCTGGTTTATAAGCCAATATAAGCCACGGGTATAAATTAGTGGACCCCATCCACATTTCTATTTGAGTTTAATATACTGCCCCTCAGATTTCAGTAGTAATTTACGTTCTTAGGGCATTGTCTGAGACGTAGAAATTAAAGACGATTGGTCATGGTCAAAGGCAGGATTTGAACGCAGGTCTTCTATTTGCACTCAAATTCTTCTCTGCTACGCCCAAGTAAAGAGCTTGCTAACCACTGAGGGGATCAGGGAAGGGCTTCACAAAGGAAGTAACGCTCAAAGTGAGCCTGGAAGGCACAGAAGGATTCTGAAAGGTACAAGAGGAAAGGAAGTCATAGTTGGAGTAGGGTAGAGGGTCACCTTTCAAGCAGCCTATGGAGGCAGGACACTAAGTCTGAGGAAGAACTAGCAGGCCAGCTGAAATTTAGAGGGAGTGTATGAAGGGGAGTCTTAGGAAATAAGAATAGAGAGGTAGGATGGTGACAGATGGTGAAGGGCCTTCAATGCCAATGGGAGGAATTTATATGTTATCTTGGAGACAGTCAGGAGAAGCCACCTGAGGTTCCGAGGGGAGGGACAGTGTAAAGATAGAGGCTGGCTACACATGGAGTCAGGAAGCTCTGAGAGTAACAGATCCTATCTATGAGACCATGGTCTGGTCACTCTGCTTTGCCTCCCTTGAGGGAACAAAGGGAAAGGAGGTGAAGCTGCCTAACATCCAATTCACTTGTAAGACACAGCGTTATCTTCTTGATGTCGTAGCACTCTTCAAGAATCAAGGACAAACCACACAACGGGGAAGGGACCACTAAATCCTTACCAATGGTACATAAGAGCTTCAGTTTCTTCAACTGCAAAATGGGCAAAACAGTACGTGTGGAACACAGGGTGGTCATGAACTTCAAATGAGCACAATGCCTGGCATATTGCTATTGTTGTTTAGTCATGTCTGATTCTTCATGACCCTGTGGGTCAAGCTGTCCTTGGGATTTTCTTGACAAAGAAACAAGAGCAGTTTGTCATTTCCTTCTTTAGTGCATTAAGACAAATAGAGGTTAAATGACTTGCCCAAGGTCACCCAGCTATTAAGTGTCTGAGGTCAGATTCAAACTGAGGTCTTCTTGACTCCAGACCCAGAATCCTATCCACTGAGCCATATAGCTACCTCATCTGGCACTGTGTAGGAGTTAAATAAATGCTAGTTAACTGTGTCCAAAGTCCCGTAGATGTGTTAGCAGGGCTGTGTGACATGATTAAACCTATACTTAAGTATGAATATTTTGGCAACCTTGAAGAAGGTTAATTGGACAAATGATAGTCCAAGACAGACAGACAGAAGGACAGGGTAGACAGGATAGATAGATAGATAGATAGATAGATACATAGATACATAGATACATACATAGATACATAGATGATAGATATGATAGATGAATAGATAGATAGATAGATAGATAGATAGATAGATAGATAGATAGACAGACAGATAGAGAAGAAGAAGACATAAACTAGGGCAGCCCTGTAAATAAGGAGAAGGGGGAAGGACATGAGAGAGATCGCACCCTTGGAATTGGCCGCTTCCATATGAACAACTAATTTCCTTCCTAACCATCCCTTACTTTCGTTCTCAGAATCACTAAGTTATGACAGTGTATCTGCCTACAGAAAATAAAGACACACAGTTCCCTTGAAAACTTAACCAAAAAGTAAGAGAAGAGAAACAGGGGTTTTTTTTAAGCTTTTTTTTTTAACCAACCCATTTTCTCTTGGGCTGAAAAACAGGCATGTGGGCCCAGAATAATTTGCATGACTTATTTAAGTACAATCTTAGAATAACAGAATTTCTGAGCTATGAGACCCTAGAGATCATTCAGTTCAACCCTCTCATTTTGCAGAAAAGGAAACTGAGGCCTACTTCCCCCAAATCACACTGTGGCAGAGCTATGAGTAGGATCTCTGAGTCACGGATCTAGTATGGATAACTACCAGTAAGAGACTTCTTTCTAAATGTATGCAAGTAGAGAGTAGGCAGCTATGTAGCATAGAGCTAGCCTCGCCTGGAAGATCTGAGTTCAAATCCAGCTTCAAACACTTACTACCTGTGTGATCTGGGACAAGTCACTCTACCTTGTTTCCCTCAGTTTCTTCCTCTGTAAAATGAGCTGGAGAAAGAAATGGCTAAGCCCTCCAGGTTCTCTACACCCCAGTTGGGTTCATGAAGAATCAGAGACGACTGAGCAACAACAGATGGAGAAAGAGTGGAAAAGAAGTAGAGGTAATCTTTTGATAACTATGTTTCAATATAACTGTTTTTCCTTAGAATTCTATGTATTTTATGTTATGCATTTTAAAATATTATTCTGAGAAGGGATGCATAGACCTTGATAGATTACTAAACTGTTCCCGGGCACAAAAGTGGTGGAGTTACTCCAGACAGGGGTGAGAAACCTATAGCCTCGAGGTATTCACGTCACTGTGAAGTTTGGATTTGGTCAAAGGGCTGCACTTGAGGACCTAGAGGGCCACATGTGACCTTGAGGCACAAGTTCCCCATCCCTGGTCTAGTTCAATTTTCTAATTTTGAAGTTTGAGGAAAGAGAAGCCAGAGTTCTTAAGAGATTTGCCTAAGGTCAGACCTCTAGTAAGTTCCAGACCCAAGACTTGAACCCAGGAACCTTGTCTCCAAAAACAAGAGTCTTCCACCACACCAGTAAATTCAAGTCAATTTAATACAACCAGCATTTATTAAGTGTCTACTGTTTGCAAGGTATTATGCTAGGCACCATGAATAGAAAGTAAAAAAAAAATCCCTGCCTTCAAGGAGCTGACAATCTATTGGTAGACCCAACATGTGTACAGACCTAAGTATAATAGACAGACAGATAAATAGATCAACTCTCCCTCGCTCAAATCAAAGCTAACTGCAAGTCATGTCATCATCTCCCTTGTCATGGTCCTCTTCAAGAATGAAGTACAAATTATGTACATAGATAGACAGACAGACAGACAGACAGAGAGAGAGATAGATAGATAGATAGATAGATAGATAGATAGATAGATAAATGGATGGATGGATGAATGGATAGATGGATGGATGCATGGATGCATGGATGGGTAGATGGGTGAATGGATGGATGGATGGATAGATAGACAGACAGACAGACAGACAGACAGACAGATAGATAGATAGATAGATAGATAGATAGATAGATAGATAGATAGATACATGGAGATCAATACATACACATACACACACATAGATATATTATGTATGTGTAATCTTTTTTACAATAATTAGCTAAGTCCAAGCCTGCTGGACAATATAATGGTCTCTATAATCCTTGTGGTTCCCTCCTCTTCAGTTTTAGGAAGTTATGAATTCATTCAGGATTTCTCTAAGTCCTCATTTAGGAAATTTCTAACATTCATACAGTTCTAGCTATACAAAAACAAGTAAGCAAAATAGTTCCTGCCCTCAAAAGGCTTACAGTCTAATAGAGGAAGACAGCACATAGAAGGGAGGAGGATGTAAAACACAGAAGGGGAAGCAGGAACACAGCAATGATGCATGGCTTTGGAGATGGTGAAGGACATACAGACTGGGGGTGGATAAGGAGGAAGCTCACCAAGGAGAACCTCTGGTGCTAGGGGTCCTGCAGATGACGCGAGTCTCATTTCTCTTTTCATCTTGTCCATAAATGGATGATAGATTAAAAATAAAACAAAACCTGTGAGCCAGAAAGCTGCACCGTGAAGATGAGTAAGCTTCCTGCCCAGCTGTTTGAAAGAACAGTCTAGGCCAAGGAGGAAGGATGAACATGTCATCCTTGGCACCATTGGTCTGAGTTTGGAATCTCCAACTGTCAGGGTTCTAGCTCTGATGGGGCAATCAGTACTCCCAGAATGTCAGTGCTTAGGAATGAATGACCCCTGCTTTCACTCAAGAGCTCCACCTGATGGTTAATATTTAAATTTACACAAAGTAGTGACAATGAGCCCTAAGAACTGAGGGAAAGGGAAATGGGCAGCTAAGTGGTGCAGTGGATCGAGAACTGGGCATGGAATCAGGAAGACTGAGTTTAAATGCAGCCTCGGGCACTTATGAGCTGAGTGACCCTGGGCAAGTCACTTAACCCTGTTTGCCTCAGTTTCCTCATCTATAAAATGAGCTGGAGAAGGAAATGGCAAACCACTCCAGGATCTTTGCCAATGTGGGTCATGAAGAGCCAAGAGTCAGATATAGATGAGGTTCACCAGGAAAGGCCTGCTGCAGATGGTAGCATGAGAGCTGTGCCTTGAAGGAAGCTAAGGATTGCTAATAGTGGAGGAGAACAAGTTCACCACCTGTACAAAAACCCACTTGTACAAAATCACATAGGCAAGAGATGGAATGTTGTATCCTCAGAACAATTTAACCAAGTAACCCAGGGCTCAAGCTTATTTGCATAAGACTCACCTCACTGGGGAGAATGAGGACTTGATGCTCCATGCCTACATGAAGGGTGGAGTTGGTGAGAACTTGGTAAAGGAGACATCCAATTTCTGGCTTCTAGTTTTGAGGAAGGAAAAATGGTTCCTGATTTCATTCAAGGAGAGGTCCCTAAAGGGAGAGAGACTCCAGGAAGAAGCCAACAGTGACTTAATCATGTTCCTACCCCTAGTTTATCTTGTCAGAGACTTTGAGGAATTTCCCCTTTAGTGAGATCTGAGATGTTCCCTCTAAAGATGAAATATCCCACTCCCACCAGGAGATCTCATCCACTCTGAACCCTCTTCTATAGTCTAACCCATATAACTATAGACTTAGATAAATGAGATTTATTTTCTAATCATTATGTTTCTTTCAGCAACTAGAATTTATGAAGGGAGTGAAGCTTTTGGATATAGCTCAGACTCTTCTCCTCTAAAGAGATAGCAATCAGGAAGATGGATTGGACCCAAAAATTATTTCCCTTAAATTACCAATGTGTTAAGAGGTTGGAAATGTATAGATATAATTCTTGCCCAGTACCCCCTTTCTAGGGAGAGCTGCATTCCCAGCCTAATGGCTTCTGCTCCAAATTCCTGTTCCCCTTCTTTTTTTAAAATTAAATTTATTTATTTATTTTTAGTTTTCAACATTCACTTCCATAAGATTCTGAGTTCCAAACTTTCTCCCCGTTTCTCCCCTCCCCCCACTCTAAGACAGTGTGTAATTTGATACATAGGCTCTACATATACATTCATATTGAGCCTATTTTCACATTAGTCAGGTTGTAAGGATGAATTAGAACCAATGAGAGAAATCACAAAAAAGCAAAAACAAACAAAAAGAGAGGAGATGGAGCAAATGGTCTGCTTCACTCTGCATCCAGATTCCATAGTTCTCTCTCTGGACATGGGTGGCATTTTCCATCCTGAGTTCTTTGGAGTTGTTTTAGGTCCTTGCTTTGCTGAAAAGAGATAAGTCTATCAAAGATGATCATCGGACAATATGACTGTAACTATGTACGATACACTCCTGGATCTGCTCACTTCACTCAGCGTCAGTTCATATAAGTCTTTCCAGGTTTTTCTGAAGTCTGCTCGCTCATCATTTCTTATAGCACAATAGTATACCATTACATTCACATTCCACAACTTGTTTGGCCATGCCCCAGCTGATGGGCATCCCCTCAGTCAGTTTCCAATTCTTTACCATCACAAAAAGAGCTGCTACAAATATTTCTGTACATGTGGGCCCTTTTCCCATTCATATGATCTCTCTGGAATACAGTCCTAGAAGTGGTATTGCTGGGTCAAAGGGGATGCACATTTTTATAAACCTTTGAGCATAGTTCCAAATTGCTGTCCAGAGTGGTTGGATCCATTCACAATTCCACCAACAATGCAGCATTCTATCTTCTTCAGCATTTATCATTTTCCTGTTTTGTCATGTTAGCCAATCTGATAGGTGTGAGGTGGTACCTCAGAGTAGTTTTGGTTAGCATTTCTCTAGTCAATCATGATTTAGAGTATTTTTTTTATATGACTATAGATAGCTTTAATTTCTCCCTCTGAAAACTGCCTGTTCATATCCTTTGACCCTTTATCAATTGGGAAATGACTTGCATTCTTATAAATTTGACTCAGTTCACTATATATTTTAGAAATGAAGCCTTTATCAGAGACACTTGATTGTAAAAAATTCATTCCTGATTTTCTGGTTCCCTCCTAATCTCGGTTGCATTGGCTTTTTTTCTTTTGACTGTAATAAAAATGATCCATTTTGCATTTCATAATGTTCTCTATCTCTTGTTTGATCGTAAATTCTTTCCTTCTCCATAGATCTGACAGGTAAACTATTCCTTGGTCTCCTAATTTGCTTATGGCATCAGCCTTTATAGCTAGATTGTGCACCCATTTGGACTTTATTTTGGTATATGATCTAAGATGCTGGCCTATGCTTAGTTTCTGCCATAGTATTTTCCAGTTTTCCCATCAGCATTTGCTAAATGGTGAACTCCTACCCCAGAAACTAGAGTTTGGGGGTTTATCAAACAGTAGATTATAGTCATTGACTTCTGTGTCTTGTGTACCTTAACCTATTCCAATTCACCGCTCTATTTCTTAGCCAGTCCCAAGTAGTTTTGATGACTGCTGCTTTATAATATAATTTAAGATCTAGTATGGCTAGGCCACCTTCCCTTGCATTTCTTTTCATTAATTCCCTTGATATTCTAGACCTTTTGTTCTTCCAGATGAATTTTGTGGTTATTTTTTCTACTTCTACAAAAAAAGAAAAAATTTGGTAGTTTGATTGGTATGGCACTGAATAAGTAAATTAATTTAGGCAGAATTATCATTTTTTTATTCTATTAGCTCAGCCTACCCACATCCTGCTCCATTTTTAGGAGGAATCAAAGCCTCCCTTACAGAAGAGTGGGCAGAGGAGACTCAAAAGATATGTATTCACCCCACCTTTCAAGTCACATGCATACTAACCTTTGATGTATTATTGCTGTTGTGTTTGTCCTTTGGTTTTGAAGATGACCATGGCATCAGGGAGATGATGACATGACATGACTTGCAGTTGACTTGGATTTGAGGGAAGGAGGGCTGTGCAAGGTCACCAGCCTCACTGTCTCCTCCAGAGCCATCTGGGTCCATGGACCAGACATGAATCAGGATGACTGGAGATGGCCCAGGATGCAATGGGAGACCCTGGCCCTTATAGGCTAAGACTTTTTCACATGCTCCCTTGGAGTGAGGTAACGCATTCAGTTAATAGGCCTCTTTAAGAAGTGAGTGAGAGGATGGTCCCTTTAAGGAGAAAAAAAATCAAGCTGGGAGGGGAATACCCTCAACTGTTTCTCCAAAGAGAAACAGTTACCCCTAACATTCACTGTAAGCCATGAGGGCACAAAATACAGCCATTAAGTGGAGCTTGAACAGGGACATATTGTGGTCTAATCAAGAAAAGGAAAGAAAAGAAGAGAAGACAAAAGAAAAGAAGAGAAGACAAAAGAAAAGGAAAGAAAAGGAGAAAAGAAAAGAAAAAATAAGAAAAGAAAGGGAAGAAGGGAAGGGAAGGGAAGGGAAGGGAAGGGAAGGGGAGGGGAGGGGAGGGGAAAAGAAAAAAGGAAGGAAGGGAGGGAGGAAGGAAGGAAGGAAGGAAGAGAGGGAGGGAGGAAGATAGAAAGAAGGAAAAGAAGGGAAGGAGGGAG
>CM053594.1:18766843-18820544 GCA_028646575.1 Pseudocheirus occidentalis
TTCTTCAGTCTAGCAGCCCAGCTCTCAGACACTGCAACAATTCTGCTTTCTCCACCAGGAGCCACCAGGAGGAAGATTCCTGATTCCATCTGTCTGTCCTCTGGAGCTCTTCTTAAATACACACACTGGCCTACTGTCTTAGCCAACCCCCTCCTGCCAAGTCAGCAACAGGAAACAGAGTTCATACCCTCTGTCTCTTTCACAGAAGACAGAGGTCACACTCTCTTTCTTTGAAGAGGTACTTAGCCCTTAGTTACTAAGGGCTAAATATCTGCTAAATTGATTACTGTTACAATTGGTATTGAGTTTGTCACTCTCGGGTTCAGTTGTTTTTTCACATGAATTGTAATCTAGAGGACTCTACATTTTATCCTCATTAAACGTTTAAAGTTTCATATTTTAAAAAAAGCAACTCAGCAAAAAGCAAGTGAGCAGAGGGTGAGCCTATAGAAAGGTTGTCAGGAGATCCAAGTAAAGTGTATAATTGCAAGAGCATTTATAGGTAAAACTAGCAGGATGGTAACCTATGAAACCTACGAAAGAAACCATTTTGCCAGAGTTCCTCTCATGATCTCTGCCTAGCATTGATGGCAGTGGCCTTTGGCATTTGCACTCTGTGTGCCTCAGTGTCTAATTGTGCTGTTTGAGGAGGTGGAGATGACACAGCAGAGTGGAGGAACGAGGGCTAGTGCATTAAGCCAAAGTCACAGTTAAGTTCAGATTTTTATTACAGAATTTTTCTTGGAATCATAGAATTGAAAAATCATCCAGCCTAGTCCCCAGAATCCCCTAGCCTGGTCCTCCAGCCTCTTCTGGGGAGCAGTGGAGAGAGAGAAGAGGGAATTCTGAAGGTGATTTCTACTGATTTGGAGAAGTTTAGGGGAAATTGAGGAAAATTTAAAGAAGGAAATTTCCAGGTCTAAATTTTTCTTCTGTCTTTTGTAAAAGAAGGGGAGGAGCAAGATCTAGGAATAAGGGGAACTGAGAGAGGGGGAAAGAGATGGGATTTGGTAATGCAAATTAAGTAAACAGTTGGAGAAGCAGCATAATACAGGGCAGAAACTAATGAATTTGGGGAACTGAATTTAAAATCAGAGGACCTGAGTTCAAATCTTGGCTTTGCCACTCACTATGTAAGCAATTGAAGCTCTGTGGGCCTCAGTTTCTTCATCTGGAAAGTTAGATTAGATTACTTCTATCTGTAGTTTGTGATCCTTCTAAACAGTAGATAATCTGAGTGTAAACAATTGATTCTGAACATCATAGCCAGGCTGCCACATCCATAATTAGGTACTTCCTCTTTGAGAAGAAAGTGTTGATCAGATGGGCTCCTATGTGTAAAGCACCTTTCTGGCTCCCCTGATTGCCTCTCCAAGTGTTGTATACATCTCATAGATGTCTCGCCCATTTGAATGTAAGTTCCCTGAGGGCAAGGACTGCCTAGTTGCCTTTCCTTGTGCACAGGGCCAGGCCCATAGAAGGTACTTACCATTTGTTGACTTGATCCATGTCAGAGATTTCAGTTTCATTTTTTTTTTGAAGATTTCATAGAGTCAGTTTCATTTTTTTTTGTGCTCACTGTATCTACCACCTCCCAACTTTCTTTCTGAAGAAAGTGTTCACAATGTCCAGCTTTGAGTCTTCTAAGCCTTCTGTGTGCACACTGTCAGCCTCAAGGTGCATGTAAACTTAGTTTGGGGAATCTTGTCAGGGTTTTTGCAGACTTTCTCTGATTTCATTCTCTCTAGTATGTGTGTTGGTACATAGGCTGTGGTGATATTCCTGATGATCTATTTCTTTATGTTCGTTGTGAAACACCACAAAGCGGTGTGACCAAGAATCCTCTGAAATGACGTTTCTTGTTCCTTTGGGCATTGGATAAACTCTCTTTCTCCCATTCCTATCTTTACTTCTCTAAGGAGAATTCGCAAGCTGTCTTTTTATTTAGCAATGACTTTGTCATGCCTTCTGGTTTCATCTTTAGCAAGAGTGTTGATAGGAGTGTGGTTCAGTTCCTCCAGTACAGCATCTGCTTGCTGATTACTGGACAAAGAAAATACAGTGTGATGTCATCTTTGAATAGGAGCAGCTGGAGGACCTGACTATCCATAGAGATTTTCTCTTCAGATTGGACTCTACTGAATTTCTTCCATGTCATTGGGTTATGGAAGAATGATCTGTCCTCTGTAGAAGATGCAGGGTGGAACTTGCTGCTGAATCCAAATGGACGTGTCTTCTAATTGAGCAGACTCTGAATGTTGAAAGGAACATTAGGTCCTGTCTTCTTCACCTCTTGTGCTTTCTGGGAATAGGCCAGTAGCCCAAACTAGACGCTGGTCAAGCTGGATGCTGCTTGGGCAAGGAGATCTTCAGTTACTTCCTAAGATAACTGAATCCACCTTTCAGGCTAGATTTTTAAGTAGGTATAGTGTTATATTTTCCCTTGCCTTCAAGTGTGTTTAAAAATGTATGTGACCTCTTGTTGATCTCTGAATATCTTTTAGTAGGTCACAGAGTCTGCTGGTAGAGATCAAAGGATTAAATGCAAATTGCCTGTTTGATGTGACATTGAGTGATGTGAATGTCAGTGTGGTCAGTCAATGAACTGTATCAGTGAGGTCAGACCCTTTCTTGTTTTGATAGAGGGTGTGGGTTAGAGAGCCAGAAGGTACTGAATTTCTGAAGGGTAGAGAAGAGTTAAAGAAAGGAGTCTGAGGAGACCCTTAGTGAATGTTCATCTGTGTGCCTATATAGGTCCTTTTTGTTGTTTGTGATTGACAACGTGGTCAGCTTAGTGGGCATATTGAAAATAATGACATCGCTTTCTGTTAAGCAATTTTCAGAACCTGTTAACATAGAGTGTATGCCAGGTGTCTTGTGAGTTTGTCAATAATATGTGAGGATTGATCATTCGGCCCTGTCTCAATAGTTTGGGATCATTTGTTTTCATATACAAGATGAGAAGTTCGGTCAAATCACTAATATTGTATCTGGTAAAATACCCATTGTCTGTGGAGAGGCAGAGTTATGGAGGAGAGGAGACCAGGGACAGCGAGACCAGGATTTGGAGAGGCTGAAATGGCCAAATCACTTGACTTCTCTGGAGTCTCAGTTTCCTCATTTGCGAAGTAGGTATAGTGATGATATACTGCTTCCTTTCCAGGGTCTCGGAATTACATGTCTGCACCATTAGAAATCATGCACATAAAAAGCATTTGGACATTTAAAAATCACTGTTTGCTCTTATTGCTATGCTAGTGGCATGACTGGAGTGAAGCTGTGGTACAGATTAGCCAAAAATCTTTGTTGAAATGCAATACGATTTTATTTGCCTCAGTATAGTTTTGAATAATAAAAACAGTAATTTGTATTTTTTGACTATATAAACTGATGGAGAATAATGGATAACAGGTAAATTAGATTGTGCTTGACATTTTTCTTATGTAAATAATTATGATATGGCCATTAATTTTAAAAATTATATATTTATTTTGTTAAATATTTCCTTGCTTTATGTAACAATTTTAAAATATTCATTTATTGTAATTTTCACTTCCAAATTCACTACTTCCTTTTTGTCCCTTCTCAGTTCTTGTGAAGACAAGTAATGATATCAATTATACATATGAAGTCATGAAAAATATTTTCATATTAGCCATGTCTCAAAAGAAAACAAAGAGCAAGAAAAATAAAGGAAGAAAAATCCTTCAACATGCATTCAAAGTTTATCCGTTTTCTCTCTGGAAGGTAGATAGCATTTTTCATCATGGCTTATTTAGATTTGTCTTGGATCATTGACTTGATCAAAGTAGCTAAGTCTTTCACCCTGTATCTGTTCATATAGGTCTTTTCAGGTTTTTCTGAAATCATTCTCATTATTTCGTATAGCACAGTAGTATACTACATATACTTACAGCACAATCATATACTACAACTTGTTGAGCCATTCCCCTATTGATGGGCATTCCCTTGATTTCCAGTTCTTTGCCACCCCAAAAAGATCTGCTATAAATATTTTTGTACAAATAGGTCCTTTTCCCTTTTCTTGGATCTTTTTTGGGATACAGTCTAGTAGTGGTTTAGCTGGGTCAAAGGGTATGCAGTTTTATAGCCCTTTGGGTGTAGTTCTGAGAAAGTTGATTCATTGAAGACCCCTATTCTGTTTCAATAAGTATCAGTCAATTTGATATAATTCTAGAGGGGTAGCGATCGTAGATTCTGTATATTTGGCCCTAGAACTGTGAGCTGCAGGTTGTAAGTTCACTTGTTTGATCATAGGAAGCTAACTAGAGGCCCTCTACCCTTGTTTTTCCTTGTCATGGGGACCCAGCTAGTTGAACAACTCAGCTCCTCTCTTCCCTCTCCTCTCCAAAGGAAGGTAAATTTTGATGACCAGAAGCTGCCCACTTAACTTAGACCTTACTGGCTATGTCTCTCTCTCTCTCTCTCTCTGATACCATTGTCTTCTTTCAAAACAAACAACAAACATAACACAATCCTTGTCATGGTGACCAAGCCTAGTGTGGCAGAGGTGACTCAACTATACGGAAAGTTTTTGTTTTTGTATCACTGCACCATTTTCTCTTATCCACCACCAGAAGGTGGCCATCTCATGACCACTTAGTCACTGGAGATGCCCCATGCTTCACCCAACCTATTGTCTCCCGTGCCCTTGCTCCCCCATTCCATATGTCATTTTTGGCCCTCAAGAGCATAGTCTATCAACTAATGAGATTCTGTATTTGACCATGCCTCTTTTGCATATTTGGGTATCAGACTCTCTAAATAGAAGTTCCTGGAAGGAGGGGGCATTTCAGATGGTGTGGAAGATCCAAGGTCCACTTCATTAAAGTGGACAATGGATCTTTTAATAAAGTGCCATTGTCTCAGAGCACTGCCTCAGTCTCTTTTATTGTAAGACGGGCACTTTTAATCCCCAGACTTCCAAATTGTTCTCCAGAATCGTTGAACTAGTTGAACTAGTTCACAACTCCACCGCAAATACATGGATCATACTAATTTTTAAAAATTATTTTGTTAGGTGAACTCCAAGCTTCCTGTTGGGACACCTGATTACATGGCACCAGAAGTCTTGACAGTGATGAATGGAGATGGAAAAAGCTTCTATGGGCCCGAATGTGATTGGTGGTCATTGGGAGTCATTGCTTATGAAATGGTTTATGGAAGATCGCCTTTTACTGAGGGAACCACAGCAAAAACTTTTAATAATATCATGAATTTCCAGGTAAAGAATTATTGATGGTGCATTTTTGCATTTTGCTTAGGAAAGAGAAGAAGTGGTAGTTAGCATTAGAAAGCCTTTTGAATGCTTGATACAAGCAAGAAGCCATCCATCCTTTCAGAAGGCACAGTGTTCTGATACGTCACAGTTTTGCTGAAGCTGTTCTTGATTTATTCTTGTGAAAATGTCCTCGCCATGTGATTATCAGTGTTGGGTTGGTGAGGTGAAGTGGCTGTTTATTTCGGGAAGGATGCCTTTTGGTTCATTATGAAATGAATGGTGCAGAGCATCTATTTCTTTCATATAATCTGAATGAATGAAAGGTACTGACTTAGTTTAGGGTCAAGATAAGTAGAACCATCATTACAATACTTTTTTTTCCTTTGAAAACAGCGGTTTCTGAAGTTCCCAGATAGCCCCAAAGTTAGCAGTGAATTTCTTGATCTGATTCAGAGTCTGCTTTGTGGACTGAGAGAAAGGCTGAATTATGAGGGTCTTTGTTGCCATCCATTTTTCTCAAAAATTGATTGGAATAACATCCGTAACTGTAAGTAGAATCTGCTTTCATTAAATTTCAGATTCGGGCATTACTAAACATCAATGAAGTGAGATTTTCTGAACTTGTTCTGGCTGAGAGAATCTGGCATAAATTACATAGATAAATGGTTTGCTTTTTTAAGAACATAGAAAAGGGTAATAGCTGTCATTGAATAAAAATGACATTAAAAAATGTTTGCAAAGAATGGGGCTGGTCATGAAACTTAGTTTTTTATATGTCAATTGAATTTTATCCTACCCGTCACTTTAGAATCAAACAATGATAGAGTTGGAGGGGATTTGAGAGAGAATGAGAATGTGCATGCATGTGTGCACACGTGTGTGTGTGTGTGTGTGTGTGTGTGTGTGTGATCTGTTTGACAGACTTTATCTCTGATAAAAGACAGAACATAGGATTGTTCATTTATCCTTCACATGCTGCAAAAAACAAACACACAAAAATGGAAGAGTCATTCATAAACCTTTACTAATGGAAAGAGCTTTAGGGATCATCCGCCAACCTCATCATTTTACAGCAAAAGAGTCTGAGATCCAGAAAGGATCCAGAAAGAAATCTCCCCATAAAGGGGGATTGACTTGCCTGTGATCAGTGTCACTATCTTGTGGTATGATGAGCAATGGAGAGAGCCTGGTTCTCATTATTCCTAGGCTTCTACCAAGAGAACTAGAGTATTTAGAATCTATGGGAGATAGGAATGGTAGGCATGCAACAGTTTTGTAATAACGATTTCTGAAACCTGATTCATTATTTTGAAAACCTACCCAATTAAGAATGATTATGATCACTTGTTTCTAGATCCTTGTGATATGGTGTTATTTCAGAACTTTGGCCACTGTATATAATTTTCCCATGTTGCCAACTGACTGAGCCCTACTTTGTCATTGTTTGGGCCCTGATTGACTCAGAATGAATGTAAGTAACAATTGTTTCTGTTTTGGCCAGAAACCCTGAGGGTCCTTCCCCTTCCAGATGTATTTTTTTTTCAAAGAGACCGTTCTTTGCCTCTTATGTTTGTTTCTTATTTAGCCTTAATCACTGAATGGTCTTTGCCTCAGTCAAACTGAGACGCGTTGAAGATCTTAGTTTGAAAAGACCAAGGTGTTCCCCCACCAGGTGCATCCTGGGCCATCTCTTGTCATCCTGGCTTATATCTGGCCACTGGACTCAGATGCCTCCAGAGGAGAAAGTGAGGCTGGTGACCCTGCATAGCCCTCCCTGACTTAAATCTAATTCACTTGCTTTTCATGGCATCACTTCCCTGATGTCATGGTCCTCTTCAAGAATGAGGGGGCGGCTAGGTGGCGCAGTGAATAGAGCACCGGCCCTGGAGTCAGGAGTACCTGAGTTCAAATCCAGCCTCAGACACTTAACACAAAAAACTAGCCGTGTGACCTTGGGCAAGTCACTTAACCCCAACTGCCCTCCAAAAAGCAAAAAAAAAAAAAAAAAGAATGAAGCACAGACAACAGCAATTTTCACATACTGTAAATAAATAATCTTTGATGAAATGAATAGCATTTCCCTCTAGCTGGTAAGGTAAGCATGCTCTCAAACCATGTCTGTTAAGATCTAATGTGGGAAATCATAAAGTCAGGCTTGCCTCTGAATAGAGAAGCATTTGAATGAAATGTCTGAATAGTGGCTTTGGGAGGTCATGGGCTTCTTTCACTGGCATTTCAGTGTGAAGCAAAGACTGGATGGTTTCTGGTTGCAAACTACTTTGATGATATAACTTTTCGTTCAAATATTTCCATCTGCAACATTTTCATAATTGTCTTCACAAAGTGATATAAATCATATATTTGCTGTATTTTTTTTATCTTCCTGTTAAAAGCCTGGATCAAATTTATTTGAGTTATTCTGGAAGCATTTATTTTGCTATTGTATTGTTCAGCATCATTCTCTAATCTCTGAGAAACAATGAGCACATTAACTGCTTATTCAACTGAATTATTTTCAGTTAAGTCATTCAGTTTGTTTTCATGAGTCTGTATCGTTGTTGTCTTTGTTATATCCATCTTGTCAGCCAGTAATTGTCTGAGGCCCAATTTGAACTCGTGTCTTCCTGACTCCATGCCCACCAATGCGCCACCTAGCTTCCATCAAATGGCCTCTGAAATCCCTTGCAGCTCTTGGCTTATGTGATTCTATATCATTACAGCTACAGAAAGAAGAAATTTTTAAAAATTGAAATGATATTAAAGGAAGAGAGTACTAGAATCCTTAAGTGATAGAGAACCTAGGACTGACTTCTCAAATAACTTATCAAGTGTGGCTAGGAATCTATATGAAGTTGTCTCAGACAGAGGTTCAGACATGTAGCCAGTGGCAACACTCCTTGGCAGGCCAGAACTAAATTAAAATATAATTGGGAAAAATTTAGTGAAATTAATAAAAATACAATGACACATAGGTAATATATTTTAAACTAAGTCAGTATGTTCTGACAGGCGTCTTTATCTGACAGTGGCTTCATGTTTAGTTACTTTGAAAATAGTATCATACAGACCAGCTATCGGATAGCATACATGTATCCCTGACATCCTTTTATGGTTCTTTTAATAAGAAATGAGCTAGAATGATTTTTCATTCAGTTATTTATCTATTTCATAAAGGATCTAACTCAGTGGTTCTCAGCCTTCCTAGTGCTGTGACCCTTTAATACTCGTTTGTATGTGGGCGCATCTGCACGTGGGTGGGTCCACCTGGAGAGGGGATAGAAGAGCAGCGTCTCGATTCCGGAAATGTGTGTTTTCTGATGGGTCTTTGGCGATCCTGTTTGACCCCCCCCCCAAAGGGGTCGCGACCTGCAGGTTGAGAACCACTGATCTAACTTGACTCTTATTTTTCCTTAGCTTATAGTTTCTTGTTTGATGATGACATCAATTTGTTTCCCACCAACAAGTCACCTTGCTCCGTAATTTACTCTCATTGACTCAGTTATGAATACGTGGATAATATGTGTATATACCCATCAGCCCTTTAACTGGCCTCAGTCCCACGGAGCTCTGTGTCTCATAACATATCTCAAACTGGCGTTTTGTCGACCTGGATGAATAAGAAGCTTTTCATCAAACTTGTGTAACTTTTCTTCATTGTCAATGTCATTGTCAGTGCCGTTATCCATTCATTCAATTTATAAACCAAGAACCTCCAGTCTTTCTGACTCATTTCTGCCTTTGAATTAACTGCTTAATCTGACTGCTTTTTTGCATGGTATTTCCTATTTCTACTTTTTTTATATCTTTCCTACCTAAGTTTTGGGGCTTGTTATTTTTTTTTCCCAAATTTTATTCAATGTCAAACATATCTCTACAGTTTTTATTGAGGAGGTTGACCATGTATCCACAACCAAATCCATCTCTAAATTGGAATTCTGTTGCTGACCGAGCCCCAGCCTCAGCCTTCTTGTCAGCATCAGGAGGAGCAGCACTTCATCTGTACGTGTCTCTGTCAGCTTCACCCGGAGTAAGTTGGGCAGGTCGCTTATCCTCTAGACCTTTGGGCCTTGGCCTTCCTGTCTCCGGGCGACTTCTTTGAAGCGTGGCAGGCACAATCTCAGGGGGAATATGAAGGTAATCCTGGAGTTACTGAATTCCCTCATTGGTCAGGTACCAGTAGAAATACCTCCATGCGAACTGCTCCTTAACATAGCCACGAGACTTTAGAGACTGAATGGCCTTCATGACACGGAGATTGGGCACATTCTTGTCTGCCAGCTCAGAGTGTTTTGGCATGTCAACATCCTTCTTGGCTACCATCACTCCCTCCTTAAAAAGGGGTTCATAGATGGCAATTTGGTTCTTCTTGGGCATCAACATCTCGGCGACGGCAGCAGTTGCTGCTCTAGATGGAACCTGGGATAGAAAGGACAGGGCTTGTTATTTCTTACCTGAACTGTTACCCCTTTTTCTCACGAGATTTTTAGCATACTTTCCCATCTTTTCTTGCCAGGCCAGCCTTTGGCCTTGGCCAAAGAAAGACTTGGTCTTTCTGTGGCTTTGATCATGCAATTTCATTTCATTAAAGCTCTGTGATGGCTTCTTGTTATTTTTTGTTTGTTTGTTTTGTTTTGTCATCACAAATACTTCCCAACAAAAACCCTCGCAAAGCCACGTATGAAGGAATCTACTCCCTTCTCCCCAAAAGTATCAATTCTCAATAGAAAGGATGTTTCCTTTAACTTTGACGAAATGTATTTCCACTGACTGTTGTGTTTGAGGAGTTTTGTTGTTTCTCTGTTTTGATTTTATTTACGTTGCTATCCTAGTATATTGTTCTTTTGTTTCTTTCTGTTTCTTTTATTCTCTGGTACTTCACAGAAGCCACATGTTTCTCTAAAATTCTTCGTATTCCTCATTGCTTATGACACGCTTTGTTCAGCCATTTCTTAGTTGTTGGGTACATATTTTCTTTCTAGCTTCTTCTTTTTACATATAATGTTGCTAGGAATATTTTGGTATGTGTGAGTTCTGCATTTTGTTGATTACTGTCGTGGAATATATTTCCCAATAGAAGATTCCCTGGATGTGGGGGTAGGAACAATTCAGCATCTTTTCAGTAATTCCAAGTTGTTTTCCAGAACGGTTGGACAAATTCATAGCTCCATCCATCGTCAGTGAATTCATGAGTTTTTCCACAGCTCCTCCCACAATGGGATTTCTTTTCTTTAAGCATCTCTGATGGCTTGATTTTTGTTTGGTGATAGCTTAGTGAAAAAAAATATTCTTTTACTGATTTTTTTTCTGCCTTTTTTTTTGGGGGGGGGGCAGTTGGGGTTAAGTGACTTGCCCAAAGTCACACAGCTAGTAAGTGTGTCAAGTGTCTGAGGCCGGATTTGAACTCAGGTCCTCCTGACTCCAGGGCCAGTGCTCTACTCACTGCACCACCTAGCAGCCTCCTTTTACTGATTTTCAAACACCTTTTTTGATGTTTGATAGTTTGTATATTTTTGACCAACTCCATTGGCTGCTTTTCCACTGGGGAATAATTCTTAATTTTATGTCTTCAGTATGCAATTTTGGATGTCACATTTTTATCAGAGCTATTTCTTGCAAAGACATTTTCCCCCAAATCCATTAACTTTTGATCTACATTAGTTTTGTAATGTATGAAAACTTCTAAATTTTATATAATTGGGATAATCGTTTCGCCATTTCTGGTGTCTTCCATCTTTTTATCTAGTTGTGAATTTTTCTCTAATTATGAATGTTACATATTTTATTATTTTTATAATGTTCATCCACTTGAAACTATTTTGTGGAATAAGGTAAAAGATGCAATTTAAAACTATTTTTCTATGGCTTTCTATTCTTGAGATCAAATGCAGATTTATTTTTTATGGTATAGCTGAGATTATTTCAGTTTCCTCATCTCTTGTCCCATATTCATTTTAGGCTCATCTCTGAGTCATTTCTTTGGCCTGCCCTGTCCCAGTCTGACAGCTGAGACTTCACTAAAATGGCATCCTAAGAATGGACTATGCTTCTTACTCTAGACTTTTCAGACTTCCCTTCCCCTTATCACATGAAGCACTGCTGAAATTCCATCATCTTCATGAAGACTTCTTGCAATGATCACAGTAATTTACTGCATATTCAGAAACCTCTATGGTGGCTTTCTCTGATATTTAGCCCAGTTATATATTTATCTTCATTGCCTACGCCAAAACCATGCTCTCCTGTGACCTGTGTGTGATATGCCTTTCTCTTTGTTCATGTAGAGGTTTAACCCTTTATTCTGGCTTAATGTCATATGTATGACCATATTAGTGGCTTAACTTTTAACCAATAGGATGCCAATGGCTAGTGCTTGTATTTCTTTTGTTCAGCACCTTGCACAGCTCACCATTCGTCATTTACATATTTTTTGTGGGTAAAAAATCTTGGTAACCAGAAGTACCTTTTAGAAGATGAAATTGAAAATGTTTGAGTTAACATTTATTGAATGCTTGTTGTGTCCCTGGCATCATTCTGAACAGAGATTCATTATCATCATCAAACAACATTCATTCATATTCCTTTATATATATGGTGCTATAACTGATACTTTAGCAGCTTTGAATGTAATTTCACTGTCTGTAAACTTTGGGATGATTGAAAAGTACCAGGATTTACATGGGATAAATTTAGACATTTTTTTCCATTATAAGACTTAATACCATGCTAGATCTTCACAAGTAAATCAGACCTTTCAGTGGGATGCAGTAACTTTTCACTTCACTAAGGTACCATTTTGTATTGCTCATCAGGGAGTGGTCATCCACTACACTGAAATGCCTAATTAGTCCAAAGAAATAGTCAGTGAAGGTCCATTAATAGTCCCCAAATTAATGTTCAGGGATACCAGAAATAGTTAATGGGGTGATTGTAGCTCAGATGTAGTCATTGAAAAAGAAATGAAGGAACATTGAGCAAATCCAGTTTTTTTTCCTTCTCGATTTCTGTTTGCATTTCTTCTTTTAAAAATCTCTTACTGAATATCAGAATAACCAAAAAAAAATTATATAAGAGAAATTAACCATAGCTCTTAAAGTAATTCTGTTTCCAAAGTCCTATTCTGACATACATCTTAGAAATGGAAAAATATTTTTAAAGTTCCTTAACTTAGTCTCCACCTTTAAGCTTAAACTGTACTTCATTTCATGTGTCTACAGGAACATTCCTACGGTGACTTCACTCTCTTGATAGGTGGTTACCTCTCTTGGAACACTTTCAGGAAAGCTCCTAGCCATCCTGTAATATCTCCTCTCAGGAACTTTCTTTATAGCCTCCTCTGTCAATCAATTCCCTCTAGCTCCTCCAACCCTTCAGTCTTATAACCATGGACCATAATGAATCCACTCTTTGTTTGGATAGAGTGTGTCAGCCTATTCCTCTCTGGTTCTACTCATTATTTCTATGTTTTCGATGGCCAAAACAACCCTTTGTGGCCATGACGCTGATATATTTTTTGTGTTTTCAGAATGTAAGTTTCTTGAGGAAAGAGCCTATCTTTGGTATTAGACTGCTTAACAGGCTGAAGGTCTATGGAACTGTTGTGTTGACCTCATTGTTGTATACTTGTGAAACCTGGATAGTCTGCCCCCCTCATGCCAGGAAACTGAATCATTTCCATTTGAATTGTCTTAGGAAGATTCTGAAGATCACCTGGCAAACTAAAAGTTTTTTTCAGCTGAACTGCATAGAGTTTTCAAACTCTACTGCAGAGAGTGTAACTCTCATGGGCTGGCCATGTTGTTTGAAGGTCAAACATATGCTTGCTTAAAAAATTATTTTACAGAGGACTCATGCAAGGTAAGTTCTCACAGAAAGTCAGAAGAAGCAATATAAGGATGCTATCCAGGTCTCTCTGAAGAACTTTGGAATAGATTGTGAAGTATGGGAGACACTGACAAAGGACCATCCATCAAGGGATGCTCACATCAAAGAAAGGACTGTCCTCTATGAGCAAAGCAGAATTGCAGTAACTCAGAAGAAATGGGAGATGTGCAAATCTAGAGACATCTGCACTCCAAATCTTCATGTGGACTATTTGAGCCCAGCCTGTGGTTGAGCCTTCCTAGCTCATATTGTTCTGATAAGCCACAGTGAGATGCTGTACCTTGACCCTAACATAGTGATGTCATTTTGGTCCTCCTTGAGAATGAAGGACAAACTACAACAACTGTCTTTTCCTTTTGTATTGATATTCACTACATTTTAGCAGAGTGTTTGGCACATCTGATGAAGACCTTATGAATGCTTTTTTCCTTTCTTTTAGTGTCACAAACAGATGTCTGATGTTAAATAACAGCAACAAAGAAAAACAGGAAAAAAGAATTTCACATTCCCCTTGCTTTTATGAATGCTAGATTTTAGTGTCAGGCACTTCTCTTATATGTCTGTTATAGTAAACCTCTTGTGTTTTCAGACCATTTCTTATTTGTCTTCAGCAAACATGAAAAAAAACTCAGGAGTACATTAATCATCCATCAGCTCTCTTATTCAAACTTAAAACTTAAAAAATCAAGAATCTGTATGTGCATGGCACTGTTAAAAACTTTTACTTTATCTTTTTTTTTTGGCTTCTTTATTTTGTCAAATCCTCTTAAAATGTGGCATCCCAAATTAGACACAATTTTGTAATAAGAATTTCTATCTAGTCAGGAGCAAAATAACTCTTGGACATCATATGCATTAATATTTCACTAGCATATTGATTTTTTGACAATAGTATGTGATTATTGAGCAGATCACAGATTACGGTATGTGATTACTAAGCCACTGTCAGTGATTTTTGAAAGGGCATAGAAGGTAGAGTCAAGATGGAAGAATGAGAAAAAGTAGTATGCCTAGCTCCTTACCAAACTTTACCCACAATGATCTAGAAAATGGGACCAGACTGAATTATGACTGGGAAAGTCAAGAAAAAATCACAGTGAGTCATTTTTCCGGCCTAGGGTGACTTAGGGAGATAGACAGAGTTTGTGGATCCTAGGGATGGGGGCTGACCAGGAGAGAATAGGTGGCAGGAGTATTCTAGCATCCCAAAACTGAAAATGACTGAGACAGAGTATCAGGGCAGGATGATCCATGGAGATTCCTGCAGGAATGAGTGACGTCTGGCAGCTCCCTCTATTGCCTACTACTCAGTTCTAGGCTACAGATCTGTGGTGGAAAGGAGCAATCACAAGCATTGTCTCTAGCTCTGTACTGAGCAAGGAACAAGTTCTGGGAATGTTGCTGAATGGCTCTGATCCCAGGAGCAGAGCTGTGATTCAGTTCTTTAGACTTTAGTCCAACATATCAACCTGCATTGGAATAACCAGGACTGGAGTTCCAAACCATAGCAGAACAAGAAATTTAGTTGCTCTTAACATAGAGCTTCTCAGTGGGCAATAGTGACTGAGTCCAGTAGCAGTTTACAGAAACTCTCAGGGACAAGCCTACAAACCCAAACCTGGGTCAGGAATTTGCAAAGTTTAGACAAGGAAGAAAGTAAATAGAACTCCCATCTGAGATCACACCATTTTAGGAGCAGTAAAAACTTGCAGACACCCAGCCTGATCTTGAAAGCAGAGTCAGGACAGAAGAGAACAGAGATTCAGGCCAGATGTCCTGCCCCCAGAAGTGTATACAGAGTCTAGTTCTAATGTAAAGTCCAATCAAGAAGTGAGAAGGATGAGCACACAAAAAAGTCCTACTATAAAGAACAGTTATAGGAAGAGGGAAGCTCATGGCATAAACACAGATGAGAATGACTTGAAAATTTCTATATGCAAAGCCTCAAAGAAAAATACACAAACATAAATTCCTAGAAGAGTTAAAGCAAGAGTTAAAAAATTGAAAGAAGGTGGTAAATGAAAAAATGGGAAAAGAAATGAGAGCTGGGGAAGAAATATAGGAAAGAGAAGTAAAAGCTTTAAAAAAGAGGTAAAAAACCTAACTAAAGAAAATAATTCCAGGGGCAGCTAGGTGGCACAGTGAATAGAGCACCAGCCCTGGAGTTAGGAGGACCTGAATTCAAATCTGGCCTCAGACACCTAACACAAAAACTAGCTTTGTGACCTTGGGCAAGAGTCACTTAACCCCAACTGCCCTCCAAAAAGCAAGCAAGCAAGCACACAAACAAACAAATCCAAATTAGAAGTGCCCAAATGGAAGCTAATGACTATAAAACATCAAGAAATAATAAAACAAAGTCAAAAGTCTGAAAAAAGAGAAGTTGTGAAATGTCTCATAGGAAAAACAACTGATCTGGAAAACAGATGGGGGAAGAGATAATTTAACAATCATTGGAATAACTGAAAGCCATGAGCAAAAAAGAACCTAGACATTGTGAAATCATAAAAGAAAACTACCCATATATCTTTGAACTAGATGACAAAGTAGAAATTGAAAGAATACACTGGTATCCTCCTGAAAGAAACCCCAAAATGAAAACTCCCAGGAATATTAAAGCAAAAGCCCAGAGCTCCCAGATCAAGGAAAAATACCTTAAACAGAGAGAAAGATTTCAAGAACAAAGGAGCCGCAATCAGGATCACACAAGGTTTAGCAGCCATTCCTCCAAAGTAGAGACCATGCAATATGATATTACAAAAGACAGGATCTAGGCCTACTAAAATAGGCTTCTTAGCAAATCAGTATAATACTGGAGTGGGGGTGGGGAATGGATATTTAACACAGTGGAAGACTTCCAAACATTCCTGATGAAAAAGACCAGAGCTGAATATATAATTTGACATAGAAAACATAGGTATCAAGAGAACCATAAAAACCCAAACGTGAGTGAGTAGTCATATGGGATTAAATAAACTTACTGTTTACATTTTTATGTGGAGTGGTGCTACATGTAGTCCTTTAGAACTCTGTCATCATCAGGGGTCAGTTTTGTGTGGTCGTGGTTTGTCCTTTGTTCTTGAAGAGGACCATGACATCAGGAAGATGATGCCATGACTTGCAAATGAATTGGATTTAAGTGAGGCAGTGCTGTGCAAAATCACCAGCCTCACTTTCTCCTCCAGAGAAAGTTCAGTGGCCAGAGACAGATCAGGACAGTGGGAGATGGCCCAGCATCAGGGGCTGTAGAGGGAGTCTAATTAAACAGAAGGCCTGGGAGTGATTTTATTATGTTTTGGTGATCTCAGAAGAAGAATGGAAAGGGTATGGAAGAGGAACATACTGGCAAAGGGTGGAAGAGAAAGGGAGAAGAGGGGGAATTATCACATAAATGGGATGCAAAACAGGAGCTTATGCAGTGGGGAGTGGGATGGAAGCAGAAGATATTGAATCTCACTCATCTGAATGGGATAAAGGATGGAAAAATACACATATACACAGCTGAATAGAGAAATGCATCTAACCTAACAGGGACATAGGAAGGAGAGGAATTAAGAGAAAGTGGGGGAGATAAGAGGGAGGGTACTTGAAAGGAGGTATTAATCAGAAGCAAAACAGACTCTTAAAGAAGGGACAGAAAAAAAAGAAAAGTATTAGAGAGTAGGATGGAAGGAAATATACAGTTAACAATCATGACTGTGAATGTGAATAAAATGAATTTACCTACAAAATGGAAGAAGATAACAGAATGGATTAGAAATCAGAATTCAATAGTATGTTATTTATAAGAAACACACTTGAACTATAAAGATATATACACAGTTAAGAATAAGGGACTAAAACAGAATCCATTATGTTTCAGCTCAAGTGAAAGAGCATGGAAAATATGAGTAGTATCACAAAGTTGAAGAAAGGAAAAAGCTGTGAATTTTTAAATAGAGAAGAGTCTAAACTATAGGCCAGTGAGCTTGACTTCAATTTCTGGAAAAATTATAGAACAGGTGATAAAGGAGATGGTTTGCAAACATGGCGATTCCATGACTTCAAGAACAAGTCACAAACAGACTAATCTCAGTTCCTTATTTGACAGGATTACTAATGCAGTAGATGGGGGGGAATGCTATGGACAGAGTTGACCTACATCTGAAACAAATTAAAAAAAAAGTATCTCATGCTCTTCTAGTGGAAAAGATGGAGTGGTAGGATTACAAAATAACATAATCAGATCGATTCAGGGCTGATTGAGTTTCTGGACTCAAGAAGTTAATGGTTCCATGTCAACATTGCCAGAAGGTCTCCAGTGGAGTACTTCAAGGATCTTTCTTTGACTGTGTATTTGTTATACATTTCCTCCCTCCTATTCACCCCTCTCCTCCTTCCTCTCCCTCCCAATAGGGAAATGGAATTGAAAAGAAGAGAAAGTAAACGTTTGTTAATTGGAAATAGCAAAATAATTTAAAAGTTCAAATAAAAAAAAATTTTAAAAATCAGTCAGTGACATTAAAAAATTATTTCCAGAGACTGGTGAAGGACCTTGAGCCCCTGAGCGGAGGATCACTTGAAGGAACTGTGAACATTAAGCCAGGAGAAGCGAGCACATGGGAGCTGTCTGGAAGTAGTGGGAAAGTGATGAGTGAAAAAGGGATTAGGTTGACCTTGTTAGACCCCTCCGGGCAGTCACAGAGTCAGTGGGTAGAAGCTGCAAAAAGGCCAGTTGAGGTCTGATATCAGGAAAGGCTTCCTAATCTTAGAGCTGCCCAGAAGGAGAACTGGATTTCCTGGAGAGATGGTAGGTTCTTCCTCCATGGAGATCTTCAGACAGAGGCTGGATGACTTAACTGCTTGTGGGTTCTGTTTTCTTGAGGGTTCCTTTTGATGTATGGTTTTGCTTGGACGGCCACTGAAGTCACTTCTGACTCTCAACTTCTGTGATTCTCTGGATAGCAAATCATTTTTGGCTCTTCAGCTCATGACTCACTGTGGTCTATAGATCTTCCTTTTGTACCTTGTACCTACTGTGTCTGCCTTGTCCTTTTTTAAGCATTTCCCAGGCAGGTGTGTCGCTAAATTCCTTTTGTAACAGAAATATCTTGCAGTGTGTTATTTGGTATCTTCTACTTTCTCTTGTTCTTACCTTGAGGATTTACTGAGCCATTAAATTGATCTCGGCTACATTAAGCTGTATTATAGTACTAGAGTTTCTAGAGAGGATATTTATTTTTCCAGTTATGAATTTCCAACCTATAATTTTACTGAAGGCGAATCCTACCCTAGGTTAAAACTTTCTACTCCGTAGTGGGATTTTTTTTTTAATCTCTGGAAGAGAACAGCATAAATTGGAAAGAGAATATATGTAACTTGGTGAGAATAACATAATTAATGCAGACAGCTAGATGTTTATATCTGTAGGTTTGTTTTACACTATACAAAATAAACACTACACAGGGACCACCTTCCAAAGCTCCTACCATCCTGTGGGTGTTTAGTAATGATGTCGACTTGTCTCAGATCTTTTCCTGTTGCCTACTTCCATATTTTTATCTTTTAGTTTTTATTTCTTTCCACTTTTACAGTACCTTTCATAGAGCTCTTTAAAATAAGGTTGGATTTTTTGCTTTGGAAATTATGTTGCTCTATGTATGTAGGATAAGGAACAGGACAATGTAAGAATTTTCCTTTCCAAATTGGTAATTTTTAAAAAAGTAATCCATGTCTCTAAAAGCAAGTAGAGTTTTTACACACTAAAGTGAAGCTTTAAATTCTCTTGAGGAAACTTGGAGGTGTTAAATCATTTTCTGGTGTTGCACATTTTATATTTTTTATCCTTCCTTTTTATTTTTCAAATACACTTAAAGATATGTGAATGCTCTTTTGACTTTCTTTTGAGGCATGAGCCCTCTAAATTGGCTTCCCTTTTCCTTCCCCTTGCCCCTCTCCCTCCCACCTTCTAGGAAGCATTCTCCCCAGAGAGCCACTAATGAAACTTGAGCATTGTAATTTGGGTATTTTTTACAGGCGGATTTTTGTCTGTGAGCAGAAACAGACTGCTGCTCCTCTCTGGTGGGAGCTTAAACACAGATTTGTCATTCTAGAGAATAAAGAGTTAAAACAGTCTGGGCTGTGAAAGGCTTTGGCAACCAGAGGGAGCTAGCAAGCCCCAGCAGTGACTCATTCTGCTTGTGTCAGTCCGAGAAGCATCAGCATCTGTCATGGATGCAGGCAGGTAGGGTTAAGCCCAGAGCATGCACAGAGTGAGTAGCAGGAAGCCTGCAGTGCAGGGGCTCCTCGCTCTCCAGCCCTTCAGCTACAGGAGCTCCATGTCAGATCCATGGTAACGGCTCGAGCACACTGCACTCTGTGAGTGTGGCTTGGAGCCTCGAGCTCCATTCTGGATACTGATGCAAGAGGGTTGGCCTCCTCAAGCAAGGAAGCTCATCACGTTTGCCTGAAGTGGAGGAAATGTAACACTTCCCTAAGAGGGCACATGACATGAGGAGGTAGGAATGGGACTGCAGATTCTGTTTATTCTTTTCATGGATGCATTCACATCCCCAGTAATCAGGGGTACTCTTCATCACTGGAGGAACTTCATTCATCTTGTTCATTAAACTGGCATGAATTTGAGGGTTGGGGAGGTGGAGAAGGGATAAGATAAGCTGAAAAAACCAAATACTTCATAAAGTCTCCAGTTAATGCATTTTTGTAATTATGAGCCAGACTGCAGTGCTGTCCCATGAAGAGTTGCAAATCCTTAAGGACTTGAGAGTAAATTCTCCTCCCCCTTTTCTTCTGTTATAGTCACCTAGTAAGATTTATTGGTTGCAGCTCTTTAAATCTTTTAGACAAAGACCAGTTTTCAGCGGCAATAAAAACTGGTCATTTGGACATGTCAGGAATAGGTTTAGATCATTCCTTATGCCTGTGACAGTACCAGAGAAGAGACATCACAGTGGGATGCTTATACTTGGGTGACTGTATAGCAATATTCTAGCAAGATTGGGAACAAGTGGCTTGCTTCCGTTAGTTCAGAAGTGCCTGTGCCTTGTGGCTTTTGTGAGACTGTTACCTGGCTTAGAAGATAATTCCGTTTAACTAGAATGGAAGATGGTCTGCAGAGTGGTAGCCATGTTGGCAAAGAAGAGGTTAATCTCTTGTTGCTGTAATCCTGTTTGAGAGCAGTGGCTCCGCTGCTTGTGTGAGTGAGATTCAAGGCAGGAGCTGCAGTGCCAGGGCAAGCCCGGAAGAAACAGGACCCTTTGCTGGGAAAGAGTGTGATTGTATGAGCCTGATCTTTTTTCCTTTTTATTTTTCATCAGCTCCTCCCCCCTTCGTTCCCACCCTCAAGTCTGATGATGACACCTCTAATTTTGATGAACCAGAGAGGAATTCGCGGGCTTTACCTTTTCCGGGCCAGTTGAACCCTGGAGGTTTCTCTGGTGAAGATTTGCCTTTTGTGGGGTTTTCGTTCAGCAAAGCACTGGGGATCCTTGGTAGAGCAGAGTAAGTAGAAATTATCATTCATTGGAACTGTGTTGATATAAAAAATCAGGTTGGAGGGGCAGTGAGTCGAGTGGGAGAGTGTTAACTGGCATGTCATCTGCATGAAGGGGGCTGCTAGATTTCTCATGTCTCTCTCTTTGCATGTTTAATGTTTTTATGTAATTGTGTTTAAGGGTATCTATGCCTGTTCCACAAATGAATATTGTGACATTATGATTTGGTTACTCTGAGTTGGTTTCTAGACTCTGCTTTTTCGAGGGGAAGGGCTAGCATAGGTCTTTTACTAGCAGTGAGTGCAGAACCCTGACAGGAGGAGTGCTCTGAGGAGCAGAGATCTCCTTTTCTGTGGGGGCTGGGGGTGGTGGCTGCCTTCGGCATGCTGAGGAACCCAAAGTACTCAGCATCATTAAGCCCACTTGTTACTATTAGAGATAAGATCTGGAGGGGGAGGACCATAAACTGGAGGTGTGAGTGGTCTGATCAAAGCTCCAAGGACATGAACCCCACCATTCTCTAGGTCACTGACTCAGGAAGTAAGCTTCCCCTAGCTGGCAGCCTTCTATGGGGTCTGACAGAAACCTGCGTAAAGGAGATGCACTGAAAGGAAAATGTGAATGGTGAGAGATCATATTCACAGAAAATTGGGCATCACTGCATTTCAGGGAAAAAACCAAGGTGAGAAAATGGAAGTATAGCTATCATGGTATAAACCCCTTGACCTGGTAGGTCCTTAGCTGTTGCTGGAAGAGCTAATGAGAAATGCATTAGTGCAGTGCCCAGGATTGGAGAGCCCTGACTTCCAGCATCAGAGGATTGATCCGAAATGCAGTAGCTTCAGCTGATTTGGTAACTGAACATAACAGTTCATTTCATCATGATATATGGACATCCTGCTTGTAGAACTACCAATTAATTCTCCGCAAGGATTGACATGGATAGTGTTAGTGTTACTACATAGACTTCATGGGTCTCTCACTTTTTGGCTATTAGGATAGCTTTTGGTAATTAGTTGTTGCTCAGTTGTGAAGTGAACAAGATTTGCTTTTCTCCTGACAGTATTCATCCTCTCTTTGCTCTGTATTAAGATTGTAAGTAGCCTAGATATCAATCAGAAGGGATTTGGGGGTTGTTTCTAAATGGCTTCTCCTTATGGGTGCTATCTTGATGGGGTTCCTGCAAAGATTTTAGACTGATATAAAAATTGGGTATTTGACACGAAAATAAGGTCAGTAATGGTGATTGAAGTTGAAAAAAGGTGATGTTTTTATTATTGAATTCTTGGTTTAAAATTTATGTTGAAAAATTGACATTTTGACTTTGCTAGCTCTGTTGATTCTGGGCAGTTTTCTATAAGGCTAGAATGTAGGTAGCTGTTGATTATGTAGTAGGTCTGAATTGAAACGTACTAAGAGGGATGTGGAAGCTTTGTACCAGAAGAGGAGGACAGAGCAAAGGCAAGATGGCATGAGATGTCTGATGGGTGGGGGGCTGAAGCCTTAGGATGTATGTGCTGAGGATTACAGGTCAGAATTTATGCTTTGAAAGAGCTGTGTTCAGAATTGGGATAAGCTAGCACAGGTCAGAATTAAAGAGTAATGAGAATATTGTTTGGTATTCTAGAACATCATGGAAGATACAAATCAGTGTAATTCTGAGGTAGATTGGCAGAATCGTGTGCAATTTTAAGTGTGGTAATTGTCGACTTGAGGCAGCATGTGATGAAGTGCTTGTCTTTAGGGAAAAATGCCCTTTTTCCTTTATTATGAGGTTTTCCAGAATCTGATTAGAACCTCCAGAGTCGGCTATACTCAAACTAAGGAATCCTTGAAGGAATCATTAATAGAGAAGGGTACCATACAGAAAGAAATGGGTGTTGTTTCACTGTTAGGAAAGACTTGGACGCTTGAGAAATACTTGTTTTCATTTGGTGATGTTCCTTTCTTGGATGCTTTTTACTGGATATGGCATTTGAAGGTACATTCTTTAATCTCATCGTGGTTAGAAGTATATATAGCTTTCTTGAACATGAAATAATGTGCCTCTGCAGATACCCTAGAAGAATGAATTCTCTTTAGTTTCTCGTTTTTGAATATCTATAATTCCTAACTGGAAGGTAGAATTGCAGTATTTTTTTCCTGTATGTGTCTCTTAACGAGAAAAAAATACAATTTTGTTCAGAGTGTTTGAAATAGGACAGTTTTATTACATGCAGAATCCCTTCTAATATTACACTGAAGCCTCCCTCTGGTGTGTTCTATAGGGTCCATGTCACAGGACCATCTTGTGGTAAACCATATTCTGAGTTGTCCTTATCTGAAAGAGGTTCAGATGCATAAGCCAAATAGTCAATTCTGCACCGTTACAGTGAGATTTCAGTCTAGGTCATTGGCTAAGTTATTTAACAGCTAACATATCATTTTGAAACAGAATTAAGATCTGAAGAGTTAGTTTAAATTTTGGAAAAGGATTTTCTGTGTGTACAGCTTTTATCATCAGCAACCCTGTCTTGTGTTTTTCAAGTTTTCTTTTCTCCTCTCCTATTTTCAGCATCACAGGTTTTTGTTTACAAGAATTGATTACCTTTGTTGTTACTCATTTCTTCACACCGCTGAGGAAATTACACATTCTTCTGTGATGTACTGGGTAAATTGACCCCCAGATTTATTAATAGTTAATTGAATGAAATATTCTGAGATGGTGCTAAGTGCATAATAAACTTTCAAGGAGAATTTTGGCTAAGATTGAATGGTTTTAATAGTTTGCTTGCCTTGACAGGGATCATAACAGTGATGCTGGAATATATATTTATATATATCATCTATCTGTCTGTCTGTCTGTCTGTCTGTCTATCTATCTATCATCTGTCATCCATCCATCCATCCATCCATCCATCCATCCATCTTTCCATCCATCCACCCATCCACCTACCTACCTACCTGCCTACCTACCTACCTACCTACCTACCTGTCTATCCATCCATTGATCCATCCATCCATCAATCCATCAATCCATCCATCCATCCATCCATCCATCCATCCATCCATCTAATCCTGTCTGTCTGTCTATCTGTATGTATGTATGTATGTATACTCAATCAAGAATCCCTTACCAAACAATTGAGAGCTTCTGTCTTCATATTTGACTCTATTATTATCGTTTGTTTTCTGTTTAGTCTTTTGCATATCAAAAGTAATGATCCCAATAGTGGATGCTTAGTTAGTGCTTTACATGCATAATTGGGCCGTACAGTTACCTTGTGAGACAGGAGCAAATATCATATTCTCATTTTAGAGATGAGGAAACTGCAGTTCACAGAGCTTGTCGGTTAACAAGCATTTATTAAGACTTACTAAGTGCCAGATACTGTGCTAAGTACAGTATAAAGACATGAAGAAAGGCAAAAGCACAGGCCTGGCCTCAGGAAGTTCACATTCTAACGGGGGCTCTAACATGCGGGTAACTAGGTAGATACAAGACACAGACTACGGAAATGGAAAATTATTTCAGAGGGGCAACACTTGCTCATGGCCACATGGTTAAGTAAATGTCGGAAGTGGGTTTTGAATCAGGTCTTCTTGGTTCTAGATGTAGCACTTTATCTGGTTTAGGAAAAAGGTGGAATTTGAATGAATAGCAAGTGATGGGGGAAATTTTTACAAGAGCAGAGATGTTTCCAGTTTGGGTAGGCATATGGAGCAGAGCCTAGAAGGGAGACCTTGAGTTAAGTCTCAAAGGATACGAAGGCTTCCTAAGGGCTGAGGTGAGGAGGGAGGGCGTTCTAGTTATGGGTTCAGCCTGTGCAAATCTGTTATGGGGGGAGCAGTCAGAAGAAGACTACTTTGGCTGGACTGAAGGCAGCATGAAATGACTATCAGAGAGTTTGCAAAGGTTATTTGGGGCTGGGTTATAAAGGATATTTTTGTGTTTTATTCTAGACATAATTGGGTGCTACTGGAGTTTATCGAGTAGGGGCATGGCATGGTCAGAACTGTGTTTCAGGAGAATCACTTTGACAGCTGCTGGACACATGGGTTGCAGAGGGAAAAGACTTCAAGCAGGGAGACAAATTAAGAGGCCATTGAGTAGCCCAGACAAAAGGTTATGAGAGCCTGAATGAGGGTGGTGTCCAGATGAGCAGACATCAGGGGATGGATGTGAGAAGTATCGTGAAGGTAGAATTGATAGGATTTAGCCATTTAATGCACATGTGGGTTGAGGAAGAGTGAATTGAAGATGATGTGGAGATTATAAAACTAGATGACTGGAGGGTGATGGTCCCTTGGCAGAGTTAGGGAAATCTGGATAGGAGGTAGGCTTGGAGAGAAAGATAGTGAGTTCACTTTTGGAGATGCTGAGTTTGAGGAGCCCATAGGGCATCAACTTTGAAATTTCTAGTAAGCATGGGTGATGAGACTGTAGCTCAGGAGAGAGACTAGGACTGGATATGTAGATCTGGGAATCATTGCCTGCACATGATAGATAATTGGTAGCTGGTGAAAGTTTGTATCTGTATTTTATCATTCATTAACATTTTATTTCTGTTTAGGCTTTTGCGTGGAAAGCACAATAACTTGCTTTTATATAGTGCTTTAAAGAAAGTGGTGTCACAGAATCCAGAGAAAAGAGTTTATACAAAAGGGAGTCAGTGGTTAAGAGTGCCAAGTGCTTCAGAGACATCCAGAAGGGCAAGGACTAAGAAAGGGCCGTTAGATTCGGCAGTTAGGAGACAGTTAGTGATTCTAGAGAGAGCAGTTTGACTTGATTGATGAAGCCATTGAGAAGTAAAGTGACTTGGTGCAAAGTCATGTAGCTAGTAGTAGCATATCTGGAACTCAGCACGGCATCTCCCAGTCCTCAGCAGTCTGATTCAGCATTCTTTCCACATGTCAGCAAAATACATTTCCTTATCCCCCTACCTAAATGAGAAAAAGGTAGATCTAACTTAAAGATAGGCTGAAACATCTTAACTTACTGCTTGTGTTCACCACAAAGCATGTCCAAGGAAACCAGCTTCTTTCATCTTGTAGTCTAACTTATCTACACTATAAAAATAATACCCTACCAGGAATTTTCAGGTGTTAGTAACTTTGGAAAAGGAATAGAAGATTTAGGTGTTTTACAGAATTACCATCTTTGATGAGAGATTCCTATAATTCTGGGAGGAGTTCATAAGAGGAGAAAGTGGTCTCTTCATCTTCTCTGCTCCTTTTGCCTCACATCTGCTTGGTTCAGTTTCTGGTGGAACTAGATGTTTAAGTGTTGGTGCTAAGGAATCCTCCTTTACCTGGGACTGATGACAAGTGTGGTTGTTTACTATTGACTGAGAAGGACTCCCATTTACATAGCCTTTCACTCTTTGACCCAGCAATTTCTTCCAGTCTGGTACAAGTATTAGAATCCCAGGATCTGGGGTCAGAAGAGACGTTGGAGATCAGCCTTGTTTTCCAAATGAGGAAACAGAGCCCTACTGTTTTAGTTCCTTGCTTGGTATCCTGTAGGTCATAAGTAGCAGAGCCAGGATTGGAACACAGGTCTTTTTATTCCAAAATGAAAAGAGAATCCTTTAGCCTTCAGAAGCCCCTCCATCACCATTGATCCAGTGAGTGGGAGAGCATTCACTGGAGTGAATGAGCCTTGATTCTTCTCTCCTCTGAACTTTCTAGAGCCTTCTGGCTATTAGTGGTCAGATGGCAGAGTAAAATCAGTGTCCACTGTGCCAAGTTTTCAGGGAGCTGATGAGATCTTTTGTGTTCATCTTAGAGAGATTAATAAAACCCACTCCTTGCCCTGATAGAGTTTATAATCTAGGACTGGAACATCAAGTATACTCACAGAAAAATATGAACATAACCCTAATAATAAGGAAGATGATAGCAGGGCACATTCATACTAGGCTTTCTGATTTCCAAAGCCCTTCTCCAACATTATCTCACTGGATTATCACCTGAGCCCAGAGAAGTCTATTCTCTAGGTGTTAGGTGGAGAAACCGAGGCATAGAGAAACTTGACTACGTTCACACAGGAATTGTTCTAGGCAGGATTTGAACCCAACGTCCATTATTCCAAATAATATAATTCCAATTTGAATGTGGTATAGAAAAGGGATTGTAAATGGTCAGCATATTCCCAAGAGTAAGGGAGAAATCAAGAGCGGAGGAGAGTTCATCTTGATAGACTTCCTGGAGGCCATGAGTCTAGACCTGGGTCTAGGAGGCAGTAAGTTCAGGTTAATATAGCAGAGAAAGGTGGAGGTTTTAAATGGGAAGGATAAGTAGACCTAGAATTGAGGTAGGAAAAGGTAAATCATGTGGGAAAACCTCAAGCACATTTTCTTGACATCAGTGGAGGAACCATGGTGGGAAATGGTGTGGAAAATAAAAAGCTAAGGTGGAACGAGGACAAGAGTTGATGGAGGGCTTGAGCTCTTTATGAAGACTTAGCTTTTTATACTGGCCAGGTGGAAGGAAGCCTTAGATCTTTATTTTCCTCAGCTCTTTTAAGCAGCCTTCTCTTCCTCATTTCTCAGTAAGGGGCCCTTTTTCTTGTCTTTGTCTACTTTTTTCCTTAGGCTTCTCCTACTTGCATGGTGGCAGCTCTCATCTCTTTGCTGACGACTCTAATCTGCCTCTATTCAAATCTATTTTTGTATTTTTAGCTGCCTCTCAGTCATCTAGGACTGGGACATTGTGCTATTTTTTTTTCAGACTTCAATGGTAGAACTAAGCTTTCCCATTGATGACCTACTTCCCTTTCACTGTTATTTTGAAGTCTTGGGGGAAATCTTGTTTTCCTTTTTTGCCATAACTAAACAGTACAGAATATAGACTCCATTCTTCCTCTTCATTGGCAAAGATCTTATTTTAGTCGTTACTATGAAGTCAGCAACTCAGGTCAATACACTTTAATCCCCACTATGTGTCATGTGCTGTGCTGTGTTGGGTCTCCCCTTTTGGGGAACTCAAAGTCTAGTTGGGGAAACAATGAGCAAACAACTATGTGAAGTGAACTATATACAGAATAAATTGGAGGTGATCAGTAGAGGGAAGGGGCTTGTGTTAAGGGAAATCGGGAAAAGCTTCTTGCATGCAAAAGGTGGGATTTTATCTAGGACTTGAAGCCAGGAGGCAGAGATGGGGAGCAAGAGTATTCCAGGTATAGGGGACCACCAGTGACAGTGCCCAGAGGATTTTGTCAAGGAAGAGTAACAAGATCAGTATGACTGGATCGAATTGTAGGTGTAAGGTGGATGAAGACTGGCTGAATTATGAAGGGCTTTAAAAGCCAAACAGGATTTTATGTTTGGTCCTGAAGACAATGGAGAGGGGAAACATGGTCAGACATGTGCTTTATTAAGATTAGTTGATAGCTTAGTGGAAGATAAATTGGTATGTGGAAAGTCTTGAGGCAGGGAGGCCAAACAACAGGCTATTACAATAGTCCAAATGTGAGGTGATGAGGGGGTGCTAGTGCCAGAGGAGAGAAGGTTCTGTTGGAGAGCTAGCACGAAGGTAGAAATGACAGAACTTGGCAGCTGATGGGGTTTAGGAGGTGAGAGTACTGGTGGCAAGGATGACATTGAAGTTTTGAGCCTGGGCTACTTGGGAGGATGGTGGTACCCTTGACTGTAATAGGGAAATGCCAAAGTGGAGAGGGTTTGGGGACAACATAGAGTTTGCTTTTGGCTATGTTGAGTTTAAAATGTCTTCTGGACACACAGTTGGAGATGTGAGCCCAGAGGTCAGGAGAGAGGTTAGGACAGGATAAGTACATTTAGAGATAAGAGTTGAATCCCTGGGAGCTGACAAGATCATCAAGTGAAGTAGTATAACGTGAAATAGTATAAAGAAGAGAAGAGGTCCCAGGACAGAGCTTTGGGGGGTACCTGCCGTTAGTGAGCCCAGCCTGGATGAAGATCCAGTGAAGGAGATTTAGAAGCAGAATGACAATTAGGAGAACCAGGAGAGGGGCGTCCTGGAACACTGGAGAGGAGAATGATAGTGTCAGAAGCTGCAGAGAGGTCACAGAAGATGAGGATTGAGAAAGGACCATGAGATTTGTCAAAGACTGTAGTTTATATTTTTATTATTTGATTTACTATTTTAAAGTTTTCTTAGTGGACTATCTGCTTAGCTTTCCAGTCAACCAATCAGTCAATCAAGTGTTTACTACTATGTAGGGAATGCTGGCCATATAATGCAAAAACTGAAGTAATCCTTGCCAGTGCTGAGCTTACGTTCTTTTTTTTATGCCTCTTCTCTTTTTAATTAATTATTTTAATTTATTTATTTTTTAGCTTTCAGCATTCATTTCCATAAGATTTTGAGTTCTACATTTTCTCTTCCTCCTTCCCTTTTCCCCTCTCCAAGATGGTGTGCAGTCTGATATAGGCTCTACATGTACATTCATATTAAACATATTTTCACATTAATCATGTTGTAAAGAAGAATTAGAACCAATGGGAGGAACCATGAGAAAGAAGAAACAAAGCAAAACAACAACAAAAAAAGAGCAGATAGTCTGCTGCGATCTGCATTTGGATTCTGTAGTTCTTTTTCTGGATGTGGATGATAATTTTCATCATGAGTCTTTTGTAGTTCTCTTAGATCCTTGCATTGCTGAGAAGATCTAAGCATATCACAGTTAGTTATAGCACATTGTGGCTATTGCTGTGTACAATGTCCTCTTGGTTCTGCTCACTTCACTCAGCATCAGTTCATGTAAGTCTTTCCAGGTTTTTCTGAAGTCCACCTGTTTATCTTTTCTTATAGTACAGTAGTATTCCATTACATTCATGTACCATGACTTCTTCAGCCATTCTGCAGTTGATGGACATCCCCTCAGTTTCCAGTTTTTGGCTACCACAGAAAGAGCTGCTATAAATATTTTTGTACATGTGGGTCCTTTTCCCATTTGTATGATATCTTTGGGATACAAACCTGGAAATGGCTTTGCTGGGTCAAAGAGAATGCACAGTTTTGTAGCCCTTTGGTTATAGTTCCAAACTGCTCTCCAGAATGGTTGGATCAGTTCACAACTCCACCACCGATGCATTAGTGTTCCAGTTTCCCCGCATCTACTCTAACATTTATCATTTTTCTGTTTGGTCATGTTAGCCAATCTGATAGGTGTGAGGTGGTACGCAGGAGTTGTTTTGATTTGCGTTTCTCTAGTCAATAGTGATTTAGGGCATTTTTTCATATTCCTGTAGGTAGCTTTAATTTCTTCATCTGAGAGTTGCCTGTTCATAGCCTTTGACAATTTGTCAGTTGGGGAATGACTTGTATTCTTACAATCGAGCCTACGTTCTAATGGGGCAGATAACAGTTGCCCAGAACTTTTTGTACATGTCTATGTTACTCCCTTCAGTTACTTTGACTGATTACCCATTCTTTCTTTGATAAAATATTTAGCATATGCCTCTGTTTGGTCTTTTACCTTCTTTTTCTCATTCATTCTTTTAAAAAAATAAAACAAAATCAAACTCCCTAAATCTCCAATTAAGCACATCTTACTTCTTCCTTTTACTTCTTTATCCATTCAATATCTTGTGCTTCCTCATTTCTTATTTAACCATTTCATTCCTCCCAAAGATACCCCAAGGAAATAAAATCTAAATCATCTTACCCATCTTGCAGTAAGACTTTAAAAGTTCCTTTATGCCCTTTGTGCCAGGGGTTAGAGATAAAAGTACAAAAGTAAGACAGACCCTGCCCTCAAGGAGCTTCTATTTTACTGAATTTTTAATCTGAAATCCATGGTGGCAAGGTGACAGTGTAATATTTTGTGTGTCCTGGCAAACTGACAGCACTTCTCTGTGTGCTGATAAATAAATTCAGTCAGGTATGCATCACATTGAAGCATTAGTGGAGTATTGTCAGGAAAAGTGAAAAATTTGAAATATTAGTTGCAAATTGGAATAAAGAGGCACATATACTTATAGGTGGTAGCACATGCTCTCAGATCAGTGAGGGCAGTTAACAAATCATTGAAAAGCCATCATGGAATAGTCATATCAAATCAAGTTAGCTAATTCAGAAATGATGGTGGGGTTTTTTGGTTTTGTTTTTGTGAGCAGTATTTTTATGGAATTTGAAAGCAGGCAGGCAATGCCATTAATATATGTTTCTATTCCTATAGTAGATGCTTCCTAAAATTAATGCAAAAGGGAGTGTCCTAATAATTCTTGTATGCTAGTGACTGTTCAAGGCAAATGTTTGCCAGTCCATCAGATTGGGCTTGTGAACCAATACTAATTTGCATGACTGCCTTAGATTCCTCAAGAAGACCAGAATTGACAAATAGTACTATGTGTTCCTGTATTCCAGGCCAGGTTGGCATCTTTCCTTTCCTCCCCTAAGTGTATTTCCATCCCTTCCTTATGTTTTTCTTGTCTCTTCTCTGTTCTTTTGGAATACAGATTTTGAACGAATAGACTGAGACTGGGACTTATTTGGACGTTTCTTGCTATATACCCACTTTAAATAGTCTTTGATTGATATTAAGTGTTTACCAACTATTAGGTGCTGTACATAAAGCATCCTTCTCATAGCAAACAGGTTTTAATTGAATTTTACTGGCAGTGTAACAGCATCTGACTTCTTTAGGGAGTCAAGTTCTTTCTGCCTTTCCCCTCGGCTTTCTGTTGCCTGGACCATATAGGCATATCTTATTGTCTTTTATTCATGCTATTTCAGTGTAGAATGTCCAGCTCCATTTCAGGAAGTAGGTAGATTCACAACATCTCCTTTCCATTTTCTGCTTTGAAGGGAGAGTAGCTCAACAGAATCAGAACTGGCAACTTCTGTAATGATCTAGACTTTTCAGGTCAAAAGCTTGCTCTAACTTCCCATATATGGAAGGGAGTAGGGACAGATTATAGGAAAGGGGAGTTTCAGAGTCCTTAGTGGAGTGGGGTGCACCTTCCTATAGCTTATCACACCCTGACTGTGGGAAGTCAGGATGTGTTGATTGATGTCTCAATAGTGATGTGACCCAGCTGATACTCCTTGTATCGGTTTGTATACTCTTGGTAGCAAGCAAGCTCCAGACGCCTGGGTGGGCTCCCCTTGGTTCCACATTTAGACTCTTCAGTACTATGTCCTCTAGGTCAAGGTCATCACAGGCACAAAAGGTGCTTGACACATTTCTGTGTGCAAACAAAATTTAACCAGCAGTCTTGGGCACTGGTAAAGATGCAGAGTGGGAATTATATGAGTAGCTAAACTCTGATTAATGTCTGTCTTTTTTGAATAAATGATTTGGTCCAAATATTAATCATTCCAGAATGAAATGACAATGCAAATGAAGACTGCTATAGTGCTTTTCAAATTAAAGTCAGATATTCCCTTAAACCTTTTAGGAAAGTAGAATTTGGTATTTCAAAATACCTGTGATGGACATTGTTTATTTTTAAATGGGCTTTTAGAGCTGGTTCATAAATCCCAGAATGTTATATCTTAAAAGCCAACATATTTTTGGAAACGGAATGCTGATGAGTTTTTTGCACCATATTACAGATTGCAGTTGCGTGTATTTTTAGAGTCTGTGGGATACAATTAAGGTAGAGCCTTTGGCATATTTAATTTTGATTCCCTGGTTTTATTCTTAAATAGCCATTCTTGGGCTTCTTAGTGCTTCCAACTATGGTATTATTTTGAAAGTTTTTTCTCAGCCATGGGGCTCTCTCCCTATGGGAATAAACCACTGCCTTGATTAAGATAATTTTCTTAAGTATTATTAGACTAGTGATTAAAGTGAATTGTGTGTGTGTGTGTGTGTGTTGTGTGTGTGTGTTGTGTGTGTGTGTGTATGCGCGCGCATGCTTTAAAAATTGAAATATAAATTGTACTCTTTGATATAAAGCATTTTTGGAATTTTGTGAGACATTCATGCATTTTATTTATAGGTACTTGATTGAAAAGGCTACATTTTATCATTTTTAACTTAATTATTGGGGTCCACTTAGAAGTGTTTTTAGGTCATTTTAAAAAACTTTGATCTTGTGTATGCTGTAACAATACTAGCCCTGTTATGTATATGATACATATCATAGAAAGTATATGTGTTTATTAGGTCGAAATTTTTATTTAAGAGTAAATTTTTCTAGAAAATAGGGACTAAAAAAAAAAATCAACTTGGCTTCGTGTCTGAAGAGACAGTGCTGCTGTGTGTGGGTGTCTGGCTGCATGCACAGGGCTGCTCAAAGCTCATTTCTCTCCATGGGGATAACTGGCTGCATACCAAAGATGTGGCCAGGAGGAGTAGGCAAGCATTGTGGGGGCAGCTTGCATGTTCTTTTCTTAGCATCTTCATTGTACTTCTGAATCTCACCCAGTACTGAACACTGACTAGGTTTTTGCTGTTGAACTCTGATCCCGTGCTGTTAACTCTTCACTGTCCCTTTGAGCCACTCAGTACTCCAGGCAGTAGTTGTTTGTTTTTGTCTTTTTTACCGTTTAACTCAGATGTAGCATAGCACTTCCATGGAATGGTAATCTTGGGAAGGAGGTAGATTTTCTTAACGCCATGGGATGGCTTACAATGTACTGTCATAGTTCTCTGCTCATACCTAAATTCATCCTTAAAGAATTACATTGGCAGGGATGACTTTGCTTTTTTCTTTTTAATTTTTTTTTGAAAGAACAAATCTGTTTTTCTCTCCCTCTTGCCTCTTCCTCCTCACCCCCAGCTCCTTGAAAAATAAAGAAAAGCAAAAACCTTATGACAAAAACACATAGTTGAACAAAACAAATTCTCCCATTGGTCATGTGAAAAAACACATGTCTCAGTCCCCAACCTGAGTCCATCAGCTCTCTGCCAGGAGGTGGGTAGTATGCAGGGATGTGCAAGGGAATGTCTAACATTTAATACAAACAGCATGCACACCCTTTGAACTTTCATCTGCACTATTAACATTTTCTTTATCACTTTCTTAAGTCCGATAACCAATTTCTGAAGTGTAAGTACTCACATTGATAGTTTAACAGTTGACTCTTGGGAACTGATTCAAGCTGGTTCCCACCCAGGTCTGGCATTCCGCTTCATCGTCAAGCCTCTGAAATTGTAGGTGCTCATTGTGTTGATCTGAATTCTTAAGTTTATCCAGGTTGTTTGTCTTTACAGTGTTGTGTCAGTCATTCTTCTGATTCTGCTTATATCAGTGGGCATCAGTTCATTCAGTTTTTCTTGGGTTTCTTTTAAACCATTCCCTCAGAAAAGCACAGTTCCATTCCATTCCACCAGACATCTTAATCTGTTCACCTTTCCCCAGCTGATGAGCACTGGGGGTGATTGTCCTTTGTTTGCAGAGTTATGGGAGAGTGCCATTTGCCAGACTCCTCCCTTAACAAGATCTTCACCTGACTAGGCCCCTGGGGTGGGTTTTCTGAGGGATTTTTCCCTGAAGTCCCACCATTTTTCCTTCAACAGCCATTTGCTGTGTCAGTAAGAATGGATCTAAAATTGCAGTTCTTGTTTTATGTTTCATCTTTTGAAGAATGAAATGCTCATTAAGGTAAGTCAAGAATTTATCAGCCGCTCTCCTTTTATCATATAAGATCTGTCTACCTAATATCTGTCTACCTAATATCCAGGCAGTCACTAAGCATTTATTAAATGCCTACTCTAATACCAGGCACTGTGCTAAGTGCTGAGATGCAAAGAAGGGCTGAAGACAGCTCTTGCCCTCAAGGAGCTTGCACTCTAATGGGGTCAATAATGGGAAAGCAGCTATGTGCATACAAGCTGTAGACAGGGTAAATTGGAGATAATCAGCAGGACAAAGGCACTAGCATCAAGGGGGATCGTGAAAAGCTTCCTGTAGAAAGTGGGGTTCAGCTGGGTCTTGAAGGAAGCCTGGAGTGAAGAGGAGGAAGAAGAGAATTCCAGGTGTGAGGGGCAGACAGTGCAAATGGCCAGGAATGGGAGATGTGTGGGATTGGCGTTCCCTGTCCCTGCTGTATCATGCTGGATTTGTCTCTCAAACTCTTCATCTGTTTTTCTTTTTGGATGAATGGTCTGTAGTTGCCCCATCCCATCGAGTCTCAGTGATGTCTGCGAGATTCATGAGCTAACAGCTCTAGTTTGGCCTGTATTTTACTCAGGGTTCTGTCCCTCTGACTGGGTCTCCTTTCCAGTGACAGGCATGCCCTTTAATTAATTAATTAATTAATTTATTGCTTTTTGGAGGGCAGTTGGGGTTAAGTGACTTGCCCAAGGACACACGGCTAGTTTTTGTGTTAAGTGTCTGAGGCCGGATTTGAACTCAGGTCTTCCTGACTCCAGGGCTGGTGCTCTATTCACTGTGCCACCTAGCCGCCCCAAGCCCTTTAATTTAGAAGAGTTTCTTTACTACCCTGTCACTTGTAACTTAGACTTCTCCCTTTCGCCAAATGTAGACTAATCATTAAAGCTTTTATGGCATCACCCTTAAGTACATCAGCCCCAACCTTTACCCCCATCATAGGTTTTTACTTTGTAGGATTTAACTTGTATTGCTAATTGATTATAGAAACCAAGTTAATAATTCTGTTTGATAGTTGTACAATCAAACTATTGTGGAATAAGGGCAAAGATAAAGGAATATAGGTTGTTTCTTGGTCTGTGGCTTGACTTCAAAGTGATACTAGATACTAAAGCCAGTCTGAGGAATAGCTGTGACAACTTGTTGTACGGTTAATGCAGATGGTAGAGAAACAAGATCAGGAATTTTTCAGAAAATCATGAGGAGCAGAGAATATTCAGTCATAGAGGAGTGGCAAGAATGCTTCCTTTTGGGGCACACGACCTTAACTTGGATCTTGGCTTTGACGCTAACTAGCTTTTGACCCTGAGAAAATCATTTAATTTTTAATTTCTGAACTTCCCTTTAGAAGTCCTGCACACACGGCTAACATAGGGAGACGTACTTCAGAAGCTTTACAGTTTAATTTAAATGTGAACTATTGTCATCAATACCATTGTGATCTGGGCCAAGTTGCTTCATGCACTAGGCCTTTTCTCATGTATAAAGCAAGGTTGTTAGACTAGATGACCTCCAAGGTTCCTTCCAAGTCTACATTTTATGATTGCCTATGATTGCAGAGAAATTCAGTGTAGGCTGTCTTTGGTAACATCTAATAGCATTTAAAATTGGAGTTGCCACAATTTGTTTTTGTATACTCCTTTTCTGAATGAATGCATCTCAATATACGCTGCATTGCAGGTGTCTTACTGTAGTTTGGGTTTTTTTTTAAGTTATTGACCATTAGCATAATAACATAAGTTAGCGCAGGCAAATTGCCTTGCAATTTTACAGGGTACTGTAGCTAAATTAAAAATTGGGTCTCCCTGTCAAAGTCGGTATTCAACAGGCGTTTATTATGTTCCTTCTATGTGCCAGGGGAACTGTGGTGGGCTCTGCGAAGATTGAATCAAAAGCCAAAGTGGCTACATTTAAGGAGTTGATACTTAATGAGGAGACAGTGGGTATAACTAAGTGTAGAATTGTAGATAGAGCATAAACAAAAGAAATACGTGGTAGTTTTGAAAAGGAGGACACTAGCAGAGGAGTGGGGAAGGTGTCAAAAAAGACTTAATTTTTTTAGAAAGGAGCACTGCAGTGAGTCTTGGCAGAAACCCAGCATTCCAGGAGTCAGAGGTGGGGCAGGAGAACATTCCAGGCTTGGTAAAGCAATCATGCAAGGCACAGAATGAGAGGTGTAGGCCAGTCTGGCTGGAACGGAGTGTGCAAGGATGGTAATAATGTGCAAGAAGACTGTAACTGTGGTCAGCGGCTGGGTTGGAAAGAGCTTTAAATGCCGAACTGAAGAGTTACCTTTGAAGAAGGGGGAGGAAGGAAGAGGGAGCCACTGATGTTATTGAGGAGGGGGGTTACATGGTCAGATCTGTGCTTTAGGAAAATCTCTGAGTGGAAGATGATGCAAGTGAGGAGAGGCTTGAAATAGGAACTCTAGGGGGCGGCTAGGTGGTGCAGTGAATAGAGCACCGGCCCTGGAGTCAGGAGGACCTGAGTTCAAATCCGGCCTCAGACACTTAACACAAAAACTAGCCCTGTGACCTTGGGCAAGTCACTTAACCCCCAACTGCCCTCCAAAAAGCAATAAAAAAAAAAAGAAAGAAATAGGGACTCTAATTAGAAGGATTTGCAATAGTCAAGACCCTGAACTATGTGATTGTTGTGTGGAGAGATGTTATGGTGATAGAAATGATAAGATATGGCAACTGATCAAATATAGGAGGTGAGGGTGAGATGTGGAGGACGCTACTGCTTGTGAATCAGAGTGATTGGAAGGGTGGTGTTTTCTTGAGTAGTGATAAGGAGGTTTCAAATTGGGGGGAATTTTCTTTGAGTTTTTTTTTGTACATTTTGAGTTTGAAGTGCCTATAGGGCATCTAGTTTGAAATTTCATTAGGCCCTTGGTAATGTGGGACTAGACTTCAGGAGAAAGACTAGGGGTGTGTCTGTGTCTGGAAGCCATTGGTGTAGAGATGATAGTTCAACATATGGGATGTCACTACTTGAGGAACTAAAGAGAGAACAGAGAAGAGGGGCTGGGCCTGAGTCAGGCCGTATGGTACAACCACAGTGATTCGGAATAACATGGCTGAAGATCCAACCAAAGATGCTGAGTAGAAGTTGGTCAGACAGATAAGAGAACCAGGAGAGGATGATGTCATGGAAACCCAAGGCAGGAGAGAGTATCCAGGAGGGAGCAAGTGATCAGCAGCGTTAGACGTTGCAGAAAACAAGAATTTGGATTAAGAAGAGGCCATTAGACTCCACAATTAAGAGATTATTGATTATTTTGGAGAGAAGCAGTTTCATTTGAGGAATGATGTTGGATGTCAGGTTACTGAGGGTTTAGAAGAGAGTAAGAGGAGAGGAAGTGGAAAGACATTTAGTATAGACAGCTATTTCAAGGAATTGGATTGAGAATAAGATAATTGCTAAAGGGGATCATAGGATTTAGTGGAAGATTTTTTGATGCTAAGAGAGACTTGAGTGTGTTTTTAGGGAGCCGGGAATGAACCAGTAGATGAGAGAGATTGACGATCAGAGGAAGAGATAATGCTCTGGAGCAAATGAGAGGGGACTGGGTTAAAGGTACGTGCAGAAGGCCTTGGTGAGAAGAAGGTCCACTTTGTCATCAGAGTACCCAAAGGGATACGGTTCTCAGTGACCTGTTGATGCCAAATGGAACCAAATACCATGTAGTGCTTGCACCATGAGTTTTAAATTATCGTTGGACCCTGAGCCAGGGGAGCTTCCTTCTGATTAACAGATGGACAAGATGACTTCTTCCTTTACTGTCCATCCTGTCTTTTCATCCTATTGCTGTTTCTGAGATTATTTCCACAAGCTGTTTGTATTCACAACATTTTTGCAATAGTCTTTTTTTAGTTGTGCTTTTTATTTATTCATTTCTTTTTAAGATTTATTTAGCACCTTTTTTTTCTCTCTGAAGAGCTCTTAATGACTGTACTTAGAACTTCCAAACAGTGAACATTTGTCAAGCACCAAAATAGCAAAATGGAGGACGGATCCTTTGGATGAGTAGGAGGGTCTGGATGGCCGTGTATAATTAATCAATCAGTCAGCAAGCATTTATTAAAACACCTTCTATGTGCCAGGCACTGTGCACTGGGGTACAAATTCAAAGAATAAAAGAATCCTTGCTCTCTTCAGGCTTTTATATTCTATTAGGTGAGACAGTGTGCGTGTGTGTGTGTGTGTGTGTGTGTGTGTATACAGTAGATACACACACAAAAAACATCCTGGAGTTTAAGGAGGAAGGACCCTAGAGTTGCAAGGGAATTAGATCATGATCATCTTCACGTAAAAGATGATGCTTAGACTGTATCTTGAAAAAAGAGGGAGATGGAGGGGAGGGCGGAGCGAGTGCATTCTAGGCATGGAGACCAGCCCTTGTAAAGACACAGAGAAAGGAGATGGAGTGTCATGTGAGGAATAGAGAAGAGTCTTTTTAAAGGAATTTGGCCAAGAATGGGAGGGGATGTAATGGAATGAAAGCTAGCGGTGATGGAAGAATGTAGCAGAATTCTTTGAAAGTAGAGGGACTTGGGCAGCTGGGTGGCACAGTAGGTAGAATACTGACCCTGGAGTCAGGAGGGCCTGAGTTCAAATCTGGCTTCAGACACTTGACGCTTACTAGCTGTGTGATCCTGGGCAAGTCATGTAATCCTGATTGCCTTGCCAAAAAGAAAGTGGAGGGACTTGAGCATGTTTGAAGGCAGTGAGGAAGAAATTAGTAGATGGGGAATGATGGAAAATTAGATTGTGATGGAGAAGGCATTGTGTCCCACTGATTAGAATATGAGTTCCTGGTGAGTAGGGATTGTTTTTTTCTTAGAATTTGCATCCTTTGTGTTTTTTACATTGCTCAGTACATGATATGGATTTGATAATATTTGCTGATTGACTGAGAAAATGAGAAGCAGTGGGATCCAGGGCACATCTAGTGGACTTAGTCTTGTCAAGGAGAAAGGTCACCTCATTATTAGAGATTGGAGGACAGGAGAGAATGACCGGAGCCCTGTCTTGGTGGCTATGTGAGTAGAGAGGAGATTGGATGCAAAAAAATGTTGTGGAGGTTGAAACAACCAGATCTGGCAGTTGGTGGAATGGGTGTGGTGAGGGAGAGTGAAGAATCCTGGGTAATCCTGAAGTGACAGGCCAGGGAACATAGAAGAAGAGGGTACCTTTGGCAGGAAGGGAGTTGGAAGAGGGCTGTGTTACAGACAGAGGCCGCTGCTCCTCTCCAGCGCTGGAGACCTCACAGAGAGGCCCGCACACTTTTAAAAATAAGCTCAAATTCTCCAGATTCCAGAGCAATATATTCTTGACATTTAATACTGTCCGTGATTAAAAGTATGATGTTTTATCTTTAAATTTATCTTTAAATTAATCAGGAAGCAAGCATTGTTATTATCATCATCATCATCATCATCATCATCATCATCATCATCATCATTCTCACTAATCAGTGGTAACAGCAACTAGAATTTATATGGCGTGTTAAGATTTGCAGTGTTTTAGAGATATTATCTCATTTGACCCACCTGACATTTATCTCTGTTTTACTTATTATATAAAAAATTATGTAAGGCACTGTGCTAAGTGCCACGGTTACAAAGAAAGGCAAAAACAGGCCCTGTCTTCCTGGCCTTCACCTTTTAATGGGGGAGATGACATAGAAAGCCAGGTGATGAATAACAAATATGTTTAGAATAGATAGAAGGGAATATGGGAAGAGAAGAGGATAGCAGCTTAGGGAATGGGGGAGGGGGACCAAGAATTGAACCCTGCAGAAGATGGGATGTGAGTAACATCTTGAAGGAATCCAGGGGGACTCTTGGAGGCTGAGGTCAAGGGATCAAGGACTCCAGTGCAAAGGGCCCTGAAGTGGGACCTGCTGTGCATCCTCTTGGAGGAAACGTAGATGGGGCGGTGTAGTCTGAGATGCAGCATCATGTCATCATGGAGGAAGTCCTGGATTAGGAATCAGACCTGGAGTCTAGTCTTAGCTTTGTCATCAGCTAACTGGGGCACCTCAGATAAGTCAGATAACATTTTTGAACCTGAGTTTCCTCATCCACAAAATAGGATCAGATAACCCTATTCTGCTAACCTCACAGGGTTGTTGTGAGGATAAAATGTGATTTATATAAAGCCCTTTGTAAATTGTGAATAGTTGTATAAGTGAGAACAGTTATTAGTTTTGGAATTTAAGTATTTTCTGAGTTAATCAATCCAAAAGTATTTATTCTGTGAATAGTATGGGCCAGGTTCTGGGCTGGGTGCTGGGGGCTAAATACAATGAATGGAAAAATGTTTATTCTTTAAGGTGTACACTGTCTCCTGTTGAGTGTTATTCATAAACATGAAGAGAATAAACATGAAGTAGTGAGAAATAAAGTAGTTTGGGAATAAAGTACTGGTTGGAGGAATTGACGAGCTTCATGCAGAAGGTCTTCCTCTAGCTATGGTTTGAAGGAAGAGATTTCAGTGATTAGAATTGTTCTTTATACTTGTTATCACAGCTGGTTAGTGTTGAACTCGAATGTTTCTTTGACCGTCAGTGATCCTGTGTATATCCCTGACCCTGTATAGGGTCCTTTTGTGTTTTCTTCCCTTTGGCTGCTGCTTTTCTGCTGTAATACCACTGCTATTTTTAATCTTTGTGCAGTGTTCCATTTTTCAGGGTTGTCTTTGATGTTTATTTTAATGAAGTTTTTTCTGTTAAAAAATATTTGGAGGCTAAGAACCTCCTTTAGGGATGGCATTGTGTATCTGTGTGTGCGCACATGTCACAATGTGAGAGAATGACACTAGTGCTCCTGTGTTTAATGCCCTTTGAATGGTTTGTCCAGCAGCATCCCTCTTAATTCTGTTGTTCCAGGTATGTTGATATAATCCTTGGCCCAGGGTTAGGGCAAAGCTAACAGGCCTAGCTGGGGACTTAACTCAGGACACTGATTTCATTAATACTTTATTCCAAACCAAGTGAGCTAGCCAGTCACAGATGTAACACCTACATACTCAGTTTGTTGTGTAACCAACAGTGTTCTGAATGATACTTCTGGCCCATCATTTGTCTCTATTTACGTGGTGTTTGGCTTTGTTTAGGTCTGTTGTATCAGGTTTGGACTCTCCTGCCAAGATTAGCTCCATGGAAAAGAAACTTCTTATCAAGAGCAAAGAGCTACAAGACACTCAGGACAAGTGTCACAAGGTATTTATTCCTGCGGCTGGCCTCCTTCCTTGCTCCAGGATTCTTCAGCCAGTTTATGCCGAGGGATCAGCCCGGTGCTGCTGATGTGCTGACCCAGCAGATCCATAGAGAGCAGTGCTCCTCCTTCGCTGAAGTTGCTCCTACATCAGTACAGAAGGAGATGAGTTCAGGCCTTGACTTTGCTGTAAATATCTTAATCTTAACCAGAGGAGGCACTGGATTTAAAACAGTCCTTTTCTCAGCATGACCCAGATGACTGCTTCTTCCAGCAGGTGGCCCTTGCCCCTCCTCACTGGCAGAGACACGGCCTAGCTGCTTTGAAGGGTCCGAAGTCTGTCTTCTTAGCCTTTAAGTCTCTCCTTATGTAACTGTGGCCGCTTTATTGATTGTGCTCAACATCTCATAACAATCACTGTTCCTGCATAGAGGGACTGACTGGAAGCTCTTAAAACTCACTGTTCTCTTGAGACTCTTGAGAGCAGAGATATCTTTATACCCTTTCTCTGTGCTGGATTTGTCCTCTAGTTCCTTACAAGGAGATGGGGGAGAATCCTCTGGTTCAAGATGGATTTGGGATAAAGTTAAAGTGACATCTGCAGAAACAGGTGAAAAATGATGGTTGTGGCTTCTTTGCTAACTGGGGTAGAGAAGTGATCGAATGTGAACAAGCGGCTTGAATGAATGGAATGACTTAGCGTTGGTGCCTGTCCTTAAGAAGAACTGTGCAAACCAGGACCAGAGACAATGGTATTAACATCTAAACAACTTTTGTGGATTCCTTAGCGGCTGGCCAGTAAGGTGGTCTGATATAGACCACTGGGAAAATCTCCCTGCGCCTAATGTATTTTGAAATTAGCCACACTTGGCCCTCTTAACCTGTCGGTGTATTTATTGCAGATGGAGCAGGAAATGACACGGTTGCACCGGAGAGTGTCTGAGGTGGAGGCCGTGCTTAGTCAAAAGGAGGTGGAGCTGAAGGCCTCTGAAACCCAGAGATCCCTCCTGGAGCAGGACCTGGCTACTTACATCACAGAATGCAGTGTGAGCCTTTCCCATAGTCTTTTTCCCTTGGAGGTAGCCATGCCCTGTTTGTGTCTCATCTTGTTCCATGATGGTATCAGTGAGGCCCATAGTGCGGAGGTAAGGTAGGAGATGGACGGAGGGAGCCTGTACTGGAGACAGACGATATGACTGTTGTTCGCAGAGTACCGAAAACCAAATGTTGAGGTAGCCAAAGAGAGGAAACTCAACTCAAGCAAGAAGTCTGACTGCGACTGTTCTTGGTATTGTCAAAGGGTTCTGTGGCTTGTCTGAAAGCTGCATCTCTTTGGTTTAAATGGTAATAGACTTGGTTGGTACTTAGTCATACTCCTCAATAGAAGTTAGAATATGAATTGGCTGACACTTGGCGCACATTGTGACTGGCCTGGGACTGCTTTTTCTAGTCTAGGGCCAGAGAACTGGTATTCCCAGGACAGTATTTTAAGGTCTCAAGTTACTTACCATAAAAGATCCTGTGACTGTCTTCTCCATTGTCTCCATCCAGGTGTTTATGATTCGCCTAACCAAAACATTCTTTGTAACTTGAATCACACATAGTCTTTAGTTTTTATAAAGGGAGAGGAAATCTATATAGCATTGCTGATTAAGAGTAACTGCTGTGTTTCCATTCCAGGATTGGCTGCGTTTCAGCAGTGGGTGAAGTTATTCATACAGATAGATATTTCAATGTCTCTAAAGCTTTGTGGGAGCCTTCTGGATGAAAGGTGTGCAGGAAACATAAGACAGGAGGTAGAAATAGGCTAGTTAAGGTCTTAAGATTGAGCAAAGAATGAAGCCATTGCTCCTTTGGGACTCTTGAGAAGAGTGGAAGTAATTGATTTGAAAAAGATTCTGACTGATGTCCCTTAACGGTACTGTGTTTATAGTGATTGAATGATTGTGGGTCTTAAGTCCCAAATACAGGAGTAAGCGGAAACACGATTGGTCAGTGGTACTAAGCCGTGGTTTCATTTTCACTGCAAGGTAATACATTAAGGTGGGGGCTCTCTGAGAACTTAAAGACAAGAGGTGTGTATAGATAGAAAACTGGAATTCATCTATAACAAATGGGAACCTGTAAACTTGGATCTGCCACCTGAATCTGTCTCAGTGTCTGAAGTGGCTCGGTGTTCTCTTAATTATATTTCAAACAGAAAGGGTGAAAAGGTCTATGTATTAAACATTTTGCTCTCTGCAGAGTCTAAAGCGAAGTTTGGAGCAGGCCCGGATGGAAGTGTCCCAGGAGGATGACAAAGCATTGCAGCTTCTCCATGATATTCGAGAGCAGAGTCGAAAGCTGCAGGAGATCAAAGAACAGGTATCACTGCTTTGCTTTTGGGGGAGCAGAGCGGCTAATCTGACTATTCCTCATTTCTGGTTCTTACTTTTAGTAGGAGAGACACACCCACACACATGCGTGCGCTCTCTCTCTCTCTCTCTCTCTCTCTCTCTCTCTCTCTCTCTTTCCCCCTTTCTCTCTCCGCCTCTCTCCCTCTCCCTCCCTTCTTCCTTCCCTTCCTCCTTCTCCTGCTTTCTTCTTTCTCTCTTTCCCTTCCTCCACCAAGCTACCACTCTGGAGCTCTCTTGCAGGGTGGAGGTACCTTTGACTTCCCAAAGACCTTGCTCTGGTAGGTGCTACCGAAGCCGGATAGGCTTCAGGTGCCAGGGATTGACTGGAGGGTAATTGTCTGAGGACCAGACCAAGCTAAGATTGGAGGCATGGATCACTGGTTGTCCACAGAAGAATTTTTTGGAGCAACTTAAGAAGACCATCTGCAAAGTTAGAGGAGTTACACGTCTGAAATGACTGAACAACAACGGAGTTGATCAGTTTCCCCATCCTGATCCCACCCACATTTACTTATAATTTATTCTTTTACTTAGAGAAATACTTTTTCATATCTATAGACATAGTTTTAATTTCTCTAGTAAGTATTTTTTGTAGTTTACTTAGGATTCTTTTATCTACTACTTTTTAATTTGATTTCATTTTGAAACCTTGGGGTTCGGAAATTTACTTTTTTCAAATTTTAAAAAAGTTTCGTGATTTGAATTACTCTAAAATGTTTACTTTAGGAAACTAATGTCTTCTTGGGAATTTTTCTCCCAGAGCATTTTGAGTAGATCTAGCATTTTCTAAATTTTTCTATTTTCTAGAATAAATATGATTTCAAGTATAATGCTAAATTCTTCATTCATCTTTGAGTTTGGGCCCAAAAGAATCTGTTGAGAAATTGACCTAACTTGTTTCTCTTTCACTTTTTTTCCACTGAGACTTTAAATAATCCTTCATGCAGTAGAAGAGATTCATTTTAAGGAAGTATACTGTATTCAGTAGAGGCACAAAATTCTCTAGAATCGGTAGAAATGATTGCCCTTGGAGGACAATTCTGTGTAAGCAGGTTGTTTATCCTGAATGCTTAAGCAATAGGTGCTCTCAGTTTCAGTTTACATACCATGTAAAAAAATTCCTGAAACTTTTCTCCATATTGTGAATTACTCACTTGAAGTATCTTATTAATGTCACATACCTTCTCTTTCAGTGGTCTTACTAATGCTTCCTATTCTTTCATAAATCATTTTGAAGATTTATATGATTATTATACGTTTTTCTTTTCTCTCTGTGTCTCTTTCTTTCTTTCCATCTCCTTCTTTGCCTCTCCATTTCTGTCTCTTGCTGTTCTCTTTATCTGTCTTTGCAGTGGTTTCTGTAGAGCAGTGAACATTTGGTGTTCTATCCGTTTTCCCACTTTCGGTATTTTATTAGGTTCAAGTGTTTTCTTTTTCTCTTCTTTAGGAGTATCAGGCCCAAGTAGAAGAGATGAGGTTGATGATGAATCAGTTGGAGGAGGACCTTGTTTCTGCCAGAAGACGTAGTGATCTCTATGAATCTGAGTTGAGAGAGTCTCGGTTAGCAGCTGAAGAATTCAAACGGAAAGCCACAGAATGTCAGAATAAATTGATGAAGGTAGCTAAGGCCTTCCTGAGTAGAGAACTTACCTTTCATTTTTTTAAATGTTTCTAGGGTGGGATTGGTAAGTGAAAAATGCTTCTGAGTACTTTTATGATTTCAGAAATAGTGAGAAAGTGATTTTTTTTTTTCCTCATGAGGAAGTTTGGGAGATAACAGGAGGTCTTAGAAATCTTTTAATTCTTATTAGAGTAAACACAAAGGTAGCATTTCTTAGAAGAGCCATTTAGTTTTTAAAATGTTCTCTCCTGGAAATTATTTTATGTTTTTTTTTTTAAACTACAGGCTAAAGATCAAGGGAAGGTTGAAGTAGGAGAACTGTATTCCAAACTGGAAAAGGTATTTTTCATGATTAATGTCACCAGTTATTCTTAGGAGATTGGTATGTTAATATCATTAGATATTCATTAATCTAGGAGATTCTTGGAATGAATAGGAAGTACATCTTACTGGTATAGTATTTTGGGGGGGTCAGATTCTCTAGTTTAATCATTTTTAGCTGAGTAATATCTAGGCAGAAATGAAATTAATCGTGTGTAAGGGCAGATAGACTCTTGTGGCAAGTAGCCACGAATGCTTTAGAAAATATAAATAAAACTTCTCTCTTAAAATTTGTAGTTTTAAAAAATATTTTCTCCATGTGCCATTCCCACATAGTTAGTATTGGAGATGTTTGATATGTTGATGAGCTGAGCATAAAGGAGACATCAGCAAGACGCTGCTGTCATATCTGTGGACTTCTCTGATAGGCCATTGTGCTTTCTTCTCTGCTAGTAAGTTCCTAGAAATGCCAACCAACCCCACCCCAACATCCTGCAGTGGCTTCTGGCAACCAGCTCTGGGATACAGAGTATATTATGGGATTCAGTACCTGGTGGCTTTTTGTTTTATTTCCTGTGCTTGTGATTCCAGGTGAATGCTGAACAGCAACTCAAAATCCAGGAGCTACAAGAGAAGCTGGCCAAGGTGAAGCTACAGTGATTACCTGTGCTGCTTCTTCAGCCCAGGGACACCAAGGATGAAAGAAAATGAATTAGGCAGAATGCCACGGCAAGACAGGAGGAGGAGGAGGGAGCCCTCAGTGGAGAATCAGAGCTCGCACTGTGCTTCCCCTCCTGAGGCCTGGCAGCAGTGTGTGGCAGACTAGAAAGTAGAAATTCTAGTTGTAATACTTCAGAAACTGGGAGGCTACTTTCTTTGGCCTTACTGTTTTATATGTTCAGAAATGAAGAGTGCTTTGGTTGTGACCTCGTCAGTTTTCTGGTGTACTTTAAAATAAAAAACTTACCTCCCAGAGGCCAGATGTGACCTTAAGAATCTTGATGATAGAGAACCATAGCCAGCTTGTGTTTTCATGGAGGAAGGAATGGTGGTCCAGGAAGTTTACAACATATCAGTGGTAGCAAGACAAATCTTTTGGTTGATCTTTTGAAGTGTTATTTTAAAAGGCTGGAGTAAAACCCACGTCAATTGTATGTGGTTGGGTAAATGCCAACTCCTGGTCAATCTAGACTCTGATGAGCATTTTCTTTGTCTTCATTCAAGCAAGTGCTTTCACTATTTATATAGTGTCTGTCCTTACCTAGATCAGAGTTCTTTACCACTTCTGTGTTGTGGACCCTTCTGTCACCCCTTCTGCAAGTCGTGTTTTTAAATGCATAAAGTAAAATACACAAGATTACAAGGGAAACCAGTTCTATTGAAATATATCATTATATTAAGATATTAAAAACAAAACAAATTCATGAACCCCTGTTCTAGATAGAAATGACATGTTATCTTAAAGTTCTGTGTCAAAAACAAATTAAATAGAGATTGTGAGATTTTGGTCTAAATTCACTATGGTAGCATTTCTGTTGATTTATTTTCTGGGATAATTAACAGTTTACTAAACATTATTCCAAGAAGGACAGCCAGTGTTTAATACATGTAAATCATCATGGCCACTATGACTCTTCTGCCCAGGAGAGGTTTATTTGTTGGTATTTTTCAGCAGTCTGCAGTTTTGATGAGAGGCAAGGTGATTTAGTGGGCAGAACTGGCCTTAGTGTCAGGGAGGTGTGGCTTAAGTTCCACCTTCAACCCAAGTGGCTGTGTGATTCTGGGCAAGTCCTTTAACTTCCTTCTTATTGCCCCTACATAGCTCTAAGATTCTAAGTTGAAGAGAAGGTGCTGACCTGTCTTGGTGTGTGTGTGTGTGGGGGGGGGTTTCTTTGTCTGGGAGTTACTATACTGATGACATCTCAGGTCTCTATTCCTGTGATGTAGTTGAAATTAGGAGTATTGGATTTGTAGTCCAAAGACTTGGGTTCAAGACTGAGCTTGGTTCCTTCTGGGCTTTGTGACTATGGGCAAGACCCTTAACCTCACTTTGCCTCAGTCTTCTCATTTATAAAATGGGGGTAGTAATAATATTTGTACTGCCTGCTTTCTCAGGCTGTGATAAAAATAGTCTATACAGTAAAGTGGTACATAAACAGAAGTTGTTTGTATTCCTTTAGGCTGTGAAAGCCAGTTCTGAGGCAACTGAACTGCTTCAGAATATTCGTCAGGCCAAGGAGCGAGCGGAGAGAGAGCTGGAGAAGCTGCAGAACCGTGAAGACTCCTCTGAAGGCATGCGAAAGAAGTTGTTTGAAGCAGAGGTGAGTGGAATGCTTCGGCCTGCAGGGGAGTGATGAGGAGCTGTTGGAGCACCGTGAAAGGGAGCAGTGCCAGCCTTGACCATCCACTGCTGCTCTCCACCATGCTTACTTTGAAAGGCCTGGGAATCGTTTTAGGACCTTAGGGCCTTTAGGATGCAGCTTGAAATAGGACGGTTTTCGGTTGTGATGTTCTTGTTTCCACTAATTGTCCTCTGATCCTTTCCGTGATCTGTAAGAACTCTTCTTTGTATAGGTCAGTGTCAGTCAGTCTTGTTCTTCTTTCCGTGTTCTATAGCTCAGAGAGTCCACCCTTTCTCATGGCTTTAACTGTCATCTCTATCCTTATGATGTTGAGATCCTTATCTTTAGTTCTGTTCTCTTACCACCCAGACTCTGCTTCCGTGTCTCAAGTCACTCATTGGACCCTAAGTCCCAGCAGAGCCCCAGAGAATTGATCGTCTTGGTCAGTCTTGAAGCGGTCATCTTCCTCCAATCAGCCCTCCCTTCCAGTTTCTTCTTTTCAAATTCTCCCAGTCACTTAACTTTAGGCTTGATACTTTGGTTCTGTCTTTAACTCATACTTGGCTTTCATTCTGTCAGTCATCAAGGTTTCTTGATTTTTTTTCTTTACAATATCTCTCCAGTCCCTTTGCCACCACCCTAATCTAGGTCCTCATGACCTTCTCCTTAGATGACTGCAGCAAGCTCTTGGTAAGCCTTTTTAGCTCCATCCTTTCCCCTTCGGATGTAGCCTGTGTGCCACACCAAAGTGATCAGTCAGTCCAAAGCGTTTGTGAAACGTGTCCTGTGTGCCAGGCATTGTGCTAAGTACTGAGGATGTAAAGACATGGTTTATGTCACATCATTTGCCAGCTCTGAGCCCTGGATTGTTTTCCTGCTTATTAGCACATTCAAGTTCTCTGCCTCCCTTGTAAGACCTGTGTTCTGTGTCATCCTGTTGGTTCGGTTTCATTCCATACCACTCCTCATACATAGTCTCTAGTCTGGAGAGGTTGATTTCCTCATTGTCTTATGAATGTGCCGTGCTCATTGTCGTCTCCATTTTAAGACTCGTGTTATTCCTTTGATGTGGGATGATACCCTCTCCTCTCCTCTTGTTCTTTTTTCCCCATCCCATTCATTCCACAGCCTGCCTTTTCCATGAAGCAACCCTTTCTGTCCACCCTCTGACCTTTAAGAGCTAATAACACTTAGGGTTTGTACCATGTAATTTATTACTTCATTCTGTATCATTTTGTTTGCAGTTGTTTTCATGTCATGTCTCCCCAGTTAGAATGTAAAATTTTGAGGTCAAGGACCATGTCACAGATTTCTTTTGTCATTCTTCACACCACTTAATGCAGTGCGTGGCCCATTGAGCTGCTCAATAAATATTTGTTGGTTGATTATAATCTATAGGAACGACGCCATTCTCTGGAGAACCAAGTAAAGAGGCTAGAGACTGTGGAACGCAGAGAAAACAGACTGAAGGATGATATCCAGACTAAATCACAACAGATTCAACAGATGGCTGATAAAATTCTGGTGAGCAAGAATACAGGTGGAGAAAATGATGGGTTAGAGGTTGTAGGGAAAAGGAGGAGGTCGCCTGGGAAAAGAAGTCACTGCATAGCTCCAAGAGAACATTTTTGGGTTCATCCTATTCAAGAACGAGGTGGAGAACGGAATGCTGGTGGCTGTAGTGCTGCAGGCTGACAAGTGTACTTTCATCTTTGGTATAAGTGCCCTGTCTGACATTTTCTGTACCAGATGATGTCATTTCCTGTCAATTTTATAAAACTATGAACCAAATATTATCAGCATAGCTTTGTATGGTTATTAACTCTTTAGTACCTGGCCTGAAAAGCTGGAAGGATTTAGGCTTTCAAGAGTGGATTCCAGATTGTTGCCTGTAGCGGAGAGAATAAATTAGTCATCCCAAATTGTTTTTCTCAGAGTAGTATTTGTCATAGATCCATATGCGCCCACTCACTTTCTCTGCTACAGTTGGGATTTTTTTAAACTTCTTTAGCTCTAGCAAGTCTTTTTTTAGGTTAATAACCATAATGATTCTGTTTTAGGCACCGATGACCAAATTAACCTAATGTGAGCGAAAGCACTGGTGGTATTTACAGATATCTTGAGCATGTGCCCCTTCCTGGTGGCAAGGCAGATGAATGTTTTTAAATGCTCCACAAGCATCCTACATAACCCCTAACCCAGAAATAACAACCAAGATAAGAAAGACTTAATGGTAGAATCTTTGTTGATAATTCTCTCTTTGCAAAAGAGCAACTGCTTTTTGAAATAAGCCATGTTGTTCCACTGCACAGATGGAAAAACTGTGGGCTGATCATAACCTCTTTCTGTTTTAATATTATGTATCAATAGCAATGATCAGAATTTAAAACTACCTGACATTTTCAGTCTTCTCAATTTCATAATCATTTCAAAATTTTTCAAAGTTAGAAAAAGTAGGTGTGAGTATGCATGTGTATGTGCATAGATACACCCCTTCCCAGAGGTTATTGGAACATTGCCTTGAGCCAGGATTAATGGACCTTAAGAAGTGGGTCAGCTTTGTCTTTGGTGCTAAGCAAACTGAAATGAGCATAAGCATACAGAAATGAAAGGATGCTTTGTTTCCCATCCTTTTACCAAAGCAGTGTTTAGGTATTAATTGACAAATGATTTAGGTTGCTGTTTAGGTGGATAACAGTTGTATTGTCCTTGTAGGGCTGATCAAATAAATGAATGTGCCCTGAAACATATACACTAAAGGGAAAAAAAAAGCCACATGAAAAGAAATCAGATTTTAGATTATTCCTGTGACCTAGGAGTCTGATGTTGTTTGTAGTAAATAAATTTAATCTCATCTTGAAACTGAAACTTGGTGGTGGGGTTGTTGTTTGCTTCCTAACTTAGTAGCAGGAAACAAGAGTGTCAGGGTCCTGACTCAGAAATCTGAGTTTTTGCTGGGGCTCTGTTGTCATGATTTTACTTAGAAGGATTGGAAACAGGCTGTGGGGATTAATTTTTTTTCCTATTGGTTGTTTTCTTAATCTTTATGAATTAATAGCAACAAAATTTTCATGTACATAAGTACTTCTGGGTTGTCTTTTTTTGCTCAGGATGGTCCCTTTTGCTCAGGGACGGTATTTTTGGTCTATATGGTGTCTGTGATATAGATGGGAGATGGTAATTAAAGTTTTACAATAATGGTGATTTGGAAATCGTTTCAACTTGAGGTTCACTTTGCTCTAAAATACCTGATCACAAAAGTGGAAACTTTGAGAACAAATAACTTCAGAAATAATTCCAATTACATGAGACTCTTGTCTTTTGCCAGAAGAATTGGTGTGGCATAGTAGACAGACTGCCATACTTGGCAGAAGTAAAGCTCTTTATTCATATCCCATCCTCAATATTCAATCCCATCCCAATCCTCATGTCACCATGAGCAAGTTACTTAAACCCCGGTGCCTGATTTTTTCATCTGTGAAATAAAGATGATTCATAGATGATACAGTATTGCATGGCATCCAACAGAGCAATTGAATGGAAAAGTTTAGGTGCTAAAAAGAAAGACCTCAGAGAGAAATGAGTTCATGAAAAGAACTGTGCAATCTCTGGAGGAAAACCAGCCTGTACCACTCTGTTCTGGGCCAGGCTTAGCCCACTGGTCACAGGCAGTGACTGTCTGAGACCTGTGAGCTCCTAGACATCTCTCCAGATGCATATCCTAGCCTGAACAATAGAACATTCTCCATCCGCTCAGTTTTTCTTTGGTGGATAGTTAGACTGAACTTTTTGGATGGATAATATCTCTGATTTAGGAGGCTCTGTAATGTTCTAGGACTTGATGAAATCAACACAATGTTATTTGCAGATAGGAACAGCTGGTGGCTCTTTCTATTGATAGCAATTTGAATTTTAGGGTCACTCAAAGAAGGGACAATATGGTGACTATGGGCTATCTGTAGCTTGTTGTAGACATGAAGGCATGACTAGTGGACAGCTCATTTCGTCCATTGGTATGGGGTGTCTAAAGCCTGAGAGCAAGGCCCCCAGCATGTTGGTGAACTGATGGAAAGACCCAGCCAAGAAAGGGCCAGGATGGGCAGGCTTAGATAGGTTGTGATCTCCATCATTAAACGGAATACCCACCCAGCTGAGATCACAGTTCCATTGAAGTAGTGAAGAGTAAAACGGGGAATATATCTTGTGTCTACTTCATGTGGATTGTTCTGAGACCCCATTGAAATCCTGTGTGTAAGGGAAGGCGCCTTGCAAATTTTAAAGCTTCACTCATTCAGTAAACATTTTTTAAGTAAGTGCCTACTATGCACCAGGTACTGTGCTAAGCCCTTTTTTAAGTGGCAGTTAAAAAAAAAAGGTCACTACATAGGCTCGATCAGAGATGAAAGGGACTGTACAGTTAGCTTAGTCCACCCTCCTCATTCTATAAATGAGCACATGAAAGCCCTAGAAAGTTAAGTGACTTGTCCAAGGTGCCACCATAGCTGATGAGTAGCAGAGATGGAAATCAAATCTAGATCCTTTGAGATTTCCTTTAGACTATACTATGCCTCTATTTAAAGTACTGCTAAGTCGGTCATTCTTTTCACATTCAACTTTTCAAGAATTTCTCGGTTTCAAACTTTACTGTGCACATTGTTTATTAGAATGAAAAAAAATCTTAACTCTCAGAATTTTAGTAATTTGTGTGCACGTGACTTTCTTTTCTTTGCATGTATATAATCTTGCCAATTTCCTTGCAGAGAAGACTTGAGAGGAAAGTTGCCTAGCAGCTCTCTGTAGAATCAGGTGCAGATTTTATGTAATAATTTTGGTGGTGGCCTTCACTGAGTCATGGGTCCAGACTTCTGAGAATCTTCGTGTATAGAGGATGGCTTTGCATTTAGAGTATGGTGTCTCTCAACAGGATGTTGCTCTAAAGACCATCTTGATGTTAGCAAACAAATGAGATGGTTGCTCAATGATAGACACATGGAATAGTTTAATCTCAACAGCATATTTTTTTTAGAGCCCTTTCCCCGACCCATGAACATGAGCAAGTGCTTATAAAACTAAAGTTTTGAAGCATTAAAATGTAACTTTGCTGAAAAATAAAATTAATATTAAATGATTTCCATAACTCCATTGTTCATGACTGACCTTTAACGTACATGTGTAAATTTTCACTTAATTGCAATCAGCATCATTTTGTATTTTCCACATGGTATTTTCTCTACACATTTGCATGTGTCAATATCCATATATCTGTTTTTATTATGATATTTTAGTTTTTTAAACATCAAATTATTCTTCCAGCTGAGTTTCTGAGTAGTATGTTGGGTTTTTAAGTATAGAAAAATAGTGATAAATTTTTTTTTTTTTTTATCAGAATGAAGATTGCTACTTTCCCCTTTTAAAGCTATTTTAGCACCTGGCAGAGAGAAATGGACTGAGATGGAATATAATTCTATTCCAGGAATGAAATACAATTCCAGGAAATTTTCTGTCTTTATTTGTCTGATGGGTTCACATTGTAGTGGAATAGGGAGTGGTAGAGACAGGAGCTAGCTTAGTTACGCTAAAGTTTCCTAGCATTGCCCTTAGAAACAACGAGAGAGAGAGAGAGAGAGAGAGAGAGAGAGAGAGAGAGAGA
>CM053594.1:18821044-18867202 GCA_028646575.1 Pseudocheirus occidentalis
TTTATTCCCTGTGCACACCTGACCTTTTACTCTTTTGTATTCAGGAGCTGGAGGAGAAGCACCGGGAGGCTCAGGTCTCAGCCCAGCACCTAGAGGTGCATCTGAAACAAAAAGAGCAACTCTACGAGGAAAAAATTAAAGTAAAGAGACTTTCTCATCTTCCTGAGCACACGCTTTGTACACGTCCCAGACTCTTTCTGTTCCCTGGTCATTTGTGGGGCTCCTCTTCTGAGGCTTGCGGAGCTCTGAGTAAACTCTATCCTTCGTCTGTTGTGGGAGGTTTTGGGGTTATCCATGTGGGGATTTGGACGTCAGACATATGATTTCATTGATAACCATATTTTACTTTATCATTTTTGAGATGAAGACTTCACCTCATTCTATCTTCTTTGGAAATCAGACTTTGAAAGAGGCTCTTAAATTTTCTCTGGTGCCATTATTGATATAGTCAGTGGACTTGAAGAGCCATTATTCTTTTTGGAATCACGTCCCATCCTCCCCTTCTGCTCCTGCCCTTGGCATCCCTTCTGGTTTTTTTTTTCTCCCCCATTTAAATCCCTGGGCGGGGGGAGAGGGGAAGAAGATAAGGCCAGAGGAAGAGGAGCTTGTATTCATTTCCCTGCTGTACCCTGTAAGCTGTGGATACCAAACCCCTTCAGCTCTATTGGTCCCTAAATTCCTATTATGGTAATAAAAAATGTTTCCAAGTTACAGGGCAGCCTGTGACTTGAAGTTTTCTTCACATTGCCTAGCTGGGTTATGAAAGTCTCCCAGCACAAGTCGGTTCTATTTATGTTATGTGTTTAGAAAAAGCTACCTCATCTTCACTTAGATATCTGTGGTAGGCTCTGTTTCTGAACCTTCTCCTTGTTTTTCTCCCTTAAAGTATACTATAGGTCCATCCTTTTTCCCTTTTCAGACCTGACTACAAATACTTAGGTTCTTGATAGCAAGAGCTTTAACCTTTCTATTCTTCCTCCCTGCTCTCATGTTCCCTCCTTCCCCAGCTTGTCTCTTTTGAATAATTGTTATGTCTTATTACTGCTGTTATGGTCTTGAATTGGCCCACTAGGAATCTGTAACGCCATTTAGGTCACAGTTTTGATCATATACCAAAACTCTCTATTTTCTCCCTTTCTCAGTATGTGTCTTGTCATAACTTTAGAATTGTGACATGAGCATCCAAGGGACCTGGCAGCCTGGCCCAGTGTGTTCCTCCTGTCTCCCCAGGGCCCCATCTTTACCTTTTGTGTTCATACCAGCTGCTAATATTTTTTATACATTGGCCCTAGTTTAAAGCCCTTCTCATGACTTCAGTTCTTTGAAATGTGTTCTTTCCTGTCTTCATTAGATGAGCCGTATTCCGGCTGTCTAGTCTTTTTTAGCAAGATGTCCTTGTGATTGGTGAAACTAGTTCTCCTTTAAAACAGACTTGATAGAAAAGACATGAACCCTGCCAGTGTCCCCAATTCTTTCAGTTTTATTTTCAACACTCTATTGTCCCTCTTGATGTGGTTGGCATCATTTAGGTTAATCTACATGACTGAGAGGCATGGGGGAGCTTTCAAAGAGCCCGAAGACTTTTTTTCTGATTTTTATTTTTGTCAGCAGGGAGGACCACGTACTTCCTAGGACATTCAGTCCAGCTGGTAGATGGTGACAGTGTCACCTTTTGTTACCTCATGGCAGCAAAAGATGCTTCCATTGGAATGATCAGCTCTAGGAACATGTGGCTTCTCCAGTGGGAAAGCTTCCTCTTCTCAGAGATACGTTTCTTCTTTAGCTAGACTGGAGCAGATGTATGGAGGACAGTGGCTCACATCATTCCTTTCCTAGTGTCTGTTTAATTCGACTTGAGCCACCCATCTTAGATAGTGTTTTACCTTGTTTATTGTTCGGGGATGTGAACCTACCTGCTGTTACTTTTGAGTTCTGCCCTCTGTCCTCAGGCTTAGCAGTCAACCACAGAAGGCTAATTCCACATCCCAAATTCTACTTTGTTCATCAGTGAAAAACATGGTTTATATAAGAACACGGTTCTTATAAATTGAGACTTAATTGTGAACAGACTCATCCTAAAGGTGGCTAGGAATAGATGGTGTTTATTGAGAAGTGTGATACCTGCTCAGTGGTATGACCAATGCTGTTCTGGTGCTCCAGATCACAGGCAGCATCTTCTGGCCACAAGAGGATTTTTTCCTAGGCCCAATTAGAGGGCAAGTTCTTTTTTTCTTCTGCCTTCCCCTAAATGCTGTTGAGCTGACCTGTGCAGTTTGCCTCTGTAGACTGTAAGGCAGCTAGTTTTAAACAGGCACTTAGAATGACTCTACCCATTATTTTTCCAATGGATGTTATTAATTGGAGTCAACTCTACCCCATGATAATTGCCTCCTTCCCGTCAGTGTTTACCGCTTGCCTGGAAGTTTAGAGGCCTTGGCTTCTTCTCTGCTCCTCCTATCCTCCTCGTCTTTTCCTGGGCAGCAGCCCTCCCAAGTGCCCCTGTTTAGGCTTTCTACTAAGCTCGGGCCCTTACGTCATTCATTTACTTTTCTGTTTCCTTTAGGTGCTGGACAGTCAGATAAAGAAAGATCTCGCTGACAAGGAAACTCTCGAGAATATGATGCAAAGACACGAGGAAGAAGCTCATGAAAAAAGCAAGATTCTCAGTGAGCAGAAGGCGGTAGGTGGAGCCAAACTGAAAAGTACTTGCAACAATTGTTTCTTACCATGCATTGGGTTCCATGTACCTGAGAAGATTCCGTTCCCGGGCTTGTTGTTTCTGTTTTAATAATCATCATTGCACTAGGTCTTTACAGGGGAGCAGCATGGAACATGATTTCCTCACACGAAAGTCACACTGAGAAAACCATGATATGTGATGCTATGTCACCCTCGCAGGCAGTGTCCTGCCAAGGGGGATGGGAGAATCATTGCAGGGTTTTTTTAAATTGAATTTTCCTCTTCCTTTATTTTGTGTGTCTTCCTTTTCTTGGTTATGTACATCTTTTATAGGCAATTGGAGACAGGGATGGAATGAGTAACAAGTGAAGAAATGAATTTGTCACTTATAATGAATGAATGAGAATGAATCCCACAGATTAGTTAATGACATGTAAATATGGATCCATTTAATTGTGGTTCTTCAAAACATTTTGTGGAAGCTACTTATCTTTGTTTCTGGCTTAGAAGAGAAACTGGATATCAACTTGTGTCCATGACTTTTATGACTGACATGTTGAAAGCTTTTTGAGTCAATGTTTGCCTGTGGCCAGATCATGAGTATTCTAGATGTGACTTTGACACTGACCATGAATCCTGACTTAACTTATGGCATTCTCAGATGTATGTTGTCTAAAGGAGTATTGTGTTTCAGATGATCAATGCTATGGATTCCAAGATCAGGTCTCTGGAACAGAGAATAGTGGAGTTATCAGAAGCAAATAAATTGGCAGCAAATAGCAGCCTTTTTACCCAGCGGAACATGTAAGTCTACTAATTCTAGCTGCTTTTTTGGGTGCATCCTAGAGTTCACTCTCCAGGTGCCAACTACACATGCTTTCTCTTTGGTAAATTGCATTCAATTCCTCTGATTTGTAAAATGCCTACACCTTTGCTCAGAGCTCAGAATCTTTCTTTTTGTATAATGTTCATCTCATCTAAGTGTCACAAATCAACCATTTCTTTCCTTTCCACCTGACAGTTTGACGTTGCCTTGGAAGGAAGTCTCCTGTGGAATGACCCAGGAATCTAAGCTTGGCTTAGTGCCTTTTGTTATTTTGTCAGGCTTGGATAAAAACTTAGATAGCCTGCAAAATATATTTTCAATTGGGGGAGATAACTAACACACTGGATGACAAAGTCAGCATCCACAAGATTTTGATAGGTTTTAAGAGAAAATTTAATAGAGATAAAAGTTGGTTTTGCAAGTTGAGGGAGTTGTGCTAATGCAGCTGCTTGTCTGAAAAGGAAATCCAGGACTTTGGGACTAGAAATTCAGTCTAAATCAGTAGTGTGGCGGCCAAGGAGGCTGGTCTGATGGGGAATGATGCAGCTGGGACTGGGAAGGGCCTGATATTTATGCTGTATGAAGACTAAGTGAAAGAACTGAGAAGACATGGGGCAGGACATGGCAGCACTTCTTGAGGATTTGAAGCCCTGGCGCATGGAGTATGGCTTACTTGTTGGCCTAGGAACTGGAGGCTAGGAATCATGGAGAGAAAAGAAAAAGTGCCAGATTTAGGCTCCATGTATAGGAAAACTTCCAAAAAGTAGAATGGGCTCCTTTAGAGAGACTACTGGTTCCCCTCACTATAGGTCTTCAGCTGAATTGAGCATGTTCTAGAAGGGTTCCGTTTGACCTAGATTGCCTCTGAAGTCCTTTCCGACTTGGAAATTCCATAATCCCTCCCCTAAGTCTTCCTCAGTCTAAATTGTGCTTTCTTAAATGCTTCAACTTACTTTGAGATTGCAGGATAAAAAAGGGTATTTTAGTCTCTCCAGGCATTGTCAGCAGCCTCTTTAATGTAACTATTTATAGCTTTGCTTTTGTGTATCTCCATTTCTTATTAAAGTGACTTGCCTTTCTAACTCTTCAGAGATAAATGTTGTTATGTGTAAATAGGTAGTTTCTGTTTTGTTTTGCTGGGCTCTGGAAAATTTGGAAGTAGAGTTAAGAGCACAAAAGTCATTTGCAGAGTGGGCTGTCAAGTAAGACTGAGTTAAAGCATAGGTCTGTGTGTCTTCCCCTAAACTTGTTCATGAAGAACCAAAGAAGCCACAGCTCCCAGGTGTTTTTGTCTCCAAGCCCCTCCGTGGCTCTTTGTACCTGTCACTGTATTTTAGGTTGCAGTCAGACAGTTCTTGACCTTTTAGTCTTCCTGGTGTGTTACTTCTATGCAGGTTAGACAAAAGAGTAGTGCATGTCTGAGGGAAATGGAAGGAAAACGGATGCTTTTTCCATATAGGTTCTATTTCTTGTTTCTCTTTTGGGACCTTATTTAGGTAAGTGATTGCCTGAGGTGGAAATGTTAATCTCTTATGTACATTAAATAGAAACTTTTCTGCTTGCTTAGAAATAGACTTCCCAATCGGCAAAGGAGTTAAATAGTAATATTTCTATCATCTCCCATGTGCGTGATTAATACGACAGGTGTGGGGACCTGAGCAAAGATGACTAAAAGTTAACCAGATTTTTCCATGATGTATATTTGAGGCAGAAATAGGATAAGCTAATTTGGGAGTGATCATGGGCCATTTATTGGGAAGTTTCTCTTCCACTATTTTTATATGTACTTTCTAAATCAAATGATGGTCTGTAAGTGAATATGTATTTTTGTTTGATTCCCTCCACCCCCATCAGGAAAGCCCAAGAAGAGATGATTTCAGAACTCAGACAGCAGAAGTTTTATCTGGAAACACAAGCTGGGAAATTGGAAGCTCAGAATCGAAAGCTGGAAGAACAGTTGGAAAAAATCAGTCATCAAGACCATAGTGACAAGAGTCGCCTTTTAGAACTGGAGACTAGGCTGAGGGAGGTAGGGATGAAGATTCATTTTCCATTAATCTTATGTGCTCAGGAAAAATTGAAGCTCCCAGTTAACTAAACTTAGGAGCATGGAGAAGGAAGAGGGTTTATGAGTCCACATTTTTGAGCTTTGGGTGTCTTGGGAGCCTAGTGGTGCCATGACTAGAAACAGAGCAGTGATAAGGGGCAGCCTGTTTTTTGAGGAATGAGATGTGAGTAGAGAAGATGAATTTGATTTTAAGCCTCCTGACTTTGAGGCAAGTGGACCGTCTGAGTAGAAATGGCCTGGAGGCAATTGGCGATATGGGACTTGAACTTACTTTGCATTTCCAGGACAACAAAGGGATGTAGACAGATGTTTGGAAACATCTGCATGTAGCTAAGAGTTGAAACCCTCAAGATGGATGAGGCTCCAAGGAGGAGAGCACATAGGGAGAAGAGCAGAGGGCCAAGGCCCAAACCTGAAATGCTCACAGTGGGAAGGATCTTAAATTATAATGGAGTCTTAAAAGGAAAGACAGAGGACACAGGTTTTTCATCATGCCTTTAAGTGGTCTGAAAGCCTCTGAGGATAATTAGCTTTAATTTTCTAGACTGTCTTTTTATTAGTTTCTACAATAAGCTTTTTAGCATAGGGCCTCACTTAATGCTCTAAGTGGTTAAAATACATCTCTGCAGAAAATTTACATTTGAATAGTGTTTCTTTCTCTTGCTTTTCTTCCTTCTGCCTTATGGTGTCTGCCCCAGGTAGGCAAGGACTCAAGCTCCATCTTAACAGGGCAACTAGACACAAAGATACTTCCAGTGAAACGTGTTGCTCTATTGGAATCGGGCATTTAGAGAGAGGCAGGAAGCCTCAATCCTTCAGGGATTTGGCTAGAAGGTCAGCTTCTTAATGATAAGTTTGTTTCATTTTCTCTGGCAACAAGCTGCCCATAAAACAGTAGTAACAGCCAACTTTCCATATAGGTGGTACCTCAAGGAGAGCAGGTGAATAGTGGCCATTCAGCCACATGTGACCGTTGTGTCTAAGAATACATGCCTAGTGGTGTAGCTTAAGTTAATATTCCTCCATCTTCATACATTTTCCTTCTGACATTTGAAGAATGAATGGCTCATCTGTAGCTATCATTGCTCCCTAGTTACATGACTCTGGAGTTCTCTTATTTTTGGTTGCCACTAACCAGAGGAGCCCTAAAACTCTATTCTAACTTAGGTATAATATAAGTTCTCAAAGAGTTTCAGGGCACAATGAAAAGAACCAAGTTTATCTTGAAATCTGTGGGCCAAGTATTTGTTGTTCTAGCTGAAATCTACTTTTCCAGTTTGCTTTACATATGTTGCCTGGATTCATCTGTTCATGTTTGAATCTGTTGTGGATTTGGATGATGAATGTGCACATCCCCTGAATGCTATTTAGCCATCCCACATTGCTGTTTCCTTTGTCGTCTGTGTAGCTGGACTATTGGTTTTTTGCTTTGTGTTTTCATCTTTCAGCTTTGACAAACTCCTTCTGTTTAAATTGACCCAAGAGGGATTTATCCCATGGTCTGCAGAGGGTCCTGTACTTCTGTGGAGGGAAAGTGTTGGAGAGCAGAAATACATGGTCTTTGAACTCGACTTTAACCCAGCTAGTTCTACTCCCCAATGAGTGGCATGTCACCTGCCTTTGGGAGTTCTGCCTTCTAGGTGGGCATATCTCCTGAGAAAAGGCATGCTAATTGTGTTCTTTCCTTCTGGTATTTTAATAGAGGGTAAGAAGCATCAGTTTGCAGTGTGATGATGGGGAATTACTTAATAAAAAGTCAATCAAGACAGGCATATTTAAAATAAATGAAAGTGGTCTGTCATTCTAATCAAGTTTTGTTAACATTGTAAACGTGCCCTTGTTACTAATAGGAACTTATTTATAGCTATTTCTGTGTGTGACACAGCTATTAGATATTTTTTAAAATATCAGAGTAGTAGTTCTAATTTGCATTTGAGATTCTTGCTCTGCCATTCTCTTGGATACATTCCAAGCCCTTAAATATTTTAAAGTGATACATAGCATGAAGTTCTAGAGCAGTTCTAGCACTGGCTAGCTTTATCAGAAGCAGTGAGATTCGTCAGAAGCATGTTTTCCTTTGTGCTGCCCTCAGTAAATGTTCTACTAGCCCAGACTCCAGTTTGAGGGGCACGGCTGTGTCAGGTTTTGCCTCAGTTTCCTTGTCAGTTGACTTCCTTTGAGCATTGGCTGTTTCTCTTAATTAGGTTAGTCTGGAGCACGAGGAACAGAAGTTGGAACTTAAGCGCCAGCTCACTGAACTGCAGCTCTCCCTCCAAGAGAGAGAATCTCAGCTTTCAGCATTGCAGTCCGCTCGCACAGCCTTGGAGAGTCAGCTCCGCCAGGCAAAAACCGAGCTGGAGGAGACGACAGCAGAAGCGGAGGAGGAGATCCAGGCCCTCACGGTAGGTCCAAAGAACACCAGAGTGGTGGGGCTTGGGGGACACCTGGCAGAGCAGATACCTGATGAGTTGAGAGCTGTGAGGGTTAACTCTCAGGAAGGAGAAAGGATTTCCATAGGCTGTTTAACAGCCAGAGAGTCATCTCGCCTGAGCTTCTCCCTCTCTTAATTGGAGCTGGTATAGTTTTTCTTGGTTGGTTTTTCTTTTGATAATTAATTGTGGCTGCTAGAAGTTTCTTTTGGAATTGTGAAGAACTATCGATAATGCATTCCTCCTTTTCCTCCAGTTACCTTTGTGTGGTGTTCTGTGGTTTTATAAGGCTCTTTCCTCATAATAACCCAGTTCGTTAGAAAGTCTGATGCTTGAAGTCAAGAAAATTGGGTTCAGGTCCTAGCCCTGGCACTTATGCTAATCATGTGGCTGGGGTGAGTCCCCTTAACTTCTAAGTGTTGGCTTTCTTAGCTGTTAAGGGGGGGGCAGGAGGACTGGAAGAGAGAATCTCTAATGGCCTTCCTGGCTCTGAATCTGGCCTTGGCCTTTTCTGATCTTTCTAGCTCCTGCATTTTGTAAAAGCAGTACAGGTGTGGTCACCATTTTAAAATGAAGAAACGAAGGCTCAGTGAGGTTTCCAGAGGTTGACTAAACTGTGCTTGAGTGACTTCCTTGTCGTTGTAGTCAGCATTATAATCCTAATTAGGATTAGGAATGGAACCCAGGTATTCCGACTTGAAGGCTAGTACTTTTTCCATTATAACACATTACTTCTCAAAAATAGTATTTTCTTTCCAGCAATAATCATTTTTCTTGAGTTTCCACTATATTATTCTTTCTGGATATCACTTAGTACAAGTGTTGATTAATGCTGTTTCCTCCCTCCTATTGCTATAAGTTGCCATTCTGTCATTTTTAATGATTTATTTATATGGTCAGCCTGTGACTTTTACTGAATTATTCTCGTTTGAAAACTGTGGGTTTTCCTCCACAATATTTTCTTGTCATCTGGCTAGATCCAAACGGGAAAGATTTAAACTCTCTTTTAAAAAGTTCTTCCCACTGGTTAAATGGAGTCCCTCTGTTTGAAGTTATTGCCATGGATCATTTTCCTTCTTTCTGAATTTTTTACTACAGGCCAAAAAGAATTTATTTAATTTGTTTCTTAGTTACCATTTCCGATGTTTATTTATAAGCCACCAATTAAGAAATAAAAAGTTGGCACTTACTGTGTACTTAGTACTGAGTTTCAATTTAAATAGCCTTTTCTTCTTGGAGTATTAGGTTGCCATGATGTTCCTCAAATCTAATTCCCTTTGGAACTGCAAAGATCGGACCATATTTTGCCACCTCATTAGAACAAGGAAAGGGACAGACATCATAGCTTACTTTGCTTCTATTTGGGACAATAAACGCATAATTGCATACATATTACTGCTGTTTATCTGCAGGTAGATTGGACCTTTAAGCCATGAAATTCTGGAAGTTAGAATGTGCTGTGGCCCGGCTGTTGGAAGCCCACCATAGTAGCCAACCCTGGCTTAATTTATCACTCCCTCAAAGTGTATTAAGAACATCTACGGCCCTTCTGCCTCCTTACCTCTTCCCCACCCTTTGAGGTGGCTGTCTCCCTATATCAGTGGTTCTCAACCTTCCTAATGCCTAAATGACCCTTTAATACTCATATGTGTTTGTAGACCTGCCTGGAAACATAGAGGAGTGGTATCTTGTTTCCTAAGACCATCAAAAATATGTGTTTTCTGATGGTCTTAGGCGACCCCTGTGAAGGGGTCATTTGACCCCCAAAGGGTTGAGAACTGCTGCCCTAAAGTTTTATCCTTCCCTCGTTTCCACTGGCAGTCCCATTCAGTCCCATGGCTATAACTTCTGCCTTCTTAGAGGGAATCTGTAAATATCCATCATTTGGCCAGACCTCTTTCGAGCTCCCGGCCTGTCTCCAGCTGCCTAGTATCTCCAGTGGATGTCTCAGTAGCATCTTACGTGCAGCATACCCCAAAGCGAGCACATGATTCCTCCTCCCTCCCCACATCTCACCCCCTACCCCCAGACCTGCTGACTCCTTCTGAGGCTAGCACTGTTACTGCAGTATTCCATGTTGGAGTCTTATTGTCCTGACAGTTCACTTCCCCTCCCCTCTCGTCTCATCAATCTGCCGAGTGCTGTCACTTCTTGATTCTCTCTTGGCCCGTGGCCAGTACCCTAGTATAGGTGGCCTTGCCATCAGCTGCTGGTGTTACTGCCTCAGGGTTCTCAGGTCTCACAAAAGACCATATTTATGACCCAACAGTCTTCCTTGTCTTTCTCCTTTGTGTTCATCCTGAGGATGTTTGTTCTATTTCTTCTTAAATATGGACATGATATCTCTCATGATAAAATCTAATTTTGTTAAGAGTAGAGATTGTTTCACTTTTAAAATAATTTGTATCCCTGGCTCCTATCACAGAGCCCTGGTGCAAAGTGGATCTTTGGTTAATGCTTATTGGTTGGTGACTTGAGTAAATCTTGCCTTACCTTTCTTTTGCTCCAGAGTCTTGAGTGGCTTCTTTTTCCAGTAAAGTTCATTTTCCTTTGCTCAAGCTTCCCAACTTGATCTCTGCAGCCCCTGACCCAGAGCTAGGCCTGGAGCAGGCGGTCATTTTGTAGGTGCTTTCTGATTAATGTTGTGTCCTTGCTCTGTGGACTGTGGGTTCCAGGTACACTAGACTCAGCATAGCCAGTGAATGGACTCTGCCTTGGCTGTCCTAGTTCTTTCTCTGCCAGGAACCACTTCTCTGTTTTGCTTTTGTCTTTTGGATTATTATTCCCCATAGATGCAGCTTCTTCCATTAAGCCTTCCTGATGTCCCATAGTCAGTAAGCACTTTACTTCCCTTGGTACTCAGAAAAGATTTTGTTTGCTCCTTCCTCATGCTTGTCTGGGTTACTTCGTTTTCTGGTTTGCTTTGTGTCATTTTCATCTTATCAGATTGTAAACTCCATCAAGGTAGAGACTGTGCTTTATCTGAAATTGTTCCACTTCAGTGGCTAGCACAATGATTTGTACACACTGGATGCTTGATAATACTTGTTGAATTACATGTGATTCTTAAAAAGAGATACTGTAGTTCTCTTGTTCTGTTGGAATGATGGTGATGCTTATGAAATAGGAAGTGGTGTGGTCAGTATTTATTCAGATGGGCGGTACGTATGAGAGCTCTTCAAATGTATTAGGTACATAGAAATCAAAACCTTTTCCTTACTGACTTGATTTTGCTGTTTGACGTTTGAAGATTTTGTGTGTGTCTGTGTCTCTGTGTGTGTGTCTCTGTGTCTGTGTCTGTTCTCTGGTAATATTTCCATCATCCTGGTTACTGATGACACGAGATTGTTTTTTTGGATTCTATTCTGTTAAATGTGTTCATTCTAAAGAAGGTATTCTTTTCTGGAGAGGAAAATGGTTGAGTTCAGATATGATGAGTGTCAAATTAAAGCAGTTTGATCGAAAATGATCTCTTAAGAGCTCAATGTTTAAATGTGAGCTACTGTGGCATGCTACATTCTAAAAAGAAAATGAAGTTGGATCTGGCAAGATCTAAAGGGAGGCATTTACCTCTCAGCATGAGATGAATTTTTAAAGAAAAGAGTTACCTGATTTGGCCTTTTTTTCCTTCTGCCAGATTGGACGGAACCCAATTAAACTGTAGAACTCTGTTGAAGTCACTTGGCAGAGGAGCCGCGTGGTTGGCTTCTCCCTGCGTTCTGCTTTATCGCTCTCCTTTGGATCCCCCCACCCTCCCCCCACCCTCCCCCCCATGCGTAAACATTCAACCACTGTTAATAGCAGAATATTGAACGAAGTCAGAAAGTGTACTTGAAATTCAATATGTGTAAATAGCCACATAAGTAAGTATTTTAGTACTTTGGGTCTGAACATGTGAAGCTGCAGCAGTTTTCATTGTTGGGGGAGATAGTTTGTGGTGGCTCTAGACTTCATATGTGCGGTCAGGATTCCTTGTGATCTTCTTAAACAGAGGCTGTGAGGGCTTGCAGAGAAGCCAGTTGGCTTCGTGCACGTGTGGTAGAAGGGCACACTGAGACCCACAGGAGAGCTTCCCACTTCTCAGTCTCTCTGGACGTAGTCTGGAGATGCGGCCACCATTTTGGCCTGAGGAATAGCACTGTGTGGTCAAGACGCTTCTAGAAACTTTTTGCTTTAGTGCCATTTTTCTTCTCAGATATTGTTACCTTATGGTTCTGTTGTCAGTTTTCTTTCTGAGTGCTTCCTAAAATCAATAATCACATTCCTATTTTTGATTTGTGCTTCACTAATTGACGACATTCCAAAAACTGCATTTAATTATTAAATTGCCAACAAGGGAACCAAGCAATAATATCAAGGATCAGAAATGGGAAGATTCAGTTCGGTGCATGTTTTACATATAAAGGGATCAATAAAAAAAGCAAGCTTGGGTCTTCTTTTATCCAGTCCTCACCTGGCTTCTGCATCCTTCCCATTTTATTAGCTCATCAGCAGTGTTCTCCCTGCCCTCTCCCTCTTCCCAAATTCTCATTAAAACGGAAGGGAAAGACAGTGAAGACGACACTGTGTGCAGCAAAGACAGCTCTTCCGCGACCTTCCCGGCCTGTCCTCTCATACAGCCCCTTCCCTTGTTGCTTACTTGGACGTTGGCTCTTCCCTGCATCTGTACTTTTGCCTTTTGGTTTCCCCTCATCCTTTCCCCAGCCCCTGCCCTGACTGTTGGAGAGAGTGGAAAGAGCTGTGTCCTTGCCATTGAGAGCAGCTCCAGGTTCCAGGGCTTGTCCACTAGGTGGTCACGGGTCATAGACTGAGAGCTGGAAGGGAACGTCAGGGCCATCTAGTGTAGTCCCCTCATTACATAGTTGAAGACAGCGAAGCCTAGAGAGGTTGTGGTTAACCCAGGGGCACAGAGGCACAGCAAGGACCTGATATGGCCTCTGACTCCCCAGTCCTGCCCTCTTTTCATGGGACCACAAAACAGGAAGAAACCCCCTCGTCGCTTGGAGCTTTGGATGACTACAGCTCACATTATGTAGCACATTGGGGTTTGTGAATCGCTTTCCTCACATGTCTGCTCCATTTTCCATATGTGGAAACTGAGCCTATGAGAGCTTAAGTGACTTGCCCACAGTCACGTGACTCAACGGTGTCTGAAGGGAGGCTTAAATCCATGGCCTCTGCATCCGGATCCCTCCTCCTGCCCCCTCCACAGGATACCCACCTCCCAGGGTGCCCTGGAGAGTCAGCAGTGGGCACAGGAGGAAAGGCCCAGGCTTTAGAGCCTCAGCTTGGATCCTGGCACCTGAGGCCAGCCAGTTAGCCTCTTGGGGCCTTGGTGTCTTCAGGTGTAAAATGAGTTACGTTAGCTAACCTTTTAATTACTAAATCTCTGATAAAAGCATGATATATAGCTGTCAGTTATTCTTGTGGCTGTCATCATGATGATGATGACTATACCAACTACTCCATGAAACCCTCCTGATCCCTCTGTTGGAAGTGCAGGCCCACCTCACAGATGTGGTGAGTTTGGTTCCAGGCCACTACAGTAAAGCAAATGCCCCAATAAAGTGAGTCACAGGAAGTTTGGGGTTTCCTAATACATGTAAAAGTTATGTTTACACTGTATACTGTGCTACACTACACTATATACTGTAGTATATTAAATGTGCAGTATATAAGTATTATATCTTAATATATTTATTATATAACATATAGTATATAAGTGTTATGTCTTTAAAAATGTACATGCCTTAATTAAAAAATTCTTTATTGCTAAAAAATGCTAACTATCATCCGAGCCTTCAATGACTTATAATCTTTTTGCAGGTGGAGGGTATTGCCTTGACGTTGATGGCTGCTGACTGATCTGGGTGGTGGCCTAGCTTTTGGCCCAAACTGCCTTTTGACATGTGTTTCTCACTATGCTTAATTATTTCTAGCTTTTGATTTAAAGTAAGAGATGTGTGATTTTTCCTTTCACTTACCCACTTAGAGGCTATTGTAGGATTATTAATTGACCTAATTTCAGTATTATTGTGTCTCAGGGAGAGAGACGGGGGAATGGCCTGTTGGTGGAACAGTTACAACATGCCTAATATTTATTGATTAAGTTCGCCGTCTCATGTGGGTGCAGTTTGTGGTGCCCCAAAACAATGACCATAGTAGCATCACTGATGACAGATGACAGATCATCATAGCATATGATGAGAATGATAAAGTTTGAAATATTGCTAGAGTTACCAGAATGTGACGCAGAGACATGATGTGAGCACGAGCTGTTGGAAAAATGGTGCCAATAGACTTGCTCAATGCAGGGTTGCCACAGATCTTCAACTTGTAAAAAAACGTAGTATCTGTGAAGTGCAGTAAAACATGGGACACCTGTACCTTTTTCTGCTGAACTTCTATAGCCTGTGTGGTAACAACAGTAACGAGAGCTAGCATTTATGTAGGGCTTTAAGATCGGCAGAACACTTTACCAAGATCTTGTTTGGTCCTCACAGTCATCTAGGGAGGCAGGTGTTATTATTGTCCACGTTTTACAGATGAGGAAACTGAGGCAGACGGGTGCCGTTTCTTGGCCAGGGTCCCACAGATAGTAGGAGTCTGAGTCTGAACCTCAAGTATTCCTGACTCCTGGACCAGTGCTCTATCCAGCGAGCCACCGGCTGCCTCCCTGATGACATGTATTATGCTTTTATTTGTGTTGCTCTTATGTGTTTATTCAGTTTCTCCCAAACTACCAGATGGTAAGACTTTTTTTTTCCTCATGGCAGCTTATACAGGACCTTGCACAGAATAGAAGCTCGACACATTATTGAATGAGTGAATGACTTCCTTTGTATTTCTAGGTCTCCATAGGTCCTTGTCTTTTTTTTTTTAGGGCATAAGCTTCATGAAGGATGAGTGTGCACTTCATGTCATGAGGAATGCCTTGTGGTTATAGTATTTCCAGGACTGGTCATAGGATCAGTAATGTAGTCTGGTCTTAGTACTTCATAGGCAAAAAATTGTCAGTCAGAGATTATATTACTGTGATCATAGTGATGAAATATCAATTCTGTCATTACATATTCAATTAGAATTAGTATTGGTTAACCAGACATGATTAGACAGTCTTGTAATTAGTGCCAATAGAAATAGATTGATGTTGTTAGGCATCTGACTTCTAACATGACAGTTAAAACTAACTAGCTATTAGCAGTCGACCGATAGATTGGGCAGTCTTTGTATAAAACACACTTGAAGCTTAATATAAATAAGCAAGTACAGGACTGTATAGTTTGAGATCAGAAAAGAGCCATGGCTTATCATCTGGTTTAACTTTTTAAAGTTACAGATGAGGAAACAGAAGCGTGGGAATTAGGGTGAAGTGATTCAAATTCAGCTCAGACGCCACCTCTGGGAAGCCTTCCCTGTGGCCTCCAGTTGTTAGTAGGTTCTCTATCTCCTCCCCTTGACTTTCACCATCCTTGTTTGGGTAATCTTGTAGCTCCTTCAGGAGAAGGTCACCTCTCTCAGGCTTTAGATCCTAATGCCTGACACATTGTAGGTTCTTTGTAAAGGTGTGTCGTGATAAGAGCACAACCAGAACCCAGGTTTTCTGCTTCCTAATCTAATGTTCTGTTAGCAGATTTAAATTATAAGGCTAGAAGACAACAGCAAGCCTAGGACCTCCAAAGGATTCTTGACTAGTGTCCTCATGAGTGAAATGAGCCCAAGATGGCAGCTTGCCTTACCTTACCAGGTGCTCAAGCAGAGCTTTAGACAAGCCAGTCTAGCGTTGGACCTGTGTTTGGGAGGTAGCAGGTGGTCGAGTGGAGGGACCTGGGGAGAGAAGAAGAGTTCCTGTCTTTAAAATAACAAGTCTAGTAAAATAAAAAGCAAACTTTGGGGGTTTTCTATTGATAATCTTTTAGGCAGCCTATAAAAATTAAATACTTCTAGGGATTACATACTCTAAATTATATCTTGTTTCCAATGCAGCAAAATGTTTACCAGTGATTGGATTTTTTAAAGTTAATTTGACTTGTGCTAGTTGATTCTTTGCCTTTGAAGATTTACCTCTGCTTTCCCAACTTGCTTACCTACTAGGGAGATTGCTCTTCAGTGTGTTTGACCAGTAACTATTAGAGCCTATTTTAATGTATGAAAAATTGATGATTAACTTCTTACCTTTTAGGCACATAGAGATGAAATCCAGCGTAAATTTGAAGCCCTTCGTAATAGCTGCACAGTGAGTATTAAATAAAGATCGTTAAAATAATTCAAAATTAAGAATGAAAAAGTAAATGATAAACCCACTCCTTTCTGCTCTTCATTTCTCACATGGGTGTTTGGCCTAAAGGAGTCAATGCACTTTAAACTAAATGAACTTGAATTTTTAAGCCTTATATCAAGTTTAGTTTTTGAGACATCAGTCCATTTAAAAAATTACTATCCATTCATCATGTTATTGGAGGAGAATAATTTGTTAGGCTCAAAGTATAATCATCTTTTTTTTTGCAACATAGCTAATAAGAATGGGATGATAGCTGCAGCAAAAGATAAAAGGCAAATGTTTTTCTTGTATAAAATGGGAAAGAGAAATTCACGTGCCCAGCTTCTGGCCTGAGGCAGAACTGCCGTGTAGAATAATACAAGAGCAGGCCTCTCTGGGTGGAGGGAATGGCAGTTGGGCCTTCCTTCTTTAAGCTGCACCATTTTAATTTCTTGCTTGGAACAACCATATTTGCAAATCATCTCCTTGAGCACTTTAGGGCCTCTTAGTATTTCATATGATTATAAGAGTCATTGATTTTATCATGGAATACTGTCGGCAGATGTGCATGTTTTCTTTGCGTTAGTTATATGATAGGGAAATTTCAGAAATGGCAGGTCCTTGTTTTAGGCTTTCTCACAAAAAAGTGCTAAATGTAGAAGAAAAGGCCGAGTGGCTCCATTCCCTTGTGGTCTCTACTTTTGACCCCAAATTCATATGATTGCCAACCTGTTTATGTCATCGTGTTCTCCCTCTCCACCTTCCCTCACCATCCATATTCTTTCCCTGCCAAGTGGTCGAGGGCCTCCTAGCTGCTGAGATGTCTTTTTCAGAATAACATACTTCTTTTCCAGTATGTTATGTAGCAGCAGAGCTTACTTCCTGACAGGAAGTTCTTGTATTCTGTTTTGGGCTCTCCACTTGGATATGCCCACAAGTGACATGGTCTAGAGAGATCTTTTCACACTGCTGGGGCATTTCCTTCCATTTCCCTGTTATCTGTTCTTTGGCCAGCAAGTTCTCTCTCATTCTGCTCCTGCTTCCTCTGTTTTCTGTTTTAGTGTTCCGAATTCACATTTGCCACAATAGCTATACATGTTGTAGATGGGCACTTAAATATTCAGCCAACGTATTTATGTAAGGTTTTTATACTACTGTGTATTGTAAAATGAAATGTATTTTAAAGGTGTAGACCAGTCAGCTGGCTCAACTTTTTAGACTTTTCTCCTTGCAAGTTTGTCTTTTTTCTAGGATGTTGTAGTACTTTGTTCTTAATAGAAAATAGCTCAGAAGTATAATTCATGTAGTTAAATTTCTTCCCCCAAAATGTTGCATTTGGGGTCCAGTGAGACCTCTTTGGAATTGTTTTGAATATTTCATGAATGTATAATCATGGATATGCCCTAAATCTCTCAGAGCCTCCTCACGTTACACTGTCTACAGAGTGGAATCAAGAATACTCTCAGGGTCGTTGTAGAGAAAATGTGACACTGGTGATGCTACAGAAACGTGAACTAACACATGGTGGTCCAGAAGCCTTTTCAAAGTTGAAGGCTGAACTAAGACTTTGGGGACACTCAGCATATGGTGATCGTTGTTCTAGAGCAGTGCTCTGCCGCTGTGGGAAGTGTTCATTGTAAAAAGTGATGATCTTTAACCAAGCGCATCACACTTTTCTAAGTGCCATATGTACTCCAAGGACACCCTGTCTCATAAAAGAGCTATATGCTTCTGAAGCCCTCCCAAAGAAGTCTAGAATGTTTTCATAGGTGTTGTCCTTCCCTTCTGGACTTCCCAGGGGCATCTGGAGGCGCAGTGCAGAGAGTGCTGGGCCTGGAGTCAAGGAGGCCTGGGTTCAAACCCTCCCACAGAAATCTACTAACTTTGTGATCTTGGGCAAGTCACATACCCTTTGTCTGCCTCAGTTTCCTCATGCTATAAAAATGAGAGTAATAAGCACTCCTTTCCCAAAGTTGTTGTGAGGGTCAAATGAGATACTGCTCATAAAGAGCTTAGCACGATGGCTTGCACATAGTAGGTGCTTAATAAATTCTTCCTTCCCATCATTGCTAGGAGCTGAATAATCACTGAATCTAACAGAAGAAAGTCCAGTAGGTAGCTTTCAGAAAACTTAAGAACAAGATTTTAAAACTTAAACTCTGTCCGATGAAGAGGTTTTAAAAATGATTTTATTTAATCTGGCATCCGAGACTGCCTAAATCTGTTTCAGGAGGGGAGCTGGTAGGCAAACATATGACAGAATTCCTTGTGTATCAATCTGTTGACTGAACAACCCTACGACGGGTGCTTTAAGCAGGAAATAGGGAATAGATGAGTTTTTTGGCCCCTTGTGTTTTATTGTCACCCAGTTCCCTTCTCTGACTGCAGGAGCAAGTATCACTCCTTGCATCCTCCTGAGAATTGGCCAGGCAACAACACTTTGCTATTGCTTTTTATCCTATCAAGATTAAAGAGCTAACTTAAATCTGTCAGAACCATGATGCTTGCAGATCAGTATTGAAAAGGCAGCAAATCCTCAAATTTTGGACAGTTGTTTTGGGTGGTGAGGCACAGGAGAGGAGCTGGCAGGAGAATAGAAGTTCTATACTTGGTTTCTGTTGTAATTACATTATGTTACAAAAACTTTGATGATGGGCAATCTCTGAAGAGAGTGTATGTGGAACTACTGCCAGCCTCCTCTGTTGAAGGAAAGATGTTAGAAATCATACTTTGACAAAGTTTGATTGTTAAGGCTGGATTATTATATAGTTGCGATTAGTTAGGCTTCCTCCTCCAAGGAAAATTGCATCCCTTTGCAACTTATTGGATGATTTTTTAAGGGTTGCGATTGCAGAAAATGTCATTACCTTTCAGCCGGCTTGATGAGGAGCTTAATTTAGCTTGGTTATTCCTGGGACAACAAGTGCGCAGTCTGTACTTGGAGTCATTACATCTTGGTGGGAGCTTAGACTCTGCTGGCCTAACTTTTGAGCACCTACAGTCAGGGATGCCTCTGCTAGCATGAAACATCAGGCAGTCCCTCTAGGGATCCTTAAATCATGCTAATGCTCTATTATGGCATCTCAGCCTCAGGGACAAGAAGGATCTCAGTGACCATCTAGCCAGACCTATGTGGGAAAAAGACTTCTTTGTCCAGTTTACCTGACTAGAGCATGGGAATATGGACCTCCAATGAGCAGGGCCTACTGCCTTCTGAGATATTGCTCATTGTCATGAAGTATTCCCTCTCCTTAAGCCTTAATCTTCCTCTGCCACTTTCACCCAGAGTTTCTGATTCTGCCCCGTGGAACCAAGCACGCCTAGCCTATTCCCTTTTTCGCTTGACATCCCTTCAGATACTTGAAGATGACTCTCATGTCTACCTAAAACTTCTCCAGGTTCAGCATCTCTAGTTCCTTCAGCTGATCCTTATGTGGTATCACTTCAAGGTTCTTCATCCTTTGTTGCCTTTGTCTGGACACTATAGCTTGTCAGTGTCTTTTCTAAAATACCACGTCCAGAACTGAACACAGTTTTCTAGATAGGGTCTGACAAGGGTAGAGTGCAGATGGACCACCACCTTTATTTCTGGACGTTTTCCTTGCTGGTACAGCCTCAGATGGCAGGGTTTCTTGGCTGCTCTGTGACACTCCCAGCTATCTATGTATTCACTCAAGACCTTTTCAGATAAATTGTGTTACTGTCTAATTGCACTTTTCCCGCTTTGTGTGAAGTTGAACCTTAGAACCCAAGGGTAGTACTTGATGTTGATCCCATGTCAATTTCCTCATCTTGTATTTGGCCCAATGTTCTAACTTGGGAACGATGACTGTCGTATGCCATCCAAGTCACTGATAAATCTGGTGAACGCAGGACTAAACGCATTTCTCTGGAACCTTCTTCCAAGATGATATTAAGTAATTAACGACTGCTTCATCTGTCTGACCCTTCCTTCAGTTCCAAATCTGCTTAATTATCACCTGTTCTTTAATTAATAATTAATTAATTATCTCCTATCACCTAGTCCAGTCTTGCCATCTTTTCTATAAAATATTTTGGTTAACTATTTGTGTAATTGTATTCTCCTTATTTATCAATTTAGTAATCCTGCTCGCAAAGGAGATGGGTTTTTCTCTTGTGACCCATTCCTGATATTGACTCTTTCTGATTCTCCCTCCTTTCTAGATGATCATTTGTCGGCTTCTGAGTCTTCAGTTTTAGCATGTTGCCTGGGGAATCAAAGTCAAGTTCACTTGTCTGTATTTGCACATTCTGTGTTCTTCTGTTCTTTGAAAATCAGCACATTTGCCCTTTTCCAATCCTGTTCCCCTTCTCCTCTTCTCTGTGATCTTCGGTTTCTCTGACTGTGACTCTGCTCCACATCTGCTGGTACATCCAGGGTCCCTTCATCTAGACTGGTGACTCAGACCCAATAAGTGCAACTGGCTGTTTCTTGTTACCTATTCTGGGTCATGTACTCCCCATTATCCACTTTTTCCCTGCTCTTATCAACTAAAAGATAATTTTCTTTGTTATAGACCAAATGAGTATTAATTATCTCTGTGTCAATTCAATTTAACTTTATTTCAGTAAACATTTATACAACCCTCTTCCATGCCAGGCACTTTAGAGTGTGCTGTGGAGAGACAGACAGCAGAAAACATCCTCTGCCCTCAAAGAGCTCACACATCCTTCTCACATGCCATCAATAATAAATAACATCCATGAGCATCAGATCCAGTTCAGGAAGTACTTATTAAGTGTTCACTCGTTGCTTACAAGGTACTACTTCGTTTGGCCCCAGGTCACAAAACAAGACATAGAACTGTGTGACTCTTCATTGAGGAGCATGCATTTTAAAAAACAAATTTTCTTTTTGACTGTGAATTTAATCAACAAAGAAAATATGCCAATATGGAAAAGAACACAGTAGATTTTATATGAAACCAGGAACTACTATCCAGTGTTCTTTAGTCTCTCTCTTTTCTTTCTCCTTCTCTCTTCTCCTCTCTTTCCTTCTTCCTTTTTTCCCTTTCCTTCTTCTTTCCTCTCTCTGTCCTCCTTTCTCTGTCCCTTTCTTTTCCTCTTCTCCTTCCCTCTTTATCTCCTTCTCCTTATAGCAAATAGGCATAGTCATGGAAAGCTCATTGTGGATGTCTGCTCTTTTGTCTTTCTACCAAGGGCCAGGAGGCTAGTTTGATCCTGACATCATGATGATTGTTTACTTTGTTGGTCAGAGTTCTGAAAGTTTTCAGAGTTCTTTTCCTTTACATTATTGTGGTCCTCAAATTGTAGATTATCTCCTGCTTCTGCTCATTTCACTCCCCATTGATTCATACACGTTTTCCTAAGTTTCTCTGAATTCTTATGTTATAATAATAACCCATTATATTCATATACCATTTTCCTCTATAATCCCTCCAGCTGATAGGTACACACTTTGTTTTCACTTCTTTGCTATCACAGAAAGAACTGCTAGCAATCTTTTTGTAAAATGGTGGGTCCTTTTCTCTCTTTCTTTGATCTGCTTGGGGCATATGCCCTGTAGGTTTATTGCTGAGCTGATTTTCAACTTACTGACTTTTTGTTCCTCCTCCCGAAGTAGTTTCTAGAATGGTTGGATCATTTCTTATAGAACTTACAATCTATTGGAGGGATTAAACAGATAAGTATATACATGATCATTTGAAGAGGGAGAGATCACTAACAACTAGGGAAGGTTTCCCATAGGAGGTGGCACTTTAGCCAAGCCTTACAGGGAGCTAACAATTTTAATAGTCCAAAGTGAGGAGTAACTGCGTTCCATTTTCAACCTCTTGGTCTTCACACAGTTGATAAATCACATGTGGGTTCACTCACTTTCCTTTGCTTCTGTTGCCTTGCCTGGTTTCAGCTCCATGGAACAAGAAAGGCCCGGTGTTTAGGTGTCTCCCATCACCCCATCCTCTGCTTTCTTGCCTCTTTTTTGTGTCTTGTCTCCCCTTTTAGATTGGAAGCTCTTTGAGGGCAGGAATTGTCTTTCTTTTTATTAAGTACATCCCCAGTGCTTAGCACGGTGCCTGGAATGTTGTAAGCACTCAGCAAAGGCTGATTAGATTGAATCTATGTCTTTCTTGCCTCTGCTTCTTGGAATCCCCAGTGTCTTTTAAGACATAGCTCAAGCAAGATGTCCTGTGCAAAGGCTTCCCTAGTTTCCCTAGTTTTTAAGGCTCTCTCCCTCTTAAAATATTATTTTATATATGCTTTGCCTTTATCCATATACATGTATCCCACAGTAAAATGTAAGTTCTTAGAGGATAGAGACTGTTCTGTTTCCTGAGCATGTAGCGCAGTGTCTTTCTTATGGATGTTGTTTAGTCATTTCTGACTCATTGTGACCCCAATTTGGGTATTTTTTTTTTTTTTTGGCAAAGATACTAAACAGTTTGCTGTTTCTTTCTCTAGCTCATTTTACAGATGAGCAAACTGAGGCTAATAGGATTAAGTGATTTGCCCAGGGTCCCACAGCTAGTAAGCGTATGAGGCAGGATTTGAACTTGGGTAAAGGAGTCTTCCCTGACTCTAGGCCCAACACTCCATCCACTGCACCACCTAGCTGCCCTTCTTCTGTATAGTAAGGATGTAATAAAGATTTAATTAAGTTGAGCATTTCATTCTTAAGAGGTTCCCATTGCTCCTTGGCTGACTTTACCTGCAGAATTTTCATTTGTGGTCTCTACCTATACTTCCCTTTGAAATCTGTGCTCCTTAAATCCGGGTATATGTCACAACATCCCTATCTTTCCTTTAGCCGTATTCCAGGGTGGAATGTTTGCTTCCCGAGGTTCCCATCATTTTCACCCCAACATCTAGTTCTTCCTGATTAGTGAATACCAGATCCAGAATAAAATTTCCCTTTGTTGGTTCTTTAGTCTTTTGAAGGACAAATTAAGGTAAAATTAAGGTCAGATAATGAACAAATTACTACTGTTTTTCAAATATGGTGTTGCTTCTGTTTCTTCTTTGATTTTCACCCACGTATCTTTCATCATGCTTTCACCCTCCGGAATTAAGTCAGTGATATCATTTTACCTGACCTGCTTTTACAGCCTGCCCACAAAATTTGAGTACCATTGACAATAAAATAGCCTAAAACACAAGAATTGTTCATTTAGAATAAATTTTCTTCTAATGGTAGCAGCAAAGTAGGCTCAAGAAAATCCCCTACTAACAACATAATTTAAAAAGTCTAATATTTTCATTTATTGTAAATATATTTCTTCTGTCCTTTTGGTTTAAAGGGTCCAAAATGAGAAGATGCTAAACACTTGCATCACAATATAGGATAACATTTTCAGATCAGTACATTAATATTTGTGATTCATATAACCCAGATTATGAGCTGCTGCCCTCCCCCATTAAAGCAACATTGTAAATTATAGAGTTCAATAGATTATAATCTATTATACTAGATATATTAGAAAAATATATCAGAAAACCTGATTGAATTAGATTGCTTTAAATCTTTGAATGGAATCTTGTGATAAACAGATAATTCTCCAGGTAAGTAGACAAAACACAGATGGTCACCAGATATGGACTAATTGATGACGTACTGAAAATAGAAATTAGGAGGAGAGAAGAAGGGTGCCTTGGAGCTGGTTTGGTAGAAGAGAAATGGGAGCCCTTGGTATTGCACTGGGCATGAGAACAATGGAACTTGATACCTGGTGAGTCACCAAGCATTGATTAAGGGCCTACTGTGTGCCCTTAATAGTCCCTGCCCTCAAAGGGACTCACAGTCTAAAGGGGGAAAGAATGTGCATACAGATAAGATGTAGGCCAGGTAATTTGGAGAGAGAAGGCACTAACATTAAGGAGAATGTAGTAACTTATTTAGGGTGCTTCTCATTTTAGTATGTCTCATAACACATTTGGAGAGGGAAGCCACTAACATTAAGGAGTCTGTTAGTGAATCAGAGGGCAAACTGAGTTCCTGTGCACTGACATTTGTCTCTAAATAGAGATACATTTATAATAATTATGATCCAGGTTTATCAAGGATGTTATAGTGCAAAATATTTTCCTCACAATAACCTTTAAGATAAATGGTGTTCTTGCTCTGCAAATAGGACATCTTGAGGCTAAGGGAGAGGAAAGCCCTTGTCTGTAGTATTTGGAAATCACACGTTCTTGATTATATTTTGGGATTTACTGGTATTTGGTTCTGTACAGTCCAGGAAAATTAGTAGCCTTTTAATATGCTCTTGTTGACTATGGAATAGTTTGTCCTTTGCCGTCTTTCTTTCACTGGTTTTTCTTCACTTATTTTAATGAAGGTTAAAAGAGGACTCTGAGAGAAAGATTGAAAGTTAGAAAACCAGGCTGGTAGCAAAGGTCGTGGAGAGAGATTGCTGGACTTGGAGTCAACAAAGGTTCCAAGCAAGCCTCTGACATTTCCAAATATATGACTCTGGGCAAGTCCATTATCTTCTCCATTCAATAAATGTAGAAATTGAGTCACAGGAAGTTCAGTGAGTTATCTAACCAAGGTCTTCTGAAGAGCCCTGGGCAAATATGAGGCAGAGCCCAAGTGTTCTGATCTGTAGTTTAGAGCAGGCCTTCTTCATCTTGTTGGTCATCTGGTAAAACCTACAGGCTCCTCAGAATTATGTTTTTATATAAATAAAAATAAAATGCACAAGATACAAAGGAAACCAGTTGTACTGAAGTGATTAGCAAAATATTTTTAAAATACCAAGTTCATTGATTTTTGGTCAAGAACCCCTGGTTTAGTGTATATTTTGCCAACCACTTTGCTTCTGTGTTTGCCTAATGTGTACATTGGTTAACTTTGAATCCTAGGAAGCCATGGAGATGGAACTTAGCTGAAGATGTTTATTATTCAGTTTGGAAAATCTTAATGTATACTTACTGCATTTAGGTGATCAACATTGTTATTTGTAATTCTGGGACACCGAGTTGGAGATGGCTGGAGGGAATGCTAGTGTTTAATAAAAACCTTATCTATCTGTTAGGTATAATGATTCTGAGAATATAGAAAATGTCCATTTTTTTCCTTAATAAGGGAATTTGGTCTGTTTTTCACAAAGAACTAGAGTGTGTAAAACTTATGTGCCATTATAGATATGGCTTCATACTTCAGTCAAGTACATCAGCCATTAATTTGATGTTTGACAGCTAAAAAGATTTTATTGACCTGTTTATTACACTGAAAAGGTCATTTTCAATTAACAAAACATTCATAGCAAAATTGTAACACAAAGCAAAACAGTGTCTTCTGACTTAGATTTGGTCTCATTTACTTAACCGATATCCTGTGATTGTGTCTGAGAGTAACAAAAGGTAATCATCTGAAGATGAAGAAATAGAGATATTTTTGTATTGATTGCAACAATTCATAAATAAAGTGTTTTCCCTCCTTAAATCCAAATCATTTAAAAACTAAATTAAAAAATTTTAGTTTGGGTACTTTTGTTCACAAATTGCCAGTAAATGCTCAGATTCTTGAAAATTAAAGTGTTTTTTGAGAATTGGCACTGAACAGCTCCAAGGGGGAAAGCTGAATGACCTGAAATGAAAATCACTCAGCCATTTATTTGAAGAATACTAAGGTGAAGAAGCCTTGTCAAAATACAACAATTTCTTAGTGTTTACTTCTAATTTTCTAATATGTAATTTAATTGTCAAAAAGAGTTTGGGGTTTGTAGTCCAACATTATTTGCAGGTCTATTCTTTGATTACCTTTACTTGAATTGATGACTGGTGATGTTGCTAAAATAAAAGTACTTTTGTGCTGTTTGAGTAATGGTTGGTCAGTCTTTCTTCATACAAGTATTTGGATCTTGCTTAGGAGGTAGTATGTGACAGTATAGATTGCTGGACTTGGAATCAAGAAGGGTTCAAACACAGCCTCTGGCCTTTCTTTACTGAATCTCAGATGACGACGTGTTGGAAGATGCTATAGTGGAGACTGGATATACTGGTCCTTACTTAGAGATAGTGGTAGGGAAATTTCAGTGTTTTTAATTAAGTTACTAATTTTTTTTTCTTTTCAGTAAGCAAAAATATGCCCTCTTTTCCTCCTTCCTTTCTCCATCAAAAAAGAAAGAAAAACTAAATCTTTGCTACAGACATATATAGCCAAGCAAAACAAATGTCCACATTGGCCTTGTCTAAAATATTTTAAAAACACTTACACAATAAGTTTAATTTTTGCCTTCAGAATCGTCTCTCTTAGGAGGTTGATAACATATTTTATCAGTAGAGCTCCGGAATCATGGTTTGTCCTTATGTTCGTCAGAATTACTAAGTCTTTCAGAGTTGTCTTTACAGTGTTGTTGTCATTGTATAAATTGTTTTTCGGGTTCTATTTACTCTGTATCAGTTTATATAAGTCTTTGATAGGTTTCTCTGAAACCACACCCTTCATTATTTCTTAGAGCACAGTAGAATACATTTATTTGCCTTCATTCATTCTCTCCATGATTGGCAACCCCTCTGATTTCCATTCTTTGCCGCCTCAAAAGGACTCTTAATATTTTTTGTACAACCCTAGTTAGAATTTATTTTCCTTAGGACTAATCTCTTCCTTAATCTATTGTCTTTTTAATTTCCCCTTCTCATTTTCCTTCTTATTTTCCTGTTGTGACACATATTTTTGTAACCAACCATGTATAACCAATGAATCATTTTTTCCTCCTTTGACCAGTTCAGATGAGAGTGAAGTTTAAATGTGAGCTGCTTTTCTTCTCCCTTCCCTACCCTGTGCTCTCTTTTCCATTCTTCTTTTCAAAATCATCAACATAAGAACTACTCCCAAAACTTTCTGTCTTATGAGACCCCCTCTATCATCCCTGATGGTGATAAGCTTCAGGGGGATGCAGGTATCATCTCCCCATGTTGGAATATGAGTAAATTATCCTTTTGTAGTTGTTTGGCATTTTTCACTGACATTTACCTTTTTGTTTAAGTCTTGTGTTTAGATTTCAGAGTTTCTTTTCAGCTCACCTCAGGTCTTTTTATCAGGAATGCTTGGGAAGTTCTTTATTTCATTAGTCAATCAATCAACACTTATTAAGCAGGCACTGAACCAGGTACTGTGCTAAGTTCTGGGCACTATACTAAGGTTAAAACCCATTTTCTCTTCTGAAAGATTATACTCAGTTTTTCTGGATAAGATATTCTCGACTCAGTCTTTGCCTTCTGGGATATCATTTTCCAAGCTGTCTGTTCCTTTATGGTAGTAGCAGCAAAATCTTCTGTGATTCTGACTGTGGCTTCTCAGTACTTGAATTCTTTCTTTCTGACCCCTTTCACATTAAAAAAAAAATTTTCACCTGGAAGTTCTGGGTTTTTGCTATAATATTCCTGGGAGTTTTCATTTTTGAGTTTCTTTTAGGAGATGATGGGTGGATTCTTTCTGTTTCTGCTTTGCCCTTTGGTTTTAATAGCTCTGGGAGGTGTTCTTTTATGATTTCTTGAAATCTAATATCAAGGTTCTTTTTTGGGGGGTATGGAGAGAGTGCTATGGCTTTAAGTTAGTTCAATGATTCTTAAATTTTTTCTCCATGATCTGTTTTCCAAGGTTAGTTGTTTTTGCTCTGAGTTAACTAATTTTTTCTTTTCTTTTTTTCCTGTTGTTTTGACTTTGTTTGAAATTTCTTGTTGTTTCACGGGATGATTGACTTCTGTTTGCTTAATTCTAGTTTTCAGGGAGTTTATTGCTTAGACAAGGTTTTGTACCTCTTTTGCAAAGCTGTTAATTCCCCTTTCAATTCTTTCATAATTTTCATTTTTCCCCCAAGTTTTTTTCTCTAGCACTCACATTTCATTAAGTAAAAACATTTTTTAACCCTTGTTTTATCTCTTCCAGGAATTCTTTTTGAACTGTGTCCCAAGATATGTTATTCTTTGATACTTTACTTACAGATTTTTTAGAGTCATTCTCTTTTTCTGGGTTTGTATCTTAAGTGTCTTTCTCTTCACCAATAGCTTTTTGTAGTGGGATTCTGTTTTTATTTTTTCATTCTTGTTACTTTTTTATTTCTCACTTTATATTAGGGAAAGACTCCATGTATTCTTGGAGGGAAAACCTCAGCTGGTTTTATTGCTAGTGTCTTGCTAGGATCTTAGGGACAAGTTGGGACCTGAAAGCTTTCATTGCTTCTCCAGTGGACCTGTCCAGAGTAGAATCTGATTGTTGGCTCCCCAGGTCTAAGCTTTGCAAGTTTCTGACCTGGGTCTGGGCAACAGTAGATAGCTGCTGGACTCATCAGCCAGCTGGGAAGTTTTATAGTTCAGTGATAGAACTTCAGGTGTCCTGCCCTCATTATTCCTTTGCAGGCTTTAGATAGGGACACAAGCTGGAACTAAGACTCTCCTCTGCTCCAGGGCTCAGAGCCACACTTCTGAAGGTTGTTTCTAAATTTCCTCCTTTTAAGCTTATGACCACTCCTAACTCCTGGGTACAGGTCTCTTCCTCAGTCTGTCTTGGATCAGTGCTCTAGTACTGGGTGGAGGACGACAAAGCTGACATTTGGTACCTCTTCCTGTACCCTGCACAGGGTTGTACCTTACTCTGGGTCTGAGACCTCCTCTTGCTCTTGGAAACAGTATCTGGGCACTGAAATGCTCCAGGCCAGATTGTGTCCACAGACCTCTCTATCTGGTTCCCTATGCTGACCTGGACTGAAGAAATGACTCATTTTGATTTTTTCATGGCTGATCATGATTTAGTTTGGTATGTTTTTTCTGGATTTCTTTGGAGAAATCTTTTTTTTTTTTTTTTTTTTTTGGAGAGGGAAGTTTGCTTGCTATATTTCTTCCTGTGACTGTCATCTTGGCTGCACCCTCTATACTTCAAATTTCATCTTTTCAAAAATACAATATTTTATTTTTCATAATTACATGTAAAGACAGTTTTTAACACTGATTTTTTTAAGACTTTTGAGTTCCAAATTTTCTCCTCACTTCCCCCCTCTCTAAGATGGTAAGCAATTTGATATAGGTGGTATATGTGCAGTCATGTAAAACATATTTCCATATTAGTCATATTGTGAAAGAAGAAACAGATCAAAAGGAGAAAACACACACACAAAAAAGTGAAAAATGGTATGATTTGATCTGCACTCAATTCTTTCTCTGGAGATGGATTGCATTTTATATCATGAGTCTTTTGGAATTGTCTTGGATCATTGTAATCCTGAGAAGAGCTTAAGTCATTCATAGTTGATCATCACACAGTATTGCTGTTTACTATGTACAGCGTTCTTCTGCTTCTGCCCACTTCACTTTGCATCAGTTCATTTAAGTCTTTTCAGGTTTTTCTGAGATTACCATCATTTCTTGCAGCACAATAATATTCCATTACATTCATATACCACAACTTGTTTGGTCATTCCCCAATTGGTGGACATCTCCTCAGTTTGCAGTTCTTTGCCACCATGAAAAGAGCTGCTATATTTTTGTACAAATAGGTCCCTTTCCCTTTTTTAATGATCTCTTTGGGATATAGACCTAGTAATAGTATTGCTGGATCAGAGGTGATACACAGTTTGATTGCTCTTTGGACATAATTCCAAATTGCTTTCCAGAATGATTAAATCAGTTCACAACTGAATTTCAACTTTTTTAGTCAGTTGCAATACCATTATGTCTTTATTTTTCCTTTAAAAAAACCCTACACTTTTAGTACATTATCCATAAACCCCACTTTTTCCTTCCATAATATAGTACTTTATATAATCCTTTTAAAATTTATTAATCTTGTTTAGCTGTGTCTCTCAATAGACTCTCCCCATGCCTGCAATGTCTTTCCTCTTGGCCTGTCTCTTTGACAGTTAGATAGCAAAGTATAGCAAATGCTGAATTTGAACCCAGGAAGACCTGAGTTCAAATATTACCTCAGACGTTTGCTAGCTGTGTGACCCTGGGCACATCACTTCACCTTTTTTTTCAGCCTCAGTTTTCTCATTTGTAAACTGGGTATAATAATAGTACCTACCTCTCAGGGTTATTATGAACATCAGATAAGATGACACATGCAAAGGACTGGCTGTTATTATTATTTCTCCTTGTTTCTTGATTGTACCTTCTAGCGAGGACTTTCCTGCTCTAGCTGCTAATCTCCCCCCTCTACCCCACCCCATTACTTTGCATTTAATTCGTGTCTGTGTTTTTCCCCATAGAATATCAGGTCCTTGCGAGCAAGGACTGTTTTGGATGATTCCTAACTTTTGTCTTGGCCACACTTGGCACTGTGCCCAGCTCATAGTAGACACTTAATCAATGTGCCTTTGATTGATAATCAGAGCTGCCTTTTATGTGGCACTTTCCCCTTCAATCCTTACAACAACCCTGTACGGTGGGTAGCAGAAGTGTTTTTATATCCATTTTGTCAGAGATGAAGCTGTGACTCCATAAAAAGTGAGCTCTTCTGGTTCATAGAAGACTAGAAAGAGTTGGAGTTGGAGTTGGATGTTGGATCCTGGGTGTCTGGCTAAGTCCAGTCTTCTTACCGCTCTGCAACTATTTCTAGCTCCTTCACTTTGGGCCCACTTGCCAGATGCAGAAGGAGCTTCATACCCCCAGCCTTATGCTGGGATCTGAGAGGCTTCTGAAATATGTTCCCTGGAACTGCTGCTGAGACACATCCTTGCTGTGCTTGGGAGCTGGTGCCCAGGTCAGCTTCTGGGGCTTGTCTGTTGGCTGCATTAAAGTCTCAATGACTCTAGGAAGAGAATGCTCATTTGAAAACCAGGGATAAGTCTAACCCATGCTCTTTACCCTGTTAGGTGATAACAGACTTGGAAGAGCAGCTGAACCAGCTGACCGAGGATAATGCAGAGCTGAACAACCAAAACTTCTACTTGTCCAAGCAACTGGATGAGGCTTCCGGTGCCACAGATGAGCTGGTACAGCTGCGCAGTGAGGTGGACCATCTCCGCCGGGAAATCACTGAGAGAGAGATGCAGCTCACCAGCCAGAAACAAGTAAACATTTCCAGAACCCCACGGGAAAGAGGGAGGTCCTAGTCATCAGCATTGAAGGCACTCGGCTAGAAGGTCTTTTCACCAGTGGATTCTCTTCACAACCCACTATTAAGGATTCATAATTTTAAATTATTTACAGTTGGTTAGATTTTCATTTGGAAGGATTACATAGTCCCAGTGTCTCTTGAAAAGGTTGTTGTAGTTCCTCTTTCACCAGGATACTAATATTTTACCACTTTCCTGTTGGTTTCATTGCCCCTTGACACAGGTTAGTATAAAAACAGAATAATGGCAGGTAGAAGAACAAAAGTGATAATGCAGGAAGGTGTCTGGTAGAGAGTGCTAACCTGAGCATCCCGAGAGATCTGGGTGGGAATCCTGCCTCTCAACTCTGTTAGTTTATTTGACCTTCCATTTTCTTAACTGTATAAATAATACTATCGGCAGCACCAACTTCTCAGGTTTTGCAAAGATCAAATGAAATATGTTTAAGGCCTTTTGCAAACCTTAAACTGCTACATATGCATCAGCTTATTTTATTCCTCATGTACATCCCTTGAGTTAGCTGACAGTGGAGGAAACATTAGGCTTTAATTCTCTTGCTACTAAAAATCACAGCCCACAGCATTTATGAAGTATTTATTTTGCACAGAACATTTTTATTGGATGCTACCTAAGATAGAGAGTTTAGATAATACATAATTTGGACATTCATGAAATAGAAATGATTAAGTAGCATTTTAAAGAATTCTCACTTGATGGCAGAAACTTAATGGCACTCCTCTTTTCAGACGATGGAAGCCTTGATTTGCACAGAACATTTTTATTGGATGCTACCTAAGATAGAGAGTTTAGATAATACGTAATTTGGACATTCATGAAATAGAAATGATTAAGTAGCATTTTAAAGAATTCTCACTTGATGGCAGAAACTTAATGGCACTCCTCTTTTCAGACGATGGAAGCCTTGAAAACCACTTGTACAATGCTCGAAGAGCAAGTGATGGACTTAGAGGCTCTGAATGATGAGCTTCTGGAGAAGGAGCGTCAGTGGGAGGCCTGGCGCAGTGTTCTTGGTGATGAGAAGTCCCAGTTTGAGTGTCGGGTCAGAGAGTTACAGAGAATGTTGGATACTGAGAAGCAGAGCAGGTGGGATTTTATTTTGAAAAAATTATTGGCATTCTCTATGAAAGTGTCCTTCAGTATGAAAAACTAAAGATAGAGAGGAGAGAGACAGAAACAGAGAATGAAAGCTAATGCTGCAATGCCCTCACAAGTCACAGATGGAATGGTTGCCATGCTCACTGTGGCAAGTCAGGTAAATCATGAGCCACAAACTAGGGTCTTAAATCATTTTTTCAGGGATGAGACGAGAAAGGGACGACTCTATAGAAAGGCGTTGGGAGTCGGAGAAAGATATTCTAATTGTTAGCAAAATTTGTCACTGTTTTTTAAACATCATTTCCATGTAGCAAAGTGTGTGAACTAATGTTTATCCTTCTTTGTTGAGCGGTCATTCTCTTTTACACCAGGTAGCACAGTTCCAAGATTTCATGATGATAAATTATGGTTAAAAACTCATGGCTCATATGGATCATGGTTCTAGAGCTGGTAGGAACCCTAGAATCATCTAGTCCAACTCCCTCATTTTACAGATGAGGAAACTGAGGCCTAAAGAGAGGTCAGGATGTGTCCAAGTCCACACAAAAAGTGAGGGGCACATGTAGGCCTAGTGCTCCATGTTTAGTCTTTGTGCGGCTTTATGCTGTCTGATTTGAGGAGCATTCCTACCTTATTGGAGCCATGAACAAGCTGAGCTCATGTTTTCAGTGGGGTGTGTCAGATAGAGAAATCCCATTTGTCCTCAGATCAGAAGGCCTGCCTAGATAAACTGCCATTCTGAGCTCCTTTGTGCCCTAGCATCCTCTGGACCTTGCCACCAACTCTGCGTCAGCTCTAGTTCTGGGAGTCATTGGTGTTGGTCTCCGTTACAGATTTTTGTTTCTTGTAGGCAATTTAGCGTGAGGGCTTCAGAAACACTTACAAAGAGCGATAGCCAGGAGACATAAGTACATGATACATGTAATGCACTATAGGTCAAGAGAATACTAGATTTGGAGTCAGGAGGCCTGAGTTCACCTTCTGACCATTAAAGCTTATGTGACCTTGGAGATCTCACTTGGCTTCACTGGAGTCTTTCAGATTCCTTATCTTTAAATTTAGAGCTCGGGTTGGACGCTCTCATCCAACCCTCAAATCCTGTGATTCTGTGAAGTTTGGGGTTATTTTGAGAACCTTTTGAAAGAGTTCCATTCTGATTTTCGTGTTTTTCCACTCTACTTTTAGTAGCAAATTTCAGTGCTTAAAGTATAGCCATCAGAGTATCTTTCAAACTTTCTGGAATTAACCCCTTCCTTGTAAATGTTGTGTTTTTTTTTTTTTTTTTGCTTTTTGGAGGGCAGTTGGGGTTAAGTGACTTGCCCAAGGTCACACGGCTAGTTTTTTTTTTTTTTTTTTGTGTTAAGTGTCTGAGGCCAGATTTGAACTCAGGTACTCCTGACTCCAGGGCCGGTGCTCTATTCACTGCGCCACCTAGCCACCCCTGTAAATGTTTCTTAAACTCTATAATCTTTGGGTAAAAGAAGTTATTTTTCCCAACAATATGCATACTGTTCTGTGGGTCCTGTGGGCACTCTGTATATTCAACAAATAGATATTGACTAATTGACTCCTATAATTTAAGTCCTGTGAGAGGATGTGATAGTATTCATAGGTTGTATTTATCACAGTTGAAGCTTAAAATATCTTTTTGCCTTTAGCCTGTGTCAGCAGAAGTCTAGAAATAGGAGCTTGTTAGCCTCTTCTTCCTTGAGGCCTAAACTGGATTCTATCCTCTAATAAATGTGGGTGATGGGATTATAGAAGCATTTCTCTAGAGACAGAAGAGACCTAGTGAGTTCACCCAGTCTTGTCTTCTCAGAGAGCCTGGCCGTCTCAGTGTCCTAGCCCAAGGTCATACTAGGACTGAATGACAGGTTTCAGACCTGGATCACACATCATAGAATCACAGAATCTGAGAGATGGACTCCAGAGGCCATGTGATCCAACCATCCATGAACAAAATTCCCATTACTGAATTGCTGAGGAGTCTTCCCAGGCCACAGCTTCCTTTGTTAGGAAGCACTCTCCAACATCCAGTTCATTGCTCCTGGGTCTGCCTCCTGGAGCCAGACAGAACAAGTCTAGTCCTTCTTTCAGACAACCTTTCAAATATTTGGAAGCCCTTGAGTCTTCTCATCTTTGATCCAAATGTGCCCACTTCCTTTATCTGAATATTGCATTGACATCTGGCATCAGGTCTTCTGGCAGAACTTGGGTTTGTTAGGGAAAGGATGGAGTCTGCAGGCCACAGGGCAGTCAAAGCCACAGGGAGGATGCTGTAGGGACCTGGGCAAATCCACAGCACTTTTACCCTACATTCAGCCCTCCTGACTTCTCAGAGGAGATTCGGGTGACTTCTTTTCTCTTTCTGTCCCAAAGCAAGAATGGGAATGCTGACTTAGGTTTGCTTTGTTTTTTGAGTAGAGTAAGGGCTGATCAGCGTATCACGGAGTCTCGTCAGGTGGTGGAGCTGGCCGTGAAGGAGCACAAGGCTGAGATCCTGGCTTTGCAGCAGGCCTTGAAGGAGCAGAAGCTGAAAGCTGAGAGCCTCTCGGATAAGGTTAGTCTAGTTGTTGGACAGCACCGTCAAAGCCCTGGACATGCTGGTGCCCACCAGAATCTCCCCTCTTTGGGAGGCTCCTCTAGGGACTTGCAATTTTTGTTTGCAGTGGGCTGGTCTGGTCGCACAACCCCCCCTAAGTTTAGCATCAACATAATGATCCCCCAAGGTGGTGGTGGGGGAAGCACTGTGGTTGTTCAAGTAGGTGCTAAACAACTTGTATTGGAAGTGGCTCGTGTCTCCATTAGAAGGGGTGGGATTGGGCTCATGAGGAGCCCCTACACATCCAGTTTGGGTGACAGCAGGAGACCCAATCTCTAAAAAAAAAATAATATTTAAGAAAGAAAAGGGCCAAAGCTAATCCAACATTTTTACCATCATAAAAACCTTATCTCCAGAGAGTGCTTCAGAGTTTACTAAGCACTTTCTTCACAGCCAGTGAGTGAATTAATGGTCAGAGGGGTTGCGATTTGCTCAAGGGCAATTAACTAAAGGATAATTCCAGAAATTGGCCTATTCTTTCTGACTTGGAATGCAGTGTCTCTCTACTATGATAGAACAGCCTGGGTCCTGTTAGTGACACTGCTCCTCAAAGGAGTGTAAAGCCACGCACAAGCAGCTTTCCAGAGGACTGCTGCTGTGAACACCTTTTAAGATTCTGATTACATAGTATAGCGAACTCTCTATTTATTCAATAACAAATTAGAAAAAAACATTCACAGAAAAAGATACAGCATTCACAATGTTAGAACTTATCACAGAGAATCAAAATACAGCGTTCATAATGACTTATCACTAAAATGGCCACATAGTGTTCACCAAAGTGGTCACAGTAGGTTTTTCAACAAAGTATAAGCATTTAGTCAATCACAAAATCTTTAATTCAATCACAAAGTACAAAAGTTAAAGTTCTCCACCCCTAGGTCACAGTAAATCATAATCTCAGCAGTACACAGTATCCAAGTAAAGTCTTCTTTCAGCTTGACTTGAGGCTGGCTGTCAGCTTCCATGGCCCCTCTTCCATGGTCCCAACTCCAACTGTCACCTGGGTTCAAAGGCAGGAAGCTCCCAGTTCCTTGTCTAGCTCTTTGTCCAGTTCTTTATCCAGTTCCTGTTCCATATTGAAGCTCACAGTGTCCAATCCACCTCAAGTCCTTCACAGTTCCTGTTTCTGGGAAGAGAAAGCTTGAAAGAGCCACAATAATATTCATACACATTGTCGGCACCATCATCAATTCACTATCTGCCTGTGAAATCAACTCAGACCCACCAACAAGGTCTGAGAACTCAACACAAATCATCAACATAGAAATCAACACAGACCCACAAACAAGCTCCAAGAGGTCAGCACAAATCATCAGAAGAGTCCCAGGACCTCCAAAACCCTCCTCCAGGATTTCTGTAAACATGCCACCAGAAAATCCTCTTTCAGGGCTTCTAGTAAGGTCCCAGGGCTTCCGTACAAAGTATTACAGACACAAATCAACACAAATAGAACAGACAGAGTTCCAGGATACCACAAGTTTTCTACTTCTTGACTCTGCCACAAGAGTCCTCTTCTCAGTTCTTCCTCTTTCTAGTCCTGGGGTTCTGCTTATATAGTCATTAGCTCCTCCCTAGGAGTTCCCAAGTTCTAGGATTCACAAGTTGCGGGATTCGCACATTTAGTTTCTTAACAGACTTGATTCAAGGCTCAAAAGAAACTTGAACTGAAGCAAGGTTTTAATTCAATAGCTGAAACAAGGTGTGGATTATGTCTGTGCTTGCTATTACAAGGAGTTATCGGGACAGGGTTGTGTTGGGCCAATGAAGCCTCCATGTTATATCTGGAGACACAAGCTAATTTTTTTTCTGTACCCATGATTCCTGGAGTAGTTTGGGGAGTTAGTATCCTTGACATAGCAGCACATAGTGACGGTACAGTGGATAGCGTGCTAGGTCTGGAGTCAGGAAGACCTGAGTTCAAATCCAACCTCAGATACTTCCTAGCTGTATGACCCTGGGCAAGTCATGTCAGCCTGTTTGCCTTAGTTTCCTCATCTGTAAAATGAACTAGAGAAGGAAATGGAAACCACTCCAGTATCTTTGCCAAGGAAACTCCAGAAGGACTCACAAATAGTTGGATACTAATAAAACAACTAAACAACAACATCCTTGACATGGCCTCGTGTGCTTCACTTCTGCTTCCTTTGGCCAGTTATTGCTTCTAGCGTCAAAGCATTTATGGTGCTAATAAGACCTTTTTCCTTTCTTTGGCCAAGGCTCACTGACATGGTAGATGAATAGACTCTTGACCTAGAATGACTCTCATATGTCTTCATGTCCAATTTTTTGTTTTCAGGGGGATGATGCCCAGAGAGGGAAAGGAACTTGCCCAGTAGTAGTTAGTGAAAGAACCACACGTAGAACCCTGGGCTGCTGCTCCCTCCACCTGGGCTCTTCCCTCATGCTGTGTTTTGTGGGGAAATTCTCATTGACTATGTTTGCAGAGGGATGTGAACTTTTTTTGTTGTTTGTTAATAATCCTAGGAGGTAAATCTGATTAATTGAATAAAAATATGTTGATGGAATTCTTGCATTAATTCTTTAGATGAGGAATCTAAGGAAAAGGATAAGCTCTGGAGGAAGCTAAGCATTCTGAGAGGTGGAGAGGAGGAAGAGAAGGCATTCCAGGTGTGAGAGACACTCTGGGCAGAGACTTGAGAGTGAGGTCGGCAGAGGGAATGTCATGTGTGAGGAAAAGCAGATTGGGCACTTTGGCTGAACTGTGGCCTCAAGAAGCTGGCTTTGGTGTCAGAAGACTGGAGAGATGGCTTGCCAGAGAGATCACAGGCTGGAGGAGAGACAACCCTGCCCTGGGAACCAGAAGGCCTGGGTTTAACTGAGGCTCCAGCACTTAGCAGTTTTGTGCCTTTGAACAAAGCAGAGAACTTCATAGTTTAACTTCTTTTAATCTGCAAAATAGGTGTCATAGTATTTGCCTTCCTCCAAGATAGGGTTGAGGCCAGACTGAACCAAAGTGTTTGTATCTGATTCCTATAGAGGACAGGGAGATGCTGGGCCTCATGGAAGGGGAATTGATATTGTCAGATGGATGTTCTAGGAGTATCGCTTTGACAGCTGTGAGGAGCATGGACTGGAGGGGGAGACCAGTTAGATTAGTCCAGGAAAGATGTGATAGTGACCTGAAAACAAGCATTGTAGCCATATGGATAGAGACTGTGGGTTGGCTATGAGAATTATGGAATTGGAATCTACTGGAGTTGGCAACTTACTAGATATTTGGTTGGAGGGAGAATGAGAAATAGATGACATGGAGATTGTGAACCTGGGATACTAGAAGAATGATGTTTCTCTAGAGAGACAGTCAGGAAGTTTAGAAGGGGGATAGATCTGGATGGGAAAGGTGATGAGTTCTGTTTTGCATTTGAGATGCCAGTATATATAGCCTTCTTGAAATTTTCAGTAGGAAATTGATGACAGGGACCATGAGCTAAGAAGAGAGTCTAGGACTGGATATATAGCTCTGGGAACTAATTACCAGTTATGCTGTCCTTAGAAATGATCACTGAACCCATTCCTGATGATGTCTTCCATAGAGAAGAGCAAAGAAGGCCCAGAAGAGGGCCTTAGGGTTCACCCATGGGATACTAAGGAGTGGTTATGTAGGTGAGAGATGACCCAAGAGAAAAGAGTACCCCAAAAACCCAGAGGAGAATGTCTTCTGGTGAAGAGAAGTCATGAAGATTGAGAAAAGGTCCTTAGATTTAGTAATCAGTAATAGTCTCAGTGGTATGAGGAGGCCTGAAGCTGCCTTTTGGGGCCGAGAACTGGAGGAGAGGTAGAGAGTCCAGGCTTGAGGAATGAGTGCAGGAGTGTGGGGTGGCAGGAGGAAGCAGGAGGAGAATCTGAAGCTTGGGAGAAATGGGAAACGAGGGAGGGGAGATGCTTCAGATTCCCAGTTTCACATTGCCTTGTTGTGGCTTTTTTTCATCACAGAGCCTTGAGCCTTATTGAGTCTTATTGCTTTTCTTGATGTATGACACAAACAGAGGGGACTGACAATTTTAATCCCTTTATAGTCAATTTTGAGAAATACTTTTAGCAACTTGTTTGCCCTTTCCTGGCCCCTGTTCTTAAAGTGCTTTTAATTTGAGCAAAGAACAGCCTTCTCTGAGGTCTTGGTGCTGCAGAAGCAGGATTTCCGGTGTCCCTTTGCTTTAGAGAAGAGTTATTCAAATGTTACTGTGCGAAGACTCTGTGGGTCTGGCAGGATGAGGACCTTCTGGTGTGGAGTTTTCCTCCACCACCTCAGCTTACACCCTGTCTGTGATTCAGTAGATGGAGTCTAATTAGGGTCTGCTCAGGGCTCATGGAGATGAAGGGCCTTGCTGAGAGTCACACAGCCATTAACAGCCAAGGCAGATTCTGAGCCTAGGTCTTCCTTCAGCCAACACATCCAATAAGGCCATGCTGGCTTAACGTTCTGTTACAGTCAGGAGATTAGTACTAGCCTGCATTTCAGCAGGGCTTGAGTGCTTAGAAGGCAGTTTCCTCATGACAGATAATCATTTTACAGATAAAAAATTTGGAACTCAGAAAAGTTATGGGATCTGTTTGTGGTCATATACTGTTAAGTGTTGGGGCCAAGATGTGAATCCAGGTCTCCTGACTCCCGCTTCAATCACCTTCTGTCTGTAAAGATTTATGAGACTTGTCATTAATACAGAATTTGGGTATCTTTTTCTCTTTTTAAAAAAACATCTTTTCTAACCTTTAGGAGTCATTGTAGCACAGTGGATAGAGAACTGGCCTCAGTGTCAGGCTACTCTGAGTTCATGTCCAGCCTTGTAACAGTAATTTGATCCCTTTGTATTGGCAAAGCTAACAGGTACTTAGTACCCCTGTTGCTGACATAAGAGGAAGTTGCTGATATAATAGCAGAATAGGGAGGAGCTAACAGGTATATAAGGAGAAGCCCTAGCTGAAATTTCAGATCTTCTTGGAGCCAAGTTCTAGAGGCTGAGGAAGAGAGGCCCAGCCTGGAGAGAATGATTTTTATTTTGAGAACCTGGATGAAGTGATTTTGATTCTGGGAAGAGCTGAAACTTCTGCTGAGTCTGAGGGCCAGCCAAGCTGCTGAGGATTTCTGAGGACCAGCCACAGCTGCAGAAGACTGAGGAAGCATGACTGTGGTGTGGGTATTTCATATATTTGTGGCTTTGTTAAGCCTTGACTTCCCAAGAATAGAGACTGTGAAGGATTTAAGGTGGACTGGACACTGTTAGTGAGCTTCAGTCTGCAACAGGGACTGCACGGAGCTGGGAACTGTCTGCCTTTGAACCCAGGTGACAGTTTGGTGAATCTAGGTAGGAGCTAGGACCATAGAAGGGGATCCAGGGTATCTGAGAGCCTACCTCAGGTCAAGATGAAGAGATCTTTCTGTGGATACTGAGTAGTGACTGGTTGAAGTTGTAACTTATGACCTTGAAATTGTATCTTATTTTTGACTGAGAGGTGGAGGGCCTGTGTATTTTACACTACCCCTTAAGAGAGTGCTGAGTAGTGACTGATATTGTAACTTAGTGTGCCCCATGAGTGGAGAACTTTGACTTTTTTTCTTGTGACCCTTAAGGATGATTCAAAGATTCAGTTGATTGAATGACTGAGTTACTAAGTGATTGATTGACTAAATGATTGTACTTTGTTCAAAATTATGTGACCACTGTGGTGAAATCTATGTGGCCATTTTACTGATAAGTTGTTGTGAATGCTGTACCTTGATTTTCTGTGAATATTTTGCTCTGATTTGTTATTGAATAAATATAGTGCTCACTATACTGTGTAATCAGAACCTTGAAAAGCTGTTCACAGTAGCATTCTTCTGGAAAGCTGCTTATGAATGGCATTACAAGCCTCCAGCACAGATATGATAGTTCTATGGCCTTGGGCAAATCACTCAATCTGTCTTCCCTCAGATGACTCTCACAGATCCTCTGAGTGGCTGAAAAGGGCCCCCTGATTTTGGTAGCAATCACAGATCTTGTCCCTATGCCTTGTTTGTGTTAAGGATTGTGAGTATGTGATAGTCATTTGCCTCTCACCTGTGTTCCTCCATCTCATTCTTCCCACTAGCTCAATGACCTGGAGAAGAAGCATGCCATGCTGGAAATGAATGCCCGAAGTTTACAACAGAAACTGGAAACTGAGCGAGAGCTCAAACAGAGGCTTCTGGAAGAGGCAAGTACTTCTTAGTCTAGAGCATCCCTTGGGAGGGGTAAGTTTGTCCATATGATCATGAGAGGGAGTTGCTTTAATTCATCAAGTCTGAGTTAGAAGTTCATTGATTGAAGTCAAAATTTGGAACACCTGCCACTTTGCTATCACGAAAAATGTTCATGAAAACAGGATAGATCTTGGACAAGATTCTCCTGCCAAATGAAGAAAAGATAGCCAAGTTACATATTCTCTGAAACTTAGGCAGTTTTTTAGGCCAATAGGACAGTCATGCAAATGAGCCTGGACTCAGAGGCTGACATTGAATCTGAACAAAATTATGTTCCTAGAGCACTTTAAGGAAGAATTTTCTTAACATCTCAGTGAAGCCTGGATTTCATCTACATAGGCATTCCTGACAGGGAAGAGTACACCTGATGTGTGCGCATTCTGATCCTCTCTGATTCTTGTCTGCACACTTTCATAAGTTGTCTGTAGAGGCCCTGCACCCACACTTGAAGGCTGTAAACTGTTAACATTTGGTGGGATCCAAGTCAAGATTTGGGCTAGAATTCTATTACAGCTAGAAAATTATATAGATTACTAATACTCTAAAGCCTTTGAATTTTGTACTAACCGCTCATATTTTGGGGTGATGGCCTAATTTTCTAGGAAAGGAAGCTCACAGTAGAAAATAAAAATCTAATAATTTGGGACTTATTCCCAGTACACAATTTTCCCATCTCTCTGGGTTGAGATGTGACTGCAGGATGCATTTAGCCCTGTTCTCTACCTTTTCTTCATGTGTGGGGTTAGATAAGAAAGGCAGTGTCGAATGAAGAATATCAAGGTTCTGTAGCATCTTGAATCACCAAAGACATTCTCTTCATCATACAGGAGATTAGTGTAGCACTTTAAGTTATGGAACACTGTGATGATGCAGTGTCCCCATTGTCGTTCACATTTTAAGCATCAGAAAATTCAGGGGCGGCTAGGTGGCATTGTGAATAGAGCACCAGCCTTTGAGTCAGGGGGACATGAATTCAAATCCAGCTGCAGACACTTAGCACTTACTAGCTGTGTGACCTTGGACAAGTCATTTAACCCCAATTGCCCTGCCTTCCCCCCTCCAAAAAGAAAAGAAAAGAAAATTCAGAGACGGTGTGTCACCTCGTGTTGCTCATGTGGTTGGTAAATAGCTGAGCTAATTCTTAAACCCAGGCCTCCCAGTAACTCCCATTCCTACCCCTGAGATTCAGTGACACTCATTCAGCCTGGCTCATGGTAGGAAGGTAGGTGAACAGAGATTTAATTCAGTTCAACAAACATTTCCTAAGTGCTTGCTATGGGAAGGTGCTCTGGTTATGACAAAAACAAGGGAGTAGCACCATTTTACTTGGACACACAATACGGACACATACAAGGGTCTATGGGATGCAGCATGGGTCAGTGGAAAGAGCTCTGGCTCTGGATCTAGGGGACCTGGGTTCAAATTCCATTTTCCATGCTTACCAGCTGTGTGACCTTAGGCAAATGGCTTTCCCTCCTTGGACTTTCTCATCTGCAAAATGATGGGATTGGACTCAGCCTCTGACGGTCCTTTGAGCACCAGAGCTGTGTCCTCTTTGAAGTCAGTACAAGATAGCCAGTGAAAGAGAGGAAAGAAGAGACAAAGAGAGGAGGGGGGATTGGGAGAATGGTCATAGAGGTGAAGGTGCCAGCGTGGAGCCTGGCAGGAAGGTAGGCCATCTCCAGGGCAGATGATGGGGCATGGTGTAGCATAGATGCAGTTTGGGATGGAGGGAGTGGGTGTTACGGGCAGGGTAGAGAATAGGGTTAGCAAGAAGAGTGGAGAGAAAGAAGGACAGAAGGAAAGTTTACAGCAAAAAAGGATGGTGATGCTAGAGTTTGGTTAACTGAATTGCCTAGTCTTAGGTGCTGTGGTTAGCTGAGGGATTTAGACATGTGATTTCAATAGTGTGAGGGTCTCCTGGTGTGGAGACATCTTCACACAATGAAGAGCAGCACCTTCTGCAGCTTTATCTTAGTCACCTTGAGCATGGAGCAATTAAGTGACTTGCCAAGGGTTACATTCCTTGTGTGAGTTAGGCCTAGGATTTGGACCAAGTCTGCCTTCCTCTAAGGCAGCAGTTCTCAACCTGGGCGTCGAACAACCCTTTCACAGGAGTCACCTAAGACTGTATTTCTGATGGTCTTAGGAACCGAGACACTGCGCCTCTATCTGTCTCCAGGCGGGTCTGCCCATATACAAGTATTAAAGGGTCGAGGCATTAGGAAGGTTGAGAACCACTGCTCCTAAGGCCATGAGGCCTCTCAGTTGCATGCTTACTAGATTCTATTTGAAGCTACTGATGTTTGCTGTGGTTACATTCATGTTGCTTTGACACTAAATATGAGAAACACTGTACATTTTGCAGGCCACCAAGAACTTCTGGTGGCCTGATGTCCTTTTAAGCCTAACTGCCTGGGTATCCATGAAGGTGGCACATTTAATACAGGATAGAAAAGAAACCAGATAAAGGGTGTCTAATCACTCTTACTCATAGAATCACAGTCTGAAAAGCTCATCATATGAAATAAACACTAATAGCACTTAGAGAATGCTTGAAGGTTTGCAAAGCACCTTGCAAAATTGCCAGGTGTATCTGATCTTCACAGCAGCCCTGAGAGGCAAGTGCTGGGGTCATCTTTGTTGTTTTAGAGATGAAGAAACCGAGGAAGGCAGAAGTGAGATGACTTGCCCAAGGTCACATAGCCAACTACGTGTTTAAGGCTAGGTTTGAGCTCAGGTCTTCCTGACTCCAGGTCCAAACTGAGGAGGGTCTTGTTGACTGGCCTGTGGCCCCTCCAGGTACCCTGGCCTGTGAGGGCACAGGTCCTGCTATTTTCAAGTTGAATGAAGAGAAACAGAAGCATATCAAAACTTTTTAGTGTAACAAAGGTAACTCTTAGTAAAGCAGCTAAATTGTTTTAGAAAAAAAGGGATCTTACTTAGTGTAAATATAGCATCAAAATTGTTTTTAACAATAAATAATTTGTAGTCCGTTGGGGTACCTAAAGAAGCAACCTAGCGATTTATTATAGAAATGGTATTTCAGTGCATTTTCTCTGCAAGTCCTTGTTTTCATGCTTTCAGTCTAATAATTAGCATTGTCTTTTAGCAGAAGGAAGAGGCCAAAGTGGGTAATTTGCAGAACATATTGCCTAAGAGGATAGTACTTCCTTTTAAGAAGTTTCCTTGCCTGATACTTCTCTCTTCTGTATAGCACAAGATCTTACGGATTCCTTCAGAAATTTTCAATGAGAAGACAAGGAGTTATACTTGGATGGTATCAGTTATTCATTGTTTTAGTAAGAAAGGGAAGGAACTTTTTTTAGAGAGCCTCACACCAGTGAGAAGTCAATTGATTGTTAGTTTAAGGACTTTAGATTTTTCTTCCTCTCCAGGAGGAAAAAAAAAATTCATTTCATCCAATTAAAAATTAATGACAAAAAGATAAAAATAACATGCTAGTGAATATTTTAAAATTCTACAAAGCCTTCCTCTGATGCCTTATTGTGACCTGGAAGTGACCCAGTACTCAGAGCCTATGTCAGGTGAATGTAACTTTTGACAGGTTCTTCCATATCCCACTCCTTCCGTGTGGGTGTTCCCCAAGGCTTTGTCCTGAACCCACTTTTCTTCTCTTTCTCTTAGTGACTTCCTCAGCTCGCAGAGACTTAAATTGCTTCTAGGTTTATTACTCCTAAGTCTGTATATTGAACTCTTTCAATTACCTGGTGAACTTTTCAAAGAGGATGCCGTGGAGGCATCTCAAACCTGGTATGTCCAAAACAGACTGTCTGCTGTCTTCTAAACTTAGAAGAAAGCAGAAACAGAAAAAAATCTGTTTCTATTGAAGGTGTTGTTATCCTTCAAGTCACCGAAGTCTTCATTGTCACCCTCTACTCCTTGTTCTTACATATTCCACCTATTTAGCTGCTTGCTGTATCTTAGCATTTTTTTCCTCCACATTATCTTTCACACGTTCTTTTTACTCACAGAACCACCATGTTCAGGACCTCTGATTGTAGAGATATCTTCTTAACCAGCCTCCTTTCTTCAAGTCTCCTCTTCAATACATTCTTCACACAGTTACTACAGTGATTTTTTTTTCCCTTTGTTTTCAGAATTCAATCATCATTTAAAAATTTCATCTTATTTTGAGTTCCAAATTTTCTCCTTTCATCCATTGAGAAAGTGAGAAACATAAAACCCATTATACATGTGAAGTCATGCAAAACATTTCTGTATTAGCCATGTTCTAAAAAAAGAGGAAAAAAGACAGAAAGAAAAAGAAAATATGTATGAATCTGCAGTCTTAAGTCTATCAAGTCTTCATCTGGAGGTGGATGGCATTTTTCATCATAAGTCCTTTGGAATTTTGTGGATCATTGTGTTGGTCAGAGTAGCTAAATCTTTCACAGTTGATCATCTTTACAGCATTGCGTTACTGGGTACAATGTTCTCTTGCTTCTGCTCACTTCACTTTGCATCACAGAGTTCCCAGATTTTTCTAAAACCATCCTGCTTGTCATTTCTTATAGTACAGTGTTATAAGAAATCCATCATAGTCATATACCACAACTTGTTGAGCCATTCACCAACGTATGGACATCCCTTTAATTTCCAATTTTTTGCCAACCCCAAAAGAGCTTCTCTAAATCTCTTTGTGTATCCCAGTCCTTTTCCCTTTTCTTTGATCTCTTTTTTTTTAAATTTTAATTTATTTTCTTGGTTACATCATTCATTTCCACAAGGTTTTGAGCTACAGACTCTCTCCCCTTTTTGCCCCTACCCCCAAGCCCAGAACATTGATCCCACTGTAAGCTTAGCCCCTCCCACAATCTGTTCCCTTTTATGCCCTCCTCCAACATCCCTCTAGCTTTCTAGCAGGGCAGGGAG
>CM053594.1:18867702-18896474 GCA_028646575.1 Pseudocheirus occidentalis
ACCTCCCAGCCTTGGCTCACTGAAAGCGCACCCCAGGACCACCACTCAAGACCACAATCCAGATCCAGGCCACTCAATGCAAGAGCCCTTGGCCCTGATGGATCGCGTCAGCCCCCCTGCTATCTGCAGGCCAAGGGCTCCGAAGCAGCGCAGTGGGGGCCTGGTCCTGCTGCTACAGCCGGGGCTGCCGCTGCTTCCTTGCCCTGGGAGCAGTCTGGCCGGACCCGCTCTTCTCCTCCCCAGTTAGCAAAATCCACTGACCTTTCTCTTAGCCTTTTTTTCTTCTTGCCTGATAGATGTGGTAATTGTGCCTCCAGTGCAGCCGATCTGCTCTCCTATAGATGAGGCTCCCCGCCTAATGCCCCAGGGCCTGAGGTGGCTGGGGTTTCAGCCGTGGGTCCCAGACTGTTGCGAAGAGCCCCACCTGCTGCGCTGCCTGTAGCAACAGATGTGCTTTCTGTCTTTTGGAGAGTTTTGGAGCTTGAAAATCTGATTAGCATCCCATTTTATGAGTTTTTTAGCATGTTTGTGTGGGAGCTGTGGTGCTTTGCTGCTTCTATGCCGCCATCTTGGCTCCGCCCCCCTTTGATCTCTTTGACATGTAAAACTAGTAGTAGTGTTGTTGGGTCAGAGGGTAAACACAGTTTTATAGCTATTTGGGCATGGTTCAGATTGCTCTTCATAATGGGTGACCGAGTTCACAACTCCACCAACAATGCATTAGTGTCCTTATTTTTCCATATCCTTCCAGCACCTGTCATTTTCCTCTCTGTACCCAATCTGATGGATGTGAGGTGCTACCTCAGAGTTGTTTTAATTTCAGTTTCTCCTATCAGTAGTGATTTAGAGTACTTTTAAATGTGATAACAAGCTTTGATTTCTTATTCTTCTGAAAGCTGCTTGTTCATATCCCTTGACCATTTATCAGTTGGGAAATGACTCATTCTTGTAACTTTGACTTGATTCTTTATATGTTTGAGAAATGAGAACATCCAAAAAACTTGCTGTCAAGATCTTCCCCCCAGTTCCTACTTTTCTAATTTTGCCTACATTGTTTTAATTTGTACAAAACCTTTTTTCATTTTATATATTCAAAATTATCTGTTTTACCTCCTGTGAACCTCTTTATCTTCTGTTTGGTGATGAGTTCTTCTCCTATCTATAGTTCTGAGAAGTAATTTACTCTACACTCCTGTAATTTACTCATGACATCACCCTTTATGTCGGCATCATGTCCTCGTTTTGAGCCCATTCTTGGTTTTCAGTATTAGTGTAAACCTGAGTTTCTGTCAAACTGCTTTCCGGCTTTCCCATTAGTTTTGCCATATAGTGAGTTCTCGCCACAAAACCTTGTGTCTTTGGGTTTACCAAATTGTGTACCTTATCTTTTCCACTGATCAGCAACTCTGTTTCTTAGCCAGGACCAAAATGTTTTGATGATTATAACTTTATAGTATTGGCTGAGATCTGGTATTGCTAGGTCTCCTTTCCCATTTTTTCCATTGATTCCCTTGATATTCTTGACCTTTTATTCCTCCAGATGAATTTTGTAATTTTTTTCTAGCTTTATAAAGTAATTCTTTGGTAGTTTGATTGGCATGGCACAGAATAGGTAAATTAATTTAGGAAGTATTGTCATTTTTGTTACATTGACTTGGTCTGCTCATGAGCAATGAGCATTCCTCCAGTGTGAAAAAGTGTTTTGTAATTGTGTGTATCTTGGGAGTTAGGCTTCCAAGTATTTGTAAAGTCAATCGTGAGTAGATCTCCTGAGTACTGCTTCTGTGAATAACTTTAAGGTTCTAATCGCATAGTATAATGAACTCTCTATTCAGTAATAAACTAAAGAATAACCTTCAAGAAACTAAGGCATAACATTCACAATAACATAAAATAACAACTTATTACTAAGGTGGCCACCGTATTCTTAAACAAAACTTATCATTCAATATATCGTATAGTCATCTTTAAGAGGTAACAAAAAATACAAACACCATCCACCCCTAGGTTACAATAAGTTACAATCTCCTCAGCCAGTACAGAGTATCCAAGTAAAGTCCTCTCTCATCTTAACTATCTTAGCTCATGGGGACTGTTGTACTCTAAGCTCTTTGCAGTTTCTGTTTCTAGGAAGACAAAGCTTAACAGGGCTACAAGAATATTTATACACATTACCAGCACTATTATCTCAATCTGCTTTCTGTCAGAAATCACAGATCAACAGAGTGCTTCTGTCTGACAGAGTACACAGATCAACAGAGAGAATGCTTCTATTTGACAAAGTAATATCAACACAGAATAACAGACTTTTTATCTGACAAAGTAACACAGACCAACAGAGCACCAATGTCACACTCTCTCAGCTCTGATCCTGCTTTTATCTGCTCCTTCCTCTTCTACCCTTTCAGCAAGGCTCCTCCCATGGGCAGGGGAGAACCTCAAATTCCCTTAAGCCTATTAAGGGCAGGGAAAAATCTTCAAACCTCCTTAGGCCTGCTAAGGGCAATTCACTGTATACTGTTTCCAGTCAAAGACTTGATACAGTCAAAGGAACAGCTCAAAGGCACTTGATCAGCTAGAACAACCGATAAAAACAGCAAAAATACCATTTTGCTCACCGTTACAGAATTTTTAATTGTCCGTAGTTGCTTTATGTGGAATTCTCTTTCTTTTCCTGCTGGATTTGGTTGGTAAAATTCAGAAAAGCTGATAATTTGTATGGGCTTATTCATACGCTATAATTTTGCTGAAGTTATTTTTTGTCTCACTTAGTTTTTTAGTTGACTCTCTAGGGTTCTCTAAATATACCATTATTTTGTCTGCAAAAACAAGATGGTTCTGTTTCCTCATTGTTTATGGTTATTCCTTTCATTTCTTTTTCTTATTACTGTAGCATTTCTAATACAATATTAAATAGTACTGGCTATAATGGACATCTATACTTCACCCCTGATTTTATTGGAAAGGCTTCTGGTTTATTCCTGTTACAATGCTTGCTTTTGGTTTTAGATATATACTAGTCATCATTTATGCTTTGTTTGTAATAGGAATGGGCATTGTATTTTGTCAAAAACTTTTTCTGCATTTATTGAAGTAATCACTTTTTTTTGTTCTTTTTGTTACTGATAGAGTCAGTTATGTTTATAATTTTCCCAATATTGAACCAGCCCTCAATTTCTGGCATAAATCCAGACTGGTCATACTATAAGATCTTTGTGATATATTGTTGTAATCTCCTTGCTAGTATTTTGTTTAAAAAATTTATATCAACATTCATTAGGGAAATTGATCTTACAGTTTTCTTTCTCAGTTTTGGCTCTCCTTGATTTAGGTATCAAAATTATACTTGATTCATAGAGAACATTTGGTAGGACTCATTCTTTTTACATATTTTTTTCAGCTTATATAGTTTTGGAATTAATTTTTCTTTAAGTGCTTGGTAGAATTTGCTTGTAAATGTATATAGTCCTGGAGTTGTTTTTTTTTTCCTCCAGGATCTTATTTATGACTTGTTCAATTTCTTTTTCTAAGATAGGGTTAAGTATTCTATTTCCTCTTTTCTTAACTTGGGCAATTTATATTCATATTAATCCCTTTCATTTAAGTTGTCAGTTTTACTGGCAGATAGTTGGGCAAGATAGCTCCTAAATAATGGCTTCTATTTCAACTTCATTGGTTGTGCATTGACCCTTTTCAATTTTAATTCTGGTAATTTGGCTTTCTAAAACTGAATTAGCCAGTGGTTTATTTTATTGTTGTTGTTTTTTTTTTTTTTTCCATAAAACCATTTCCTAGTTTTATTTAATTTTACAGGCTTTGTAGGTGTTTTTGTTTTTTTGCTTTCAGTTTTATTAATCTCTCCTTTGATTTTCAGGATTTCTACTTTGGTGTTTAATTGAAGGTTTTTGAATATGTTGTGTTTTTTAGGTTTTTTTTAAAGGTGATTTTTCTAAAGTACAAGTCACTTCTCTTCTCTGTCAATTCTAGTTGCTCTTTTTTAACTAATCTAAAATAGAAATTCTTCTGGCATTTAAAGTCCTTGACAGCTCATGTCTAAGCTACATTTCCAGCCTTGTTATGTATTATTTCCCTTTACAGACACTATGGTACAGCCAGAGTATTTCACTTAGACCTTTAGATTGACTGTCCTTGTACCCTCACCTTCCATCTGGAAATGCCCCAAGGCTCAGTAAAGCACCACTACTATAGGAAGCCTCTCCTCATTCTGCCCCCACTCCCAAATTACCTTGTGTTCATTTTGTACAGACCTGTATGTGTTCATGTGCCCTCCTGACTTGGCTAGGGAGCTCCTCGAGAACAGGGACCATTCACTTTGTTCTTTGTATTCCCAGTGCATGGCACATAGTAGGAACTTGTTGATTGAGACTGGTTCTCTTAGAGGCAAATGATCATCTCTTGCCTGAGGAACACATGGTAGAGGTGGGGAGAAGACTTGCCGCTCCTTGATGCAGAATGATTTGACCATGGCAGCCTTTAAAAAAAGAAAAGGAAAAACTGGTCCTTGAGTACTTCTGTTGCTGTGGTGAGTGACAGGCTTGAAAAATCAGACAGAGGCTGCTAGAAATCCTATATTTTTAGAATATATGTAAACTTCAGCTTCAGTATAAGTTCTCTAAATGTGGCACGTGGCCTCTACTCAGTGGCCTGACATTGGTGGGAGAACTGGGATCCTCTTTGGTGCTTACCATGCCTGGTTCTTTTGTACAAGAAAATATGCCTGATCTTTAAGGAGCAGGGTTTCCAGGTAGTCTAAAAGTCTTTCATCTTTCATTTCTGAAACCTGAGTCATATTTCCCAACATCATTTTTTGGCATCCTCCCCTTGCCCACCTTCATATTGAAATCCCCAATTATCAAAGCACATGCTGGTACGGTTTGGAGGATGTTGTCAAGTAGCTTGGAGAATTTCTCTGTTGCATCCTACTTGATGTACTTATGTATCATAAGTATGTATAAGCTTGTGTATAAGCTGCAATTATCTTCACTGGTTCTTTCTGCTTTTGTTCATCAAGAGCACTGCCAGGTAAGTCAAATTAAGATAACCAAGTGTTCCTTGAAAGGGATCATTTAACCAACAGGAAATGACTGGCATTTGATGTAGGAATTACATTAGAATCGTCTGTCCACAGGGTCATCAGGCTGTCAAGAAGAATAAATTGTCATTCCCTTAGTCATTAGATCACATCCTCTCCCTCTCTCCTTTTCTCCTTCCCTCTTCCCTTAAAGAGCCTTCTAACTGGGAAGACAACATGTATGTAACAACTCCATACAAGTTGTACATACAAGTTACATGCCATGTAAATCAGAGGGAAAGAAATATGCAACTGGAGAGGACCAAGACAAGCCTCCCATAGAAGGCGAGACTTGAGTCTTGAAGGAAGCCAAGAAAACAAGAGGTTCAGGTATTCCCAGCCTGGGGAGCAGCTGGTTCAAAGGCATCAAAAAGGGCATGCAAGCCAGGGTGGACCAGTAGATCACAAAGTACAAGGAAAGGAGTAAGTGTAAGAAGACCCAAATGATAGAAGGGGTCAGTCCATGCAGAGCTTTACATGCCGAATGAAGGAGCTCACATTTGATCCTGGAGCTCATTGAGAAGCTCCTGGTGTGGCCAGGCCTGTGCTTCCGGAAAATCATTTTGGTAGCTTAGTGGGGGATAGATTGGAGTGGGGAGACTAACTGGAAGGCTATTGTAGTAGTGGAGGCATGAGGGAATGGGGACTGAACTGGCTTGGGCTATGCAAGGGGATGTGAAAGTAGCAGCACCAAGGTTTGGCAGCAGATTGGACATGTGGCATGATGGAAAGTGAGGAGCCACAAGGGGGTGATTTGGAGTGGCAAGGCTAATGAGTTTTGTTCTGGATGTGTTGAATTTGAGTCCTCAAGCTTTTTGCAATCTGACTGTCCTCTGTATCACTCAGCTCAAACTGCTTTGTCCAAAGTATCCAACAGTCTCTTAATCGCCAGATCTGATGGTGTTTTCTCATTCTCCTTGTTCTTTATTGGGTCTGACTGTTGATGACTCTCTTTCTAGATATTCTGTCGTCTCTGATTTTTCCTGACCCAGTTCTTTCCTGTCTGATCACTCTTCCTCAGTTTCCTTTGGTTGTTCCTCAGCCATATCATTTCCCCTGACTATGAGCGTATCCCAAGACTCTGTTTTCAACTTTCTTTTTTCTAAATTCTCTAGGTAACTCCATTAGCTTGCATGAGTATAATTATCTTTTCTTTGCAGAAGGTGCCCAGATCTCTATATAAAGCATTAATCTCTTTCCTGAGCTCATGTGCCACACCCCCAATTATCTTTTGGACATTTCACACTGAATATCACACAGACATCTCAAATTCAGTATGTCCAACATGTCATTATCTTTTCACTAAGACTCTCTCCCAACAGAAACTTTCTTGTTTCTGTTGAGGGTCACACCATACTTCTAGCATCCTAGTTTTGTAGCCTCGGCATGAAACTCAGCCGTGCATTCTCCCTTACACACTTATCAGCTAAGTTCCCAAATATTACCATTTTTACCTCCACAACCTCTTGTGTGCCTGACCCCTTCTTCTTACACAGCCCCACTCGCCATCCTAATTCAAGCCCTTGACAACTCTTGCCTGGACTTGGTCTCCATTCTCTTTCTCCATTTTCTTTCCACAGAGCTACAACATGTAATTTTTCTTTTTTTGCTTTTTGGAGGGGGAGAGGCAGGGCAATTGGAGTTAAGTGACTTGCCCAAGATTATGTGGCTAGTAAGTGTTAAGTGTCTGAGGCTGGATTTGAACCTAGGTCCTCCTGACTCCAGGGCTGGTGCTCTATTCACTGTGTCACCTACCCACCTTGGGAATCATCTTTAACACCCCCTAACAAGCAGAGATCATCCAGCTTACATGTGATTTTTCTAAGGCCTAAGTCTGTGCTGTTTCCTGCTCTATAAATTCTGGTGACTCCCTGCTGCCTCCAAGATAAAATATTACCTCCTTTATTTAGCTTTTTAAGCTCTTCACACCTTGGTCCCAATCTCTCTGGCCTTACTATATACTGCTCCACTTTTGATCTCACCAAATTCTTCTTCCCATTCTTTATACATGACTTTCCATTTCTCACCTCTGTGCCTTTGTACTGGCCATACCCCAAGTCTGGCCCCTCTTTCTTCCTCACCTTGTGCATCCTAGAATCCCTCTTTTCCTTCAGGATGCAGTTCAAGCACACCATCCTCACACATGTAGCCTTTCCTGACCTCACCCCCTCCCCCAGCTGTGATTGTACCCACCCTCTAACTACTCTGTATTTAATGATCTTTTCTTTATTTTGTGTGCATTTGCGCTGAACGTGCGTAGATATGTACATGTCGTACCTCCCAGTAGAATCAGGATTATTTCTGTGTTTACCTTTGTATTGCATTATTTAACAGGTGCCTGGTGCACAGTGTTTACTTGATAAGGCCTTGATAATCTGTAGAACAGATCAAAATCAAAATTTCCAGAAGAAAGGACACAGTGCTAAGGAGGTATTATCAACAACTGCAGTTGCTTTAACCTGACTTGTTCATATGATACCAAAGAATGAAAAGTGGAAAAAGACTATTCCTTTTTTACCATTTTCTTCAAAAGCTTTTTAGATGTGAAAGTCATTACCGCGGTTGGGAAGCCCCCAAGCCAAAAACCACCTCAGCTAGGGAACCTTTACCCCTTTGCCAGACACAGCTATGGCAGCCTTGGGTAGCATCTGCTTTAGATACAAAGCAGGATGACATAATGTCTCTCATTGTCTCATAAAACAGGGAAAAGCCGGGAAAGGAGAAGCCAGGCTGCAGGAAGCTTGGTCTGAGCCCCAGGGGAGACATCCTCTCAGGAATGACCGCAGGGCTGGGAAATGGAACACGTGTCATTACTTCTATAACGATTTTGTGTTCTTTTTTGCTGAAAGTGGAATGCCTTCCTTTGGACCCTGGCAGAACTGCCAGGGAATTGGCCAGAGCCCTTTAAGAACAGACACTCCATTGGCTCAAGTGGCTGGACCAGGCCCTGTACTTGCTGAAGAGATTCATGGTGGCAATGCTATCATTGTGAAAGTTTTGGGAAGTCATTTTACAAGTATCTCAGGGAAAAGAAGGTATGACAAGGAGATGAAAAAAATCACGGACTACATTCCTGCCCAAAGAAGGAGATCTAGAGAGCATTAATGATTGTTGAGCCATGTGCCTTTCTCATTTTCACAAAAATCTTTAGGAGAATAATTAGACATTTCAAGGTTTCTTTGAGGAAAATACAAAATGGGATCAGTCAGGCTTTTGCAAACAGTTCTCTCCGGCAAGCTCCATCTTTACAGTTAAACAAATGACCAGAGAAAACAATACCCCACTGTGCCTGTTGTTTATTGATTCTTCCTCCTTCTCTCCAAAACAATCACTTGACTTAGTAGAGGAACGCATGGCCTTAAAGTCTCTCCTCTAGCCAAGAGTTACATACATATGTTAAGCTAGTGCAAGATTCCTAGATGAATGCAACTAACGTTATGCTCTTTGATGACCCTCCTAAATTCACATTAATCAAGGGACAAAACAGGAGAGCTAGATGCTTTTCATTTTCATGAAGGGGATTTTCTCTCTGCTTAATGTATAAATGGGAGAGGGATTTTCTATAGATGGTGAGACCCTTCAGACATTCCTGTTTGTTGTCAACATTGTGTGGATTATAGCAGACTCTGAGCACTGAGGAATCTCCTAAATGAGAACTATAAGCACTTAGAAGGGTTTGGTGCTTACCATGGATGCAGGGAAAATCCAAGTAGATGAAAAATGTTAGATTATATATTGTTTCTGCAGTTGAGCACAACAGGTGAACCATGAACTGGGCCCCACATGGAGTATCAGCAATAGGAGTAGATTGCAGTTGGGAAATTGTTCAGTGATTTTAAGCTATATAAGCAGCTCTCTGGTCCAAAACTCCATTAAAAAAAACAAAACAAAACAAAACAAAACACAAGTGTTCTCTCAGAAGTACAGCATGGTTGGGAGGCTTCAGAAAATATAGTCTGAGGAACCAAAATTGGGGGTGAGTCACAGTGCTGTGAAGAAGTGCATGGTCAGACAAGTTGTCCACAGCATATTCCTGAAAGTAGTTTATGTAAAAGAACTGGCATAAGGGATATCATTGAGGACATAGATTGATTGGAAAAGGCAGATAACAAATGAATAGTCTTACAACTAAACTGATCCCAATGAAATACAAAGATGACTAGAAAAAGGCCTCCTGCACATTGGGTGAATTCTCTAGATGTGGATGCTGCAGTGGGACAACATAGATTGGAATAAAATTGGATTAAGATACATCAGTGGGCTGCACTTTTACTGATGGAGGGCCTTCCTTCATTGGTGAGATAGCAGATGAATGGAAGCACCTTCAACATACTTTACATTTAGTTCCCCAAACTAGGAAGGGAGGGGGAAGAGAGACAGGGATACAGGAGGAGGAGAAATGGGAAGAAAGGGAAAACAGAGAGGGGGCAAACTGCTCTTGTTAGTGTTGTTGTTTATTTATGCCATGAGCTTCAGCTTATGAAAACACTTGCTCTCACTTGCCCTTAAAAGACTTATTTGCTGTTTATAGCTCATTAGTTCTTTTTTCTCCATTAAAAAAATCTTCAGAAATCTATCTTTGAATGGGGTGGATTAAACCAACTATCCAGAAAACCCATGGTCTGGTTTGAGGTGGCTTAAGGAAAGCACTGAGCTGGAGGGAGCCAGGGCAGAGGGCAAGACCCAGGGCTCCCCCTCCTACTTGACAGACCAAGAGAATTTGAGTTTTTTATATGGCAGATCCCTTTTCCTCTTTGACTTCCCTTCTGAAATGGAAAAGATTCTATCTGAAGGAAAACTTCAAAGAGATTAAATTGAACAAAATTTTTTGGTAAAGAAGGCATGGCAGTGATAGCCAGCCCTATGGCATGTGAGGTAGCAGTCTGTTGGCAAGGCCTTTGTGACACTCTCTTGGCTCTAGGGTCTGCACTTTCCCCTCTTCAAAGACATGTTCCCCATGATGGAATGACCCCCAAGTGAAAATGAATAGCTTCTGACTTTTCGGTCTCTTCCTTTTGTCTGATTATTTCCTGTATCAGATAGTACTCAGCTCAAAGATCATGCTGGGGGTAATTACCAAGAGCTGTAGTTCAGCACACTCTTCACTGCATTCTGTATGATCTGAGGCCTCTGGGTCTGTAAAATGAACCACAACTTACTCTGTTAGTTCCCCAAAACATGAAGCCTGAAAGTGAGTTTCCTTCAGATAGGACATACACATGCATGTATCTGCACATACATGACTCTATTATGAAAAAGGGAACCAAGACTAAGATTCCACGCCAGTGTGGCTACTTGACAAAGTCAAACTCTCCTTTTTGGGTCAGGCTCTAGGAGACATTGTAGTCTGTGTCAGTGAAGTGTCACCAGCACCATCAAATTCATGGATCCTTGAAGCATAGAAATCTTAGAGCATCACATTTGGAACAAGAAAATCAAATTAGCTGCTTGGTTTTGTAGGAGGTAGATTAATGTGTACTTAAAAAAAAATCTGCTTCAAAGTTTTCATTGGAATTCTAATAGAGACCAGAGTTGATTTTTGTGTTATAAACTCAGGAGATGAGTTATTTTCATTTTGGATTTCAGTGTATTCATCTCAGTTCATTAATATTAGTTTTGCTTCATTCTTTCATTGTGGTGTGTGGATAGAGAAAGTATAATTTTTATTTCCTTAGTTTCCCAAACTAGGAATAAGGTTCTACTTGCCCTGAAAAAAAAGATAATTTAAGTAGGCTGTGATAATTGGATTTAATGGGTGTGCATGCGTGTGTGTTTCTGTTCAGCAATCAGTTCCTCCTTTACTAACTAGTGAGAAAATAATTCTAGAAATGGAAAGTAATGATCATCAGAAACACAAGGCAAACACAGTGAGCTGTTGCTTTAAAACTAGTCATTATAAGGTGGGATTCTGCATATATCTGGCCTGTTTGGTCCCTGATCCAAAGAGGGAAGAGAATGTATTTCTAACAAGAACTTTTTGGTGCTTGACTGAGCTGGTTTTATCTCCCAGGCAGCCCCACAGATAATCGTGGCATAGCCTCAGCGTGTAGTGGCAGGATTTGTGTTTGTTGTTGCTTGAAACATCTCTGAAAACTCTTCCTTGAATTGTGCATCATTTTGTAATGGAAGGAAAAGTTGTAGATAATTCTGTACTGAGAGACAGTATGCTCAACGGATCCGTGGGGAGCCTCCAAATCAGGTGTCAGCCTTTTGTTCAGGCCTTCCTTCTGACATGCCCTGCTCTTGAAACTGGGCAAGCTGTGGAACCTCTCGGAGGGGAGAGAGCGTGTGTATGAAGAACTAGGGGCATATAAGACATGTAGAGTGGAGGGAAAGAGGAAGATCTTAGCAATTTGGAAGAGTGGGCTTGAGCCGAGTCTTGAAGGCAAGGAGGGGTCTCTGCCGTGTCTCAAGACCCCCCCTTCAGGCGTCCGGGATTCAGGATAGGTGTTGGTCCTCCCCCTTCTGAGAGTTTTATGACTCACTAAGAAGATCGCTTTAAGAAGGGATTGGGGAGGGGAGCAAGACGGCATCCAAAATAAGCATGATGGGAAAGAAGTAGGAGCGTCCCTGGCTGCTTTATATATTTTATCAAGTTGTGTTATGGTTTTCTTATCGCCAGCAAGCAAAACTGCAGCAACAAATGGACTTGCAGAAGAATCACATTTTCCGTTTGACTCAAGGCCTCCAGGAGGCTCTAGATCGAGCTGACCTTCTAAAGACAGAAAGGAGCGATCTGGAATATCAGCTAGAAAATATTCAGGTACGCATTAGCCAGGCATCTGGGCTGAAAAAACATTTTATCTGCTGCTGTTATGCCCCTAAATGACCCGTGTATACTGACTGAAAGAGCACTTGGAATGTGGAATGATCCTGTGTGGGTGTCCCTCTGTCAGAACTGTAGGTGATGCTGGAGGGAGGCTGAGTAGGTCTGCTTCTACTTCCAAGGTTCACTTCCTTTTACTACGACTTTTAGGTCCTTTATTCTCATGAAAAAGTGAAAATGGAAGGCACCATTTCCCAGCAAACCAAGCTCATTGATTTTCTGCAGGCTAAGATGGACCAACCTGCTAAGAAGAAAAAGGTGGGTGAAAGGGTTTAAAAAGCAAGAATCCCCAGTCAGATTCCTGGGACACCATAGTTATGCCCAGGCACATTAAAAAAAAAAAAAGTCATTTCTCTTTTGACTGAAGGCAGTTCACCTTGTCACCAGTTGAGATGTGTTAGCCAGGCCTTCTGCTAAACCATTTGCTTCCATGACCTTTAATATTTCAGTGGCCTCCCTGTTGTTGGTGGCTCCTCTAGAGGGGTTGCTCTTAGGGCAGCTAGAGAAAAGTGAAGGGGTCAGCGTAGAAGTTTAGAGCTAGAAGAGACCCTAAGGAATCCAACCCCTTCTTTTGACAGATGAAGATACTGAACTCCAGAAAGGAGGAGTGACTTCTCCAAGCTGGGACTAGAAATGCAGGCCTCCTGCCCCTTCTCCCACACTGCTGTATTTTTTACTTCCTATTCATTAAAATATAAAAGCAAATTAAAATGTATGGGTTACTTTATGTGTGTACATATCTCTTTTATGTGCAAAGACATTTTCATAACCTAAATACACTATTTTCTAAATAATTTAGCTCTCATGCTACACTTTTGAGTCCCAGATCCACGAACAGTGACAGTAGAATTTAGCTCTAAAAAGATCTCCAAGGAATTTGCAACTATCTTCAATGACATTAGGACTTGGGCATCAGGCTTCAGCTCTGCTGTAGTCATGGCCAGGCTGTGCAAGAAAAGTCTGGGACTATTTGGAAGACCGAGGATCAGAGGATTGAATTCACCAGGCAGCCAAAACATTTCCCAAGGCTACATTAGGAAGAGAGCTTCCCCAAGTAACAGTTCGGCCGCAGCCAGCCTCCTACTGAGTGGTGCTGCAGAGAAAGGAGTTTCCTGTAGATTCTGTGACTATGTGAGTCTGTTAGTGCTTCTGATTTAAAATGGCTTTAGCAAAGGACCGTTCCATGGCTAAGCTGGACTTATGTTCTTTTCACAAGTGGTTGTTTTGTGTTTTGGTTCATCTATAGGATAACTTTTTTTCTCCTTGTAAAGTTAATATCGTTTCTTTTTATGCATTTTTTTTGTTTGACAAGTCCTTCATCTTGGCATTCTCATTAACATTGTTCCATTGTCTCGTCTCCCTCCCGTCTACCCAATGCTCAACTCTGCCTTATAATTTAGAATTATAAGAGACAGAGGAGAGATTGACTTCTGAACAATCTGTCCATGGCTTCATACTCTCCTTGCATTTTTTTGAGGACAAAGACTGTCAGGAGATGATTCTACTACCTTGGAAATGTTAAATGAAGAGGTGGTGGCAAATTAAGCATCTTTAACCCTCTTGCTGAAAACTTCCACACCCCCATTTTTTACAGCTGGGAAGAGCTGACCGTGACTCATCCTAACATTTTCCCCCTTCAAATGCAATTGTTACTAAATACACTTACAGTGAGTATGCCCGCTGGCTTTTGTGCTTTGCACCCTGGCAGCTTTCCTTTAGCTAGTATAAAGCACCAATTTCTAGGAGTTAGGAGTTATCTCTGTTTCCATTGCTAGGGCTTATTTAGTCGACGGAAAGAGGACCCTGCTTTACCCACACAGGTTCCTCTGCAGTACAATGAGCTGAAGGCGGCCCTGGAGAAGGAGAAGGCCCGCTGTGCAGAGCTGGAGGAGGCGCTGCAGAAAACCCGGAGTGAGCTGCGATCGGCTCGCGAAGAAGGTAGGAGCATCATGGGGCAGTCTCTGAAAAAGGTGGAGGGGCTGGAGCCACTTATGTCCAGCACGTCTTATGTCTGGGCCACACACTCGCTTCTCAGGAGCTGCCACTTGCATCTGGTGACGCTTCCCAAGGGTGTCCTGCTCTTGGTAGACCAAACCCGAGGGCTACCCATCAGACTGTGGCCGCGCTTCCCCCCTTTTCCGATGCTTTAATGGGCTTTCTATTGCTCTGCCTGCAGCTGCCCATCGTAAGGCATCAGATCACCCCCACCCATCCACTCCAGCCACTGCACGGCAGCAGATCGTCATGTCTGCCATCGTGAGATCCCCGGAGCACCAGCCCAACCCAATAAGTCTGCTGGCTCCACCTTCCAGCCGGAGAAAAGAGTCCTCCACGCCAGAAGGTAAGTGAGCATTACAACATAGAGGATGTGTTTTCTTTGGTCTCAGAAGTTAGCTAAATTCACCAATAAATAAATGTGACTCATATACATTAATTTTAAAAGAGAGGACTTGTGATTTCATGGGTATTGGCCTTGATTGACCCTTGCAGTTGCAGATCATAGCTTCTCACTGCCATCACACTTTGGCATCTTCATCTTTGCAGCCATGAGCTACAGCTGTGGACAAAACTTTCATCTCTGCATGGCCAGCTCAGTCATAAGCCTTTCCAAAGGGAGAATCTTCTCAGGGCCACGGGGATGTGGCCCGTCATGTGTACTGGGCTCAAAATCTCTGTTGTTCCACTGGCCTAGGCCTTGAGAATCAGGGTGACTTCCTGGCCATGGCAAACCATCTGGAAAGCACTTGAGTTTCGGGCTAGGCTCTTGGGAGTGAGAGGGCACTCGGTGCCTTGTCAGCTCGGAGTCCAGAGGGGAGACTGCAATGTGTGAATGCCATTTCCTCAGACATTAGGGAGTTGTGACCTGCATTGTTGAATGAAATGTCAGAGCCTTGAAATAGAGACCTCATCCAAGTGAGGCCCAAGATATTCCTTAATAGAAACTTAAAACTTAATGACTGAATGAATTTAAATTTTTAATACAGATGAACAGATAGTATTAGAACTGTCCTTAAGCAGCCTCTTCTGTCATCACTTCAATTTTTTCTCCCCTCCTTCTCAGAGTTTAATCGGCGTCTAAAAGAGCGAATGCACCACAATATTCCCCATCGATTCAATGTGGGATTGAACATGAGAGCAACAAAGTGTGCGGTGTGTCTGGATACCGTGCACTTTGGACGGCAGGCATCCAAATGCCTTGGTAAGAACAAGTCTTGGAGGTTGCTGGTGGATCTCTGTGCTTTCTGCTCATTGCATTGATTTTTTATTTTTGAGAAATATATATGACTTAGCTCAGTTTTATCTTTTCAATTAACAGAAATCTATTTTCTCTCCTTTCTTTTTCAAGGACTCTAGAGAAGCTCCTCATGATAGCAAGAGTTATACAAAGACATTATTCTCCCTTTTGTCAGAAATATATGTTTCTGTATTTTTTTTAGCATCTGACTGCCATTCGTTGTGCAGATGTCTTGGCAAGGACCATGGGTTTTCACATATTTCTTACTCTCCTGTCAGAACAGGCTTGTCTTCAGGGGATGTGTTGGTCCTGACTGAAAGCGGGACACAGAGCCGGCATCTTTTTTTTTTAACATAGAGTTTGCAGTTAGTTCGAGTGGTGTTTTGTAACCTCAGCTCTAGAAGTGTGGTTTTCTGGTTTCTCTCATGCGATTGTCACTGAGACATGTTCGAGGTTCCCTGGGAGAGGGGGCTTGAGATGAGGGAAATACTGCTAAGCTGGTGGCCTAGAGACACCCTGCAGCAGGGACTGGTTAATAGCTGAGGAGACCTGGTTTGGCTGCATGTTTTCAGGTGTTTTTCCATCTTCTGTAGAATGCCAAGTAATGTGCCATCCCAAGTGTTCAACATGCCTGCCAGCTACCTGTGGTCTGCCTGCCGAGTACGCCACACACTTCACCGAAGCCTTCTGCCGGGACAAAATGAACTCCCCAGGACTGCAGCTCAAGGAGCCAAGCACTAATTTGCGTCTGGAAGGATGGATGAAGGTGCCAAGGTAGCCTGCTGAGTCTGTTTCAGGCTGGACAGGTGCTGAGGCAGGAGCCCAGGAGCTCCTCCAGGCCATTGGCCCCCACATTGGGCAGCTGCCGTTTATGGGATTCTCAAGTCAAGTCTGGCTTTCTAGGATTCTTTAACCGAGACCAGAATTTTTGCAAGTTGAAACATTTTTTTAATATTTTGTTTTCCCAGAAATAATAAACGGGGACAACAAGGCTGGGATAGGAAATACATTGTCCTGGAAGGATCTAAAGTGCTCATCTATGACAGTGAAGCCAGAGAAGGTAAACTTGGGCACAAGGGGACTTCCCTTCATGGGGCTAGGCCTCAGTAGTTTGGCCATGCGTGAGCTTCCGCCTGGCCATTGCTTTCTATCTATAACAGGAAAAGAGACCCTTTTCTGTCAGGGCTATCAGTACGATCCTCACCCCTGTAGTTGGTCTCCCTTCAGACACCTGCTGCTCCCTCAGGAGGTGAGCACATGCTGCTCCTCCTTTGTTATCTTTTCCCCACCCACCTCTCTTTCACATACTCGCTTTCCCTGTGCCTCTCTTTACATATGGCCCTGTCTTTCCTCTTGTTCTCTCTTTTTTGTTTTTTCTTTCTGTTCTTCCTCCTTGCACCAAGCTGGACAGAGGCCAGTGGAAGAATTTGAGCTGTGCCTTCCTGATGGGGATGTCTCCATTCATGGAGCTGTGGGAGCCTCTGAACTTGCAAATACAGCCAAAACAGGTGAGAGTGAGCATGGTGTCATCTCTGAGGAGGGACAGGGAGTGTAGAGAAAAGGAGGAGGGATGGGAAAAGGGAGAGGGAGCTGAGGAGGAGAAGGAAGGAGGGGGCAGGAGAGAAGGTAACAGCCAGACATTGTAAGCAGAGAGGGCAGGGGAAGGGCTCATCTCCCAGCTGTGATCAGAGGACCCCCAAGGCCTCATTGCTATCTGAGCCACCCTATTCCAAGCCATGTTGTCCTCCTTGTTTCTGGGAGCCCAGAGGACAGTTCCTTGTAGCTCAGTGTATGCTTTCTCTACTATCCTCCCAGATGTGCCGTACATAATGAAGATGGAATCTCACCCCCACACCACTTGCTGGCCTGGGAGGACACTCTACTTGCTCGCCCCCAGCTTCCCAGAGAAGCAACGTTGGGTCACTGCCTTAGAGTCAGTTGTCGCAGGTGGGAGACTTTCTAGGGAAAAAGCAGAGGCCGATGCTGTGAGTATAACCAGGACACTGGGTTTTCCCTTTTGAAATGGGCTGAATGGGTAACTTCAGACAGTGGTGATACTGACCAGCTTGCCACATTGGAATTGAGCAGTGGCACACTGCCTGGTTGTGCCCAGAAGGTTCTGGCTCTAGTAGAATTGCATGCAACATAGTCTGGGCATCCGTGCCTGACTTCTTGACCTCTCTCTGTCCTGGCTGTTTTTCTGGCACTTTGACTCAGCGTGAGGAATTCAGCCTGCTGTAATGGTAACAACACTGCATCCTGTGATCTTTAAGGAAATCCTATCTTTTCTCCACTTTTCTCTGGGTGGCCATGACATGTAGCATGAGCTCTTGGCTTCTTTGTTTAGAACTTGAGAGTCTTTGTGGAAGGACTCCCCAGTTGGTGAGAGATGCTTCCCGTCTGGGATGCTGGCCTCACTTGTCCTTATCTCCGACTTGAGATGTTAGAGGTGTAGGTGGTGCAGAGGAAGTCCAGTGAAAGCTGTGCAGTCCAGCTTCTGGACCCTGATAAAGAGGAGCAAACATTTAGCATAAACATAGCGTAAACACCAGGGAGCTGGAAATCCCTAAATACCAGCCTCCTGTTGTCTGCTTGGCTTGTCTTCTCTCAGAGTCATTAGTTGCTTGTTTTGCTGGCACTGTATGCATGAACGTTTAATGGATGACAGCGTCATCATATTGTGACAGGCTGGTGAGAGTCTGTCTTGTCAACGTCTCCCTGCATGGGCGGCCTGGCTCCCTGGTGCCACGTGTTGTTCTGCAGCAGCCCTCGTGCCCACATGCTTGGTGTACCCTGGGCAGGTGACATCTCTGCAGCTTCTGCCAGGGTCCCCTCCTCTCCTACACTAGGGGCTGTATCCAAGCAGGCAGTTAACTCAGGGGCTCAGGCATTGCCATCTGGGAACAACAGTTCAGTGATAATGCCCAGGGTCCGCTTTGTTGGGCTAATGTCCCAATAGATAGGGGGAGCCGGGAATGCTCTCCCAGCCTTTGTCAGCAGCCTTTGCCTGCTTGAGGCCTCTGCAAGCGGCCAGCAGGCGCTTCCTGTAGGATCTGACAGAGTCTGTTTCTCTTTCATGTTTTCAAAGAAGCTACTAGGGAACTCCCTGCTGAAGCTGGAGGGAGAGGATCGCTTGGACATCAACTGCACCCTGCCCTTTAGCGACCAGGTATCTGGGGTGGCTGTGGGACGGCCCTGTGGCCTCTCTTGCTGGGAAACACCACATGGCAGGAAATGCAGCCCTTGGCTCATTTTTACTCTTTGGGACCTTTTCTGACTTTGCAGGTGGTGCTGGTCGGGGCCGAGGAAGGGCTTTATGCCCTGAATGTCTTGAAGAATTCCCTGACCCACATCCCAGGGGTGGGCGCTGTCTTCCAGATTCACATCATTAAGGACCTGGAGAAGCTCCTCATGATCGCAGGTCTCCGGCCAGAGAGAATGGCACTCACTTTCTTTCCTCACAGGCACTTAGTGGCACAGCAGGCATTGCACACTGGACTTGGAATCAGGAAGGCCTGATTTTAAATCTAGCCTCAGTTTCCTCTGTAAAATGGGGAGGATAAGAGCCTCTACCTCCTGTTATCCTGAGGATCGGATCAGATAACTTGTGAAGTGCTTCACCAGTGCCGTGTGAATGCCAATTGTTATTATTTAACCCTGAGGGAAGTGGTGCCCTTATCACTCTGCCCCTGGAGCTGGAGAGGGGCCAGTTCTGACCACCTAGAATAGCTTTCTTTGGGAACTGATTGTCTGGCAATCTTTCTCCCAGCCTAGACTGACTTCTCGGAGGAAAAGGGGTAAAGACCCCAGTGGGAGAGGGGAACCTTTAAAGGCTTCCACAAAGCACAGTTAAACAGACCTTCTCACGTCTGCCTCCACCCGCCACCCATAGGGTCTGTGAGCTCTTGGGTTGACCCTTCTTTTCCACAGTGGGGGAAGTACATTCTTGTAAACCAGCTACAGAGGAGCCCTGTAAGTCTAACCTCAAAAGCCCTATGTTTTCAGTAAAGTCTTGAAACTTGAACAGGCCTGTTGAAGGAACTGATGGAGCACTCAGCCACCAAGCTGCTCCCAGTGTAGCTTTTTCTTGTGAATAGACAGTGATCCCCCAGGAAAGTCCTGTGCCTTGTGGGCCTTTGTCCTGATGAGAAATTGTGTTTTTCTGCCCTTTAGGAGAAGAAAGGGCCTTGTGCCTTGTTGATGTGAAGAAAGTCAAGCAGTCCCTAGCACAGTCTCACCTCCCTGCCCAGCCAGACATCACGCCCAGCGTCTTTGAAGCCGTCAAAGGCTGCCACCTGTTTGCAGCTGGCAAGGTAGGCTTCCCCATGCAGCTGTGGCTTCTTGGGTATCTCGGGCCCCTAGAGGACTTTGCCAGGCAGGTGCAGGTGTAGCTCACCAGAGCCCCCTGCCTGTGATCGAGTCTAGAACATAGAGTGACACATGAGTCCCTGAGTCCCCCATCTTAGTCTTACCGTTGGACATGCTTGGTCCAGCTGGGTTAAGCTGCTGCCAGTGCTGGTGAGTTTCCAGAAGTACTTTATGCAGCCCTAACCCTGAAAGAAGATCATCCATAGGCACCAAACAACAGAAGGGAGCAGGTAACTCACCTCATGGGTTTATGGAGATGCTGTTCTCCATACATTCATTTTTAAAGAACCTGTGTGCCTGATAGAGTAGATGTGGTGCTCCCCTGGAGCACAAGGCTCCATCACCCTCTGGCTCTGAGGCCAGTCTGTCTTCCTAATAAGTATTGGGAAGCCTTTACATGGTGGATGCCTCTTCCACTTGCAGCTGGTTTTCATTATTGGGAAAGGTTTCTTTATATTCAGGCTAAATTTGCTCCAAACCAGATGAGCCCGGTTCCTCCTCCACACGATCTCTTCTGTCAGGTCTCCCCAGAATCGTCTGCTCCAAGGCTCTCTTCTTCAGGCCCTTCTTCATCCCAGACCCTCCCTTTGGCATAGTCAGCAGCCTACTCCCCATGTAGGGTCTGGTCAGGGCAGAGGACAGTGGGGCCATTACTTCACTGTTCCTAGTTGTTGTCCCTCTCCTAACGCAGTCCCAAGTCAGAGTCACTTTCCTGTCTTAGATTTTGTACTTAATATTCTAATGTATGTTTATCTGTTTATGTCTCAAATCTCTCTTTGTTATATGATGAATTCTGTGAAGACAAGAACTTTGTTTTACTTATCCAATTACTGCGGTGATTTTACAGAGTTTTGTATGTCCCAGGCATTTATCGTTGTGTCTTGGATGACTGAATTGAGCAGGGCATGGTTCTTGACCTTCAGAAGCATAAAATATGAGTTGTTTTTCAGTCTTGTCTGACTCTCCGTGACCTCATCTGGGGTTTTCTTGGCAGAGATCCAGGAGGGGTTTGCCATTTCCTTCTCCAGATCATTTTACAAATGAGGAAACTGAGGCAAACATAGCTAAGTGACTTTCCCAGGGTCACACAGCTAGGAAGTGTCTTGAGGCAAGATTTGAACTCAGGAGGATATATCTTCCTGACTCCAGATCCAGCACTCTATCTACTGTGCCACCTAGCCACTCACAGAATTGTGTGCAGAGAGAAAAAGTATGCATATGCTATTGACTGGGTTGAGTGTGACTGGCTGCTTTTTCACAGCAGATCTTTAAAATCAGTGTTGGGTAAATATTACTTTTCCAGTTAGGACCCAAAGGCATGAATTGCCTCGCCCTTGTTCACAAAGCTAAGCGTCCCATTAGATAATGCATATGAAGCTGTGTAAATGTCATAGTAAGTACCTGAACTCAGATCCGGCATTCTTTTCATTGGACCCTTTTACCTCTTGTCCCTGGACATCGGAAGTTAATGCGTGATAATATAGTACTCTGCTAGTCAAATGCATGCCAAACCTGTGATTTCATTGATGTAGGGACCTCCCAGATAATGAAACTCTCTCCAGCAGCGCAGGCTTGCCCCAGCCATCTAAATCGTAGTTTTGCCTGGGACACCAGGAGGTTAAGTGATTTGTCAGGAATACATAGTCAGTTATCAGTTGGTTGCTGTTGGCCCACGTTGAGTGCCACCTCCCTGCTACCCCTGTGGATTTCAACAGAATATAGGATATTTTGCCCTAAACCCTACTTGGCTACTGTGTCTGAACACTGAGGTATAAAAAGCTCTTGAGGCAGTGCTAACTATATTAATTTCAATTTTTAAAAATAGTATTTTTTTCTAATTACAGGTAAAGACAGTTTTTAATGTTTTTTAAAAAAATTTTGAGTTCCAAATTTTTCTTCTCTCCCTCACCTCCCCCCTCCCTCAGATGGTAAGCAATTTGATACATGTTGTATAGCTGCAATCACATAAAACACATTTCCATATTAGTCATGTTGTGAAAGAAGAAACAAACTAACAGGGGAAAAAGCATGGAAAAAAGTGAAAATAGTATGCGTCATTCTGCATTCAGACTCCATCCATTCTGTGGAGAGATTTGTCTTAGATCATTGTACTGCTGAGAAGGGCTAAGCCATCCAAAGTTGATCATCACACAGTGTTGCTGTTACTGCGTACAATGTTTTCCTAGTTTTGCATCACTGTATTTGGGTCTTCCTGGCTTTTTTTCTGAAATCTGCCTGTTTATCATTTTTATAACACAGTAGTATTCCATGACATTCATATGTCACAACTTTGTTTAGACATTCCCCAATTTTTTGCCACCACAGATAGAGCAACTCTAAATATTTTGTACACATAGGCCATTTCCTGTTTTTAATGATCTTTTTGGGATACAGTCTTAGCTGTGGTATTGCTGGATCAAGCCAGCTTTTTTTAAAAAAGAAAAGAAAATGGAGTAATACTCAACACTCTTCATTCTTTGACTGTTCTTAACAAGCCCTCAAGGGCTGGAAGCTCTACTTCTCCACTTCCCTTCTGTGTGGGGAGGGTTCTGAATTATCTAGACATCAGTATCCACTGGATCCACATCACCAGGTCGTTTTCTTGGGAATGCTCTGGGGGAAATGTTTCATATGAGCCCAGAAAATGCAGAGGGAAAGGTGAGCAGGGGCCCACAGTGGTTTCTAGGAAAGGTTTCTTGCAGCTGGTGCAGCGTGCATTGTCAGGTCCAAAGGGGGAGCCTGTTCCGGGGAGGCCTGCAGTGGCTTCTGAGCCCGTGCAGACTTGGGGAGCTGGGACATTTCTGCAGCAAAGGCCTCTGGACTATGTGCAAGGGTGGTTTGGGCAGCCAGTCAAGGTTTTTGTTTAGTACAGGAAAGCTGAATTGAGAAGGGTCAGTCAGTTAACAAGCACTTATTAAATGCCTGCTACATAATAATGATAATGATAATAACTCACATTTATGTAGCACTTACCCCGTGCCAGGTGCTGTGCTGAGTACTTTGCAAACACTGCCTCCTTTGATTGTCACATCAACCCTGTTGAAGTAGGTGCTATTATCATCCCCATACTACAGATGAGGAATCTGAGGCAGACAGGTGAAGTGACTTGCTTAGGATCACATGGCTAGTAAGGGTCTGAGGCTCAGGCCTTCCCGACTCAGGCAGCTGGGGGTGCCATACACAGAGCACCAGGCCTGCGGTCAAGAAGACTCATCTTCATGAGCTCAAATCTGGCCTCAGACACTAGCTGGGTGACCAGTCACTTTATTCCTTTTGTCTCCGTTTTCTCATTTACACAATGAGTTGGAGAAGGAAATGGCAAACCACTCAGTATCTTTTACAAGAGAATTCCAAGGGGAATGACAAAGAGGTGGATGTGATGGAAATGACCGAGCAGTGACAGAACTTTCTGACTCCAGGCCCAGCTCTTTATCCACTGCACCCCTGGGTGCCCCAGGCATCGTGCCAAATACTAGAGATACAGAGAAAGGCAAAACACTCTCTGTGCAAACAAAGGTCTTGCTAGATGTATAGGGTTGTACAAGTTATATAGGTGTTCATTTTGAATCATGGAGATACCAACTTGAGTAAAAAACTCTGATGCTAAAGGTCCAGGAAAAGTATTTTTACTTTCTAGTAAATCTTCACCAACCTCTTACATTCCCTACTGACTATGATTTGTTTCAAACTCCTTTGCGGAGAGCATTGTCCATCTCCATTGTTTCCCTGGTTTTGATACTGTGCTTGGGGCTCATGGGTCTTTTTCCCTTTTCCCCACAGATTGAGAATGGACTCTGTATCTGTGCCGCCATGCCTAACAAAGTTGTCGTTCTCCGGTACAATGAAAACCTCAGCAAGTACTGCATCAGGAAAGTAAGTTGAATACTCCTGGGATGGCCAGGTGTGGAACCAGCATCCTGTCCACCTTGCTGATTCCTGGAGATTATGACTCCAACTCTTGTGGGTTGGAGAGTTGGCGCTCAGCACGGTTGCTTTCCAGGATCCCTGAGTGAGAGGCACCTCCTCAAGGGAGCTCCAGGGCAGAGAGAGCAGGCGTGGTTGCTCCTTCGGGGCAGGAGCTGGGTGCACAGACGCAGGTTGAAGAAAAGCCTGATTTTGGGTGGCTGTAGTCCTAGGAAAGAAGGAAGGCGACTATTTCTTTTGGAACATGACAGGCCTCAGTAGTGCCCCTGAAGACTCCACTTCTTTTTGTAGTTGCTATTTTTAGCCATTTGGAAAAGACAGTAGTGACTCCTCTTTTAAATATACCACCAGGGAGAATGGAGAGAATGATTAAAATGTGGACCCGACTTATGAGATCATGGCGTCTGTTGTGCTATGACAGAAAACTCAAATCTCTAGATAGTGAATGCCTCCTTTCTTACAACTCTACGATCCATTCAAGCAGTTGAAACTATCTACATTTCATTCTGCTCTTGTGGAATGATGGAAGCATTTGTAAGGATCACTGCATATGAGGAGGAACATGTTTGATTCTGCACAGGGCATTGCTGTTAACTTAGCCTTTCAAAAGCATTGCAGCTGTACAGTGAAATTTCAGAGGGTCTAGACAAGACCGCCATACTCTCTTACATTTGAATATGCCCCTGAGTGCTGCTACTTGGTCTATATTCTTGAAGCCAGGAACTGACTGTGTGTTCTATGTGTAGCAGGTTTGTGGCCTGAGCTAGTGAATTCCAGTTGTTCAGGGGTGTCACGTTTTCAGATGTGTCGTGCTGCTCCACCCGCTGGTCTCTGTCTTGACCTTGGAAATCAGCTCATGCTTGGGCCAGAAAAGCACTCAGGGCAGGCCTGCGGTAAAGAGCTGTCATTCAGGGGCTTCTCATTTTCTCCTCTGAGGAAAGCTTTGTCTGTGTGGTCCAGGACAAAAATTTCTGGGACAGCCTTACTGTTGACAATGTTGTTTTCCTAGTCTGGAGTTGAGGAGAGTAGTAGGTCCGTAAGGGTGGGCAGAAGCATTTGGGAGGTGGGCATATGGGCATATGGACATATCTTTAGGTCTGGCAAAGCTGTCAGATGACTTTAAATGCTCAAGGCTAAGACTGAGGGAAAGATGGACCGCTTTCTCCTAAGGGTTGCTTACCCTTCACCCTCTGTTAACATTTAATTGTTTTTCTTTCCTTCTTCTACAGGAGATAGAAACCTCGGAGCCCTGTAGTTGTATACATTTCACTAACTATAGTATCATCATTGGGACAAACAAATTTTATGAAATTGAAATGAAGCAATACACGTTGGAGGGTAAGACCACCCTCTTCACAGCCTTTTTAAGAACTGAAGACCATTTCTGACTCTGCTGACTTGCTTAGAGCTGGTGCTGGCATAGTGCTCTTATCGACTTTCTTGCCCTTTTACAGAGTTTCTGGATAAAAACGACCATTCTTTGGCACCCGCAGTGTTTGCTTCTTCCTCCAATAGTTTCCCGGTCACTATTGTACAGGTGAACAGTGCGAGCCAGAGAGAAGAGTACCTGCTCTGTTTCCACGGTAGGTCAGTCAGGCATTGGTTGGTCATCTTTCAGGGGCTGATCTGCCTGTTGTTTCCTGAAACTCAGTGTTTCTTTGGCTCCTGACGGTAGGTGGATAGTAGGGTTTTACAGCAAGGAGTTTTAACTGAGTTCTTCCCAGACATGACACCCTTCTCCCCAGCTTCTTGTCTTCATGCTGGCTGTTAATCCTCTCCTTCCCATCTGCAGTTGTGAGGTTGCTGCCTGCAGACCACTTCCATAACTTGTTTGAGGATTAATTCCCAAAGAGCTTTCTGGTCTACCTGCTGTTAGATCCAGCTAAAACTGTCTAGTCTCTGGTTTGACTTTTCTTTATCTATGAAAGTGGTCTCTATCTGTCCAGCCTCTTAGTCATGCCTACATGTGAGTAACCCTGGGTTATTGACTCCTTGCAGAATTTGGTGTATTTGTGGACTCTTATGGAAGACGAAGCCGCACAGATGATCTGAGATGGAGCCGCTTGCCTTTGGCCTTTGGTAGGTGGAGTGTGATGGTGGCAGTGGCTGGGAGTGGCTTTTGGCAGGAACTTTCTCTGACTCAGCCTCTATATTTGTGGGGCCCATGGAAGACAAGAAATAGGTCTTGTTAGTGGAGGAGTCAGTGTGAATGAAAATGGCCATTCTTCCTGCGTCACCAGGTATCAGCCAGAACCAAATCCAAGGGCCAAGCCCGGTCATGATACTAGCTTTGAGAAGCTCTCGTGCTAGGAGAAAAACATTTGCCATGGAGTCTTTACTATGTATTTTTAGCCAGTTCTTTTCAGTATCATTCCTGTTAATCCCATGCTTCAGAAATAGTTGAGTCCAGACCTGGAAGTACAAACTAAGAAGGAAAATGGTAAAACCACATTCCTCCTTGCTCTCTATCCCTGCTCTTGTTGGTGCTCCTTGAAGGGGCCATAAAATGACATAATCAGTGCAGCCAAGTTTGATTTGAATCTCTACTAATACAACTTCTTTATCATTGTCCCTTCTCCATGATGATGACCCAGCCTACAGAGAGCCCTATCTATTTGTGACACACTTCAACTCTCTTGAAGTGATTGAGATTCAGGCACGTTCTTCTTTGGGGTAAGTACTCTTCCAATGTCTTTATGAAACCAACCTCTACAGGGTGCAACATGTTCGTGTGTACACACACACACACACACACACACACACACAGCATTTTAAGTGAAATAAAAATGCAGTATTGTAACCAGAAACCTTTCATTCCTCAGAACTCCAGCACGTGCTCATTTAGAAATTCCAAATCCTCGTTATTTGGGACCAGCAATTTCATCAGGAGCTATTTACTTGGCATCTTCCTACCAGGACAAATTAAGAGTCATCTGCTGCAAAGGAAACCTGGTTAAGGAGTCTGGTGGGGAACACCCCAGAGGGGCCTCCACCTCCCGCAGGTATGGCATTCTTGGGCTGGCAGCTGACAGGGTGTTTCTTGTATATGCTGGGCTCCTGTTAAAAACACTGAGGGGGCGGCTGGGTGACACAGTGAATAGAGTACCAGCCCTGGCATCAGGAGGACCTGAGTTCAAATCCGACCTCTGACACTTAACACAAAAAAAGCTAGCTGTGTGACCTTGGGCAAGTCACTTAACCCCAATTGGTCTCACTTCCCCCCTCCAAAAGGCAAAAAAAAAAAAAGCAAAAAAGACCCCACTGAGTTGTTTTACACCTGCATGCATTACACAGTGGCAGTTTTTGAAATTTAGGTGGGTTTGTTTCTCTCTGAATCAGCTGAAAATCTTAGTGAAATATAGGCAGAATTGAAGTCCAGGCATCAGGGTTACTTTCTTTTTACTCAGCTACTTACTACCTAGCTAGCTGTTCATGTCTTAAATATTTGTAAATCAGTAGAAAGCTGGATGGCCAAAGGTTCGCCATTAGGAAATACTTCAGCAAAGACTGATCTTTAGTTTCAAGAATGATAGGGCTGGATATACCTTATAGTTGTGTAGCTAATGAAACATTTCCCTCAAACACAGAACTTTAATCAAAACTAAATGTCCTAGAGAAGGACAAATGTATTTAGACTGTTTATAGATAGTAGATGAAACTTGCCCAATGAAAATGCATCATAAACCAGGCTTCCTTCCTGGCAAAGTGAAGGAAGAAAGTTGACCTAAGGAATGGCCTTCCATTACATTAGTTTTTATAAGCTGTCATGAGGGAAACACTTGCCATTCTGGTGTGAGTGCTTGTCTTCCATCTCTTACCTCCATTAGTAGCCAATAAACTATTTTATATAACTTCACATTTCTCCCACCTGCTGAACAGACCAAGGCAGTGATCCCTGCAGTGAATCACATCAGTCAAACCGACATTCTGGCCTCTCATTTTCAGAGAGGGCAGAAGTAAACAGTTTTAGACACAAAGACTTCTGAGAACTAACCACTGGTACCCATAGATCTGGGATCTAAGGAATCATTCTAAGCAAAGGGAAAACTATTTCCTTATAATGTTGATTTTAAAAAATTGAACAAAAATATTCAGAATCAAAATCCAGCTTTACTTCTGTTTTCTGGTTCCTGCTGTTGGCATTGCTTAGAAACACACACCCAAAAGAAAACGCAGGGCTCTTGGTCAAGGAGTCAGAGCTCGTTTAGCAGACACATGTCGCAGAGGGCATGGAAGTGACCCTACAGTGGTTAGGAGGTCCTGATGGACAGCTTCTGTCTTTACAGTAAACTTGTAAGTGTCCAGCCCACATCAGCCAGAGGCATAATGGACTAGTTAACTTGGATCAGATATTTGGGCAGATTTTGGACTCATTCCTTCCCAGGGCAGGAGCAGTGCACATGTATGGATGGTCATGAAATCCTGAGGGCTGGCACAGACTGCTTTTTTCCCCGAGGTCTTATCCTGGAGTTAGCTCTTGGTTCCCCAGGCCAATGTCTCCTGTTTAATTCTGACTTTTGGTCAGTTGAACTGGTTTAATCTTCTTCCCCTCCATTGTAACAGTTTTCCCTTGCCTCTTTTATATCAGATAATTTACCCTATTCTGTCTCTCCCTATTTCCTCTCATTATATTCCCTTCAACTATCCTCATACTGAGAAAAGTTTTATTATAAGTTACACTTATCATTTTTCCATATAGGCATATAAATAGTTCAATTTTGATAAGTTCCTTATGATTTCTTTTCCTTGTACCTCCTCATGCTTTTCTTGCTTCTTGTATTTGAGTATCAGATTTTCTATCAACACTGGTTTTTTCATCAAGAATGCTTGAAAGTCCTCTGTTTCATTGAATGACCATATTTTCCCCTGAAACATTATACTCACTTTTGCTGGGTAGATGATTCTTGGTTTTAATCCCAGCTCCTTTGACTTCCAGAATATCATATTCCAAGCCCTTCGATCCCTTAATGTAGAAGCTGCTAGATCCTGTGTTATCCTAATTGTGTTTCCACAATATTTGAACTGTTTCTTCTTGGCTGCTTGTAATATTATCTCCTTGATCTGGGAACTCCAGAACCTGGCTATAATATTCCTAGGAGTTTTCTTTTGGGGATCTTTTTTAAGAGGTGAATTTTTTCCATTTCTATTTTGCCCTCTGGTTCTAAAATATCAGGGCAATTTTTCTTGAGAATTTCTTGATGGATGATTTCTAGTTTCTTTTTTTGATCATGACTTTCAGGTAGTCCAATAGTTTTTAAATTATCTCTCCTGGATCTTTTTTCCAGGTCAGTGGTTTTTCCAGTGAGATATTTCACATTGCCTTCTAT
>CM053594.1:18896974-18938345 GCA_028646575.1 Pseudocheirus occidentalis
GCCTTCTTGCCCCAGGGGCAAAGGCTGGACCATGCTCTCAATCCCACTGTTCCCTCAAAGTCTACACTGATCTTTACTTTGCCTTTGACATTTATGGGTTGATAATTCTGGAAGCCACCACAGCTGCTGGTGATCCACTCTCCCAAAGTCCGCTCAGGCCACCTCTGGTCAGGGCTGTCCTGGGGCTAAGACTGCGGGCTCATGTGGAGCGCACTGTGATGAACCCTTCTTGTCCTCCTGCCAGGTTCTCTCCAGTGGGAGATTTGTTTCTCTCTGTCACTTTGTGGGTTCAGTAGCCCTAAAATTTGTTTAGAGTCATATTTAATAGGTATTTGAGGTGGTCATGGGGGGAACTCACGGAGTTTTCCTGCTTTTTTAAGCTGCCATCTTGGCTCCACCACCCAAACTGGTTTAGTCTTAAGTGGTTTTGAATTCAGCTCTTGTTCCATGCTCAGTTCTTCATGGCCTGTGGGTATGGAAATCCTAGTGTTCTGCACATGACTTGGCAAAAGAGTTTCTTTTTTAAAATTAAAAACAGTTATTGATACCTTCTATTTTTATATGACCTACATTTCCCAATGTAGTCTTCTCTCCTTTACCTAACAGAGGATAAACAAAGAAAGGAAGACAGATGAGATAGCCTGGCTGGACCATGAGCCAAGGCTGGTGGGGTCTGCCGCTTTCTGTGGAGAAGGGAGGCTGCTACGTTTTCTCCTTCCTTCTGCACCAGCCTCACTCACCTCATTGGCACAGCAGTCCCTCTGTTTGTCTCTGTCTCTGTTTCTCTTCGGCCCCTTCTCTCGAGGTGCATGTGGTTCCTCGGGCTTTGCTCATTGAGTTCTCCATCAGTTCCCGTTCACCCTCCAGGGCCCTTCTGTTCCCTCCCATGGTTCCATCACTTTACAGAACAGTCACATTCCTTTACAATCACCACCCACAGCTGGGTAAGCCATTTTCTACCAGCATCTGGTTTTTTTGGTTGTTGTTGTTCTTTTCTAATACACAGTTGTTAAACATTAATTATGAAGGTTTTTTTTCTTTCTGTTATTTACCTCCTAGAGGTATGTGCCTGGCAGCAGCAGCTTCTCCAAACATGATCTTGGCACTGTTCCAGATGGCTCCCCTAAGGGTCAGGCCCCTTCCCCTTCCACCAGCAGTCTGGTAGGGGTCCCCTAACCCTGACTTTCCCAGTCCTGTGGTTCCTTTTGCCAGTTTGTTAGGTGTGATTTGTCTTGAGGTATGTTTCTCCATTTATGAATTTGGGCAGTCTTGCCTGTGCCCTTGAATAACCTGCAGCTCTTCTTTTGAGAACTGTTTGCTCCTCTCCCCTGACTCCATTGGGGAGTGTCTCTTGGTCTCCTAAAAGATGCCTTTCATGCCTTCTAGAGAAAGTATGCTGAGAAAGTCCTGGCAGAGCAGGGATTTTATGGGGGCTGGTCATCGGCCACCTTTCTTCCTCTGTTCATACCACTAGTTCAGGCTCTTGAGGGGGTGATCTGAATGGAACTGGGAATGTAACATTATGTCCTTTGTTTTCGAATGCCAGCAGTCCTAACAAGAGAGGCCCCCCCACTTACAACGAGCACATCACCAAACGTGTGGCCTCCAGTCCAGCACCCCCCGAAGGTCCTAGCCACCCACGAGAACCAAGCACACCCCACCGCTACCGAGAAGGCAGAACTGAGCTGCGCAGGGATAAGTCTCCTGGCCGACCTCTGGAGAGGGAGAAGTCTCCAGGGCGTGTGCTGAGCACCAGGAGGGAGAGGTCTCCTGGAAGACTATTTGATGAAAGCAGCAGGGGTCGACTGCCTGTTGGAGCTGTGAGGACGCCGCTGTCACAGGTCAATAAGGTCAGTCTGGGAGCTATACTGTGGTGACCTTGGAGGCAGGGAGGCTAGAAAGAAGGGCCTTCCTTCTGTGCAGCACCACTGCCTAAACTCGCGTCTGCTTAGCACAATGCAGACTCTGTGTTGGTGTAAGGGAAGAATGGGATCAAACAAGCCTTTGTTCTCCATTTAAGGAGTGGCTCCTATGCCAGATTATGTGGGGCAATGTTTAACCTGCACCACTTGCAGGGCAGACTCTTTTGTTAATGATTGATTTAGGACTTAGTTTCTTCATCTTTAAAATGAAGGAATTGAGTTAAATGATCCCTTAAGGTTCTTTCCAGCTCCAAGTGCTGTGATTTCTTCTCTGTTCATTGCATTAGATCCACAAAGGATATAGCATTGCTAAGACTTTGAGTCTAGGCATGTACTTGAGTGTATCCCGGAGGCCACATGTAGCTCCAGGATTGTAACTTTATAGGGTTGGATGCATTCTCCACCAAAGCCAGGCAACTGGACACCAGGCGGATGGCTTCAATTGTCCAGTTTTTCTTTACTTTTCTTGTTGTTTTCCCATTGACCCTTGTCTGAGGGCAGGTATAGGCAGAAAGGGGAAGAAGATCTCCCAAAGAGGGGAGGGGGATATCCTTTAAAATTGGTTAAAAAGAGAAGAGAACACAAGTTTGGTTGAGGAAAAGGCTGGCATGAATAGTTGAGATGTTTCATGCTAGTCACGTAAGGGTTGATGCTGCCCCAGCTGCTTGGCTGCAGAATTGGCTAAACTCTAGGGACAAAATCAGCCTCCCGGAGTACTTGCTAATTGTATTACTGACCCTCAGATGATGGTCAGAAAAGCACAGCTTGAATCCATCTCATTTCTTTATTGCCAGGTCTGGGACCAGTCTTCAGTGTAGTTCTCAGCTAGTAACAAACAAAAGACAAGCTTGACTCCTCATCTTCGTCTTCAGGATAAGCTACATCCAGGCTCTGAGCGGGCGGTGCAGCTCTGGGCCCCTCTGAGCCAAACCTCCTCAGCAAAGACAATGGAGGAGGCCGGCCAGGGCCGGGAGGGGCACCAGCTGGCCAGCTGCGATCTCGTCCCCACGCCTTCCTGGGTCATCCCTGCACTTTGTACCATTGCTACTCTTTCAAGCTGTCCATAAACTTTTGTACCAAGAACAAGGAAGATGTGGACCCTGGTGGGCATGATCGGAGTTCTGATTTACTAGCTACACCATCATAAGTTAAAAAAAGACAATGGAATCCTTGAGAGATGTGAACAGAAGTGACCTTCCCATTGAAGTTGTCCCTTCTAGCTCGACTGCAGCGTTGGGTCTTTACAACCAAAACGTAGAGTAGAACCCACAGCCCCATCCTGTTTGCTTCCCTTCTGTTGACAGCCATCCTCAGCCCTGGCCCCGATGCTCTGCTCATTGCCTCTCCCCTCTCTACCCAACTTAGAATGCCCCTGTGTCCATGGGCCTCCCTTTGAGGGCAGGACTCCAGGCCCAGGAGCTCGTGGAGCTTTGAGCATCTTCCTCTCGGGTCCACTGGTCCTGCTTTCACGTGGCTCTGGCCAAACGTGCATGTGGTAGACTTGCTCTGAGCCCAGCATCCATGGGGCGGCCAGGAGCCGCTGTCCAGGCCCCCTGCATGCTGCCATACCATCAGCCTGGCTCATCTCTTGGTTGCTACGCTAAGTATCGTATTGTCATTCCCATGTAAGCAAGCAAATTAAGACCTTTGGATGACTTGCCAACTTACTGGCCATGACTGAGCTGCAGTCTGTAGCACTAGGAAAAACGCTACAAGCCTTATTATTCTGATGAGAGAAGGATTTCAGCAAATCACCGCCTAGAAAACTTGAATGTGACTCCCTGCGTCCCCCCCTGTACTTCCCTTCTTGATAACCTGAATTGTGACTCTCTTTGTGCACCCACTCGCTTGCTCCTTATAAACTGGAACTCTTTTTAGGACCTCTCCCTCTGGCCAAACCCATGACCAAGAAGCCCCATGTTGAGGCTGTGTTCCTTAGGGGCAGTGTGGTCTTGTCCTGTTTTCTCCTTGTCTGTTAATTAAGAGGGTGAGCTCCCTGACCTTGGAGAGCCTAGGTAACTGAGCATTCCTGCAGCCAGCAGACTCCCTGGCAGCCTCATTTCTGGCTTCCCCTGCTCTGCCCAGGCTTTGAATCGGCCTCTGCCAACAATCAAGGCCAGTGGGTGGGAATTGTGAATTGGTCTCAGCCACAGTCAGAGCAAAACTAGTTGCTCTCTTCTTAGGTCTCTAGCGTAGCTCAATCTCCAGTTTGCCCTCTGACCCCCGGTCCTTCGGTCCTCCCTATCTGTCTCCTCCCTCGCGCTCATTTGTTTCAGATTTCTGGGAAATTCATCATCATCTGGACCTCTGGTAAATGTCTTGATTGGTGTGGTTTTTGTGTTGTCAGAAGTTTGGGGTTTTGTTCATTGTTTCTCTTCTATTTTTTTTTTCGTTAAACTTTAACTCCCCACTGAGAGCAGAAGATTTGACGGAAAATTTGCTGAAGTTTTGCCTCTTGGTCCACAAGTATTTTGAAAGGTCATTGAAATTGGTCTTTCAGTTTTTGCATTTCATTTAGATCTCCATGAGAAATGGGCTTCTCAAGTCCTAAAAAGTGTATATCTTGTGTCTCATTTGTGAAATGCTTCCTCCTAAAGGAATAGCTCAAAACACTGTACATACTTACAAGAAACTTTATATTCGTAAAAAAAAAAACAACAAAGGAAATTGAATTGGTTTCTACTTTTTTATTGTAAAAGGTGCATTTTTCAACACTAACTTTTGGTTTTAGTGGTGGTGGTTGTGGAAAGCCATCAGATCAGAGGGTGGGAGCTCTCTACGAGGCCACCAAGATCCCAGAAAGAGATATTGTCACATGAAATTGCACTTAGATGCTTCTGAGTCATTATGGTCCCAGGTATCCAAAAGTACAGCTTTTCTTCATTGCTTTTTTTATTCTTGACAAGGAAAGGAATACAAGGTATAATTCAGGATTCACCCTGAAAGAAATGGACTTTGTTGTTGAATAATAAATAATCAGATAAAGCAATTACATGAAGCAGTTGATCTGGTGAAATGAGCTCTTCCTTCCTTATTTGAGGCCGTCGCCACTGTCAGCACTGAGTTTCCTGGTGTGTGGTTGTGAGGAGCGCCTTCTCGGGAATGGCAGTAGGTGGCACTAGGGGTTGCTGGCCTCCCAAGTTTGGATTCCATTCACAGGGCCTCGAGGTCTAGAGCAGGAAGACACACTGGAAGCCAGTTCCTCCTCTTCCAGGGGAAGAGACTGCCCAAGGTCACACAGAGAGAAGGTGGCAGAACCGGTCCTCAGCTCCAGATTCAGCCTTCTTTGGCTGTCTCTTCCACCTCTTGGCTCTGGGCATTTTCTCTGCACATCTTCCAGGCCTGGGACACTCTCCCTCTACTCTGACTACCGACCTCCTGGGCCTCCATTAAGTCCCATCTAAGATCCCTCCTTCTGCAGGAAGCCTCCCATAATGCCTATTCATTCCAGGGCCTTCCCTCTGCTAATTATCTGCATTTATCCCCTGTATAACTCACTTTGGATATATTTGTTTGCTGTCTCCCCCATTAAATTGTAAGCCCCTTGAGGGCAGGGACTGTTTATGCCTCTTTTTGTCTCCCCAGCACTTAGCACAGGGCCTGTTATGTAGTAGGTGCTTAATAAATGTTGCCTGATTGCTAGATTCACCTAATCCTCTAGACTGGGCTCCAGGCCTCTCAGCCCTGGACAAGGGAGTGACTAGTTGTCCTATTGGCTGGTGAGAGCCAAGGGAATTAAAGCAGGTAGCTTCATATTTAAATGCATCACACTGCAATTAAGAGCTGATTTGCATAGGCATAGTCTCTATTACAGTAGCTTCTCCTTCACATTCTGTTTATTTTTAGCATGAGTAGAATCTAAGGCATACCTATACATCCACAGTCAGGGTTCTGTGAGATGTTTTCCCGTATCAGGGCTTTTATTCTGCAATTGGTGTGGAAGCCAATTTTAGGGTTACACTTGCCCAGTGTTGATGGAGCCAGTGGCAACTATGTTTATCTCACAAAGGGGCCTGTTCTTTAGTTCCTAGCAACCTCTTTTTCCTTCTCCCCGACTTCATTATTGGCTCTCAACTTCCTGGAGGCCTCGTCTCTTCTTGCCTGAACTACATACAGCAAGAGTCTCCTTGAAGATCTCTGTCACTTCCCTAGTTTCTCTGCCTGCAGTCTGCCCTCCAAAAGCACAGGTCTCTCCTGCTCAAAAATCTATAGTTACTCCCTGTTGCTGCTGAGAGACCCTAGAAACTACAGACAGGGTTCAAGGGCTGCTTCAGTAAGGCACCAACCCATCTTCCTGGCCTTACCTATAATCCAGGCACTTTGGACTTCCTAGATGCTCCCTGAACTTGAAACATTCCCTCCTGTTCATTCATATATGTTAATGGCAGCTCCCTGACCTAATGATTAAAGCACTGGCTTTGGAGGCAGGAAGACCCAAGTGCAAATCCTGCCTCAGGCATTTAGTAGCTGGATATGGATAACCCCAAACAAGTGACTTACCTCTTCTTTGCCTGTTTCTTTACCTGTAAAATGGGGGTAATTATAGTACCTACCTCGCAGGGGATCTGATGAGATAATATTTTTAAAGCACTCTACAATGCTTGCTGTTCTTGTGGCATCTCCTATCCCAGAATGCCCTTTTCCCTTATAGCTCCCTCTCAGAATCTCCTCCTTCAGAGCTCAGCTCAGTTGACCCCTTCTGTGGCCTTGCCCCTCTCCCCGATTTCTCATGCACTTTTGTCTACATCTCTCTTTTGCTCCACCACACCCTACCTTATATTTCACTGGGGTTGTGTAGTGAAGTGAATAAGGTGAATAAGCCTCATCTTTCCCCCACCCCCCCACCATTTGTACTCCCAGTGCTCTCCCTGTTGTACTTAATATAAATGTATGTTGAGTATCTCTAGTCCCTCATTTTTCACTGTGGAGCAGGGTGCTGAGCTGACTTGCCCAAGGAAAGTCTGAACTGGAATTAGAGCCTGGTTCTCCCAATCCAGTTCTCTCTAGTATTGCCTCTTTTCAGTAGCTGTCCTAAAATTTTCTGAAAACAACTCTTGAGATGCATTTTATTTATATTTTTTATTTTAACTTTAATTTTTTGCTTTTTGGAGGGGGGAGGGTAGGACAATTGGGCTTAAGTTACTTGCCCAAGGTCACACCGCTAGTAAGTGTTAGGTGCCAGATTTGAACTCAGGTACTCCTGACTCCAGGGCTGGTGCCCTATTCACTGTGCCACCTAGCCACCCCTGAGATGCATTTTAGGAGCAGGTGGAATTCTGCTCTCATTTCTAGTGCCAAATAGTTTGGTTAGAACTGAGTTCCCTTTGCAAAAAGTCAGACATCACCTTTTCTATGACCACAATTCCAGTTTTGTCTTAGGACAGTTCAGACAAAACTTGCATATTAAAACGACTTGAAATGCTGAGTTTTAGAGAGTTTTTGTTGTGAATGAGTTACTAAAAGAGTGGAAAGGATGTTTTCTTCCAACCCTGGCCTCTTGAATAGGCCCTGGTGGAGAAAGTGTTTTGCACAAATCTAAGACTTGACTGTTTGGAGTGCTGCCCTATCACTGTGATGGATCTGGCTGAGCTTTTCCTCTTAAAACTTGGCAGCCGAGTTAAGCTCTTCTAGGGACAAACATCTCTCTGGTCATTCTTGTTCTGTTTGTGATACAGGGAAAGCATAGGCAGAGATTCTGGGGCTGAGAGCCTGGATTCAGAAATGTTTTTCACCACCCACCAGAGTGAATGGTTTGCTTCCTGTGGAAGGTTTAGGAGGGAAGAGAAATAGAGCACTGTTCAACGTTATGGTTTTACGTCTGACAATGACTAGTATAACTGTTTGCCGCCCTCTTCTAGGTGTTGGCTTTTCCCAGGGGCACAGATGTGTCTAGGCTGTCCAAAGGATTAAGAAACAAGAACAAGTCTAGAGAATTCATCCAGGTCTTTATGTTATGCAGGCAGTTGGGGGGGGATGTAATAGGGGGAGTGCTGGATCTGGAGTCAAGAACACTTGGGTTCAAATTCTGCCTCAGATATTTAGGTATGTGGCATTTAGTAGACTATGCCATTGTAAGGAGAAGAGACAGACAGGATGTGAGAGTAACAAAGGTTATGTGTAGTGCAGAGTGCTGGACCGATCATAGATGCCTCCAAGCTAAACATTTCATTCAATAAAAACGGTAGCCCCAAGGCACGGCAACTTTCAGAAGACTCAATGTCAACAGCTCTTTGGAGCTGGACAGTTTCTTGCTAACTTGGAGAGAAAGCTGAACCAACACACAGTTGGCAACAATGGAACAGAAAAGGAGGGAGCAACTTTCAGAGATTGGGTGTGCAACACTTGCATTTACTCATCTGGGCCAGGACACTTACAAACATCAAGACTGGCTTGACAAAAATGTTGGGAAACTTCAGAAGTTGCTAAATGAAAACTGAGAACTCTACACGGTTTACCAGCAGGATAGTTCATCCATCTCTAGGAAGGCAGAATTTAACTCTGTCCGAAGTAAAGTACCAGCGAAGCTTAGAGAGATGAGGATTCTTGGCTGAGTAAGAAGGCAGATGAAATTCTGTTTTACATTCATAACTAAGAATCCAAAGTGCTTTTATGATGCCCTGAAAACTATTTGTGGGCCAAAGACTTATGGTGGCTCTCTACTTAGCACTGATGGATAATGGAGCCACTGGCATTACATTCATGTACTGCAACTTGTTAACCAAATAACTAGTCACTTTGGTGTTTGGCTCTTTGCTATTACAAAAAGAGCTGCTATATTTTTTCATATATGAAAGCTTCGGTTTTGATCTTTGACATCCATAGAGAACTGCCTACCAGTAGGACCTCTGGGTCAGAAGTTACGGGCATTTTAGTCATTGTCTTAACCTGAGTTCACATTGTTTCTGAGAATGGGTTGGACTACCAACAGTGTATTTAATGTGCCTCTCTTTCCACAGCCTCTCTAACATTGATTTTTTTTCCGTCTTTTGTCATCAGTGGCAATTTGCTGGGTGTGAGATTAGACCTCAAGTTGTATATGTATTTCTCTATTATTGATTCAGATCAGTTTTTCATATTTTTGTTAATCATTTTTTTTTGGAGGGGGAGGGCAGGGCAGTTGGGGTTAAGTGACTTGTCCAAAGTCACACAGCTAATAAGTGTTAAGTATCTGAAGCTGGATTTGAACTCAAGTCCTCCTGACTCCATGGCTGGTGTTCTATTCACTGCACCACCTAGCTGCCTCCATGTTAATAATTTTTCAATTTATTTTTGAGAACTATTCCTATCTTCTGATCTTATCTATCAGGTAATGGCCCTTGAAAGCCTATTCAGGGTGTCCCCAAAAAATCTTAGTGTAGTTTTAAACTTTAACCATTTCAACAGGTGAAAACTGTGCTAAGACCTTTGGAACAATATTTGGTGTTTACCTATATAGCTTGGATTACATATATAGACACCTAATTGGAGCTATTTGATACAGGGTGACAAGTGACAGCTTTTATTCTTATCCAGTCACATTGATTTTCTTCATGCAAAAGCTTTTCAGTTTCTTGTAATTGAGATGATATGGTTTACTTTTTGTGCTTGTCTTATTCTTTCTTTGGTTAAGAATTCTTACTCTAGCCCTGTGGCTATGAAAGATATCTGATTTGGTTCTGTTCTAATTTTTTGTGTGTGTGTGTGATGTGACCTTCAATAATCCAATTGCATATCTATTTCAAGCTTATTCTCCATACTCTGGTGATTTTCATGGATTTAGTTTAATATCTATGAAAACGACATCTCCCCCCTCCTACATCCCTATTATATCAAATATAAAAATCTTCCTCCACATCTCCAGGCTCCTGTTACCATTTCCACTTGGCTTTCCCATCTCAAACTCAACATGTATAAGACAGGATCTATCACTTTTCTTCTTAACCTTTGTTTAAGGCACCAGGATTCTTGCAGTCATCAAGATTTGCCAACTTGGCTTTATCCTTGACATTTCTCATAATCTGTTTCTTTTGCTTCTATCCCCTCACATGACCACTAGTCCAGCTCACATCTTCATTACCTCTCATTTACATTGTAATAGAGCACTTTGCTTCTAGGTTTTCTCCTCTCCAATTTGTCCTATACACACTGGCCACAACAATCTTCCTAAGATACCAGTGCATTATTGTGTCACTGGAGGTCACAAACTTTCAGGGGCTCCCCCGTCTCAAGAATAAAATGTAAACTCATTCTGACGTTTAAAATGCCCCAACATCTGACTCCAGCTTACCTTTCTACACTTAATTCATAGGTATAAGATTAGCCTGTTGGCTCTTCCACTCCACATTCCATTCCTATAGAGTCACCCAAATGTTGCATCCATGCACCCTTTCCTTTCTTCCACCTCTGAAGAATCCCTAGCTTTATTCGGTTCTCTGCTCAGTTACTACCTTCTATGTGAAACCTTTCCTGATGACTCATCTCTCCTGAAGTTGTTAGTGATTGCTTATGCCTTCATGAAATTACCTTGCATTTACTTCTCTGTGTACAGGATGTATCCTCCCAGAAGAATGTAAGCTTCTTGATGGCAGAAATGGTTTCCTTTGTGTCTTGTTTCCTCAGTGTCCAGCTAGCACCTAACAGATATTTCCTTGTGGAATTGAATTTTTTATGAAATTAAGACATTCTGTTTCTGACTTGTGTTGGGAAAAGAGTAGAAGAGAGAAGGACTGGAGATAAATAAGGAGAAGGAAGTTCTGAAGATTTGCAAAGCTTGCAAAGTGCTTCACAAACATCTTTTGTCCCCATAACCCTATGAGATGGGAGCTTTTATTATCCCTATTTATTAAAATAAAAATAATATCTAACATTTATATAGCACTATGTTGCAGGTTGTGTGCTAAATGCTTCACAAATATTTCATTTTATTCTCTTAACCCTATGAGGTAGGTGCTTTCATTATTGCCGTTTTAATAATAATAACAGCCACAACAGTAGTTAATATTCATATCAGAGACAGCTAGGTGACTTGGCGGATAGAGCGCTGGGCCTACAGCCAGGAAGACTGAAGTTAAAATATGACCTTGGATACTGTGTGACCCTGGGAAGGTCAGTTAACCTCTGTTTGCCTTAATCTACTGGAGAAGGAAATGGCAAACCACTTTTTTTAGGGAAACTAGGTGGTACAGTGGATAGAGATGGGGCCTGGAATTGGGAAGACCCATCTTCCTGAATTCAAATCTGGCCTCACTTAGTAGCTGTGTGACCTTGGGCAAGTCACTTCACCCTGTTTGCCTCAGTTTCCTCATCTGTAAAATGAGCTGGAGAAGGAAATGGAAAACCACTCCAGTATCTCTGCCAAGAAAGCCCAAAATGGGTTCACAGAGTCAGACAAGATTGAAAAGGGACTGAACAACAACAAAGCAGTGAATGTTTACATAGCACTTTTATGTTCCAGGTACTGTGCCGAGTGTTTCACAAATATTTCATCTTATACTGACAACCCTAGTAGGTGGGTACCCATTTTTCAGAGGAGAAAACCAAGGCAGATAGGGCTTAAGTGACTTAAGCAGGGCCACACAGCTAGTAAGTGTCTAAGGCTTGTATTGGACTCAGGTCTCCCTGACTCCAGGCCCAGTATGTCCACTGTGCTGCCAGCACAAATGTTCAGTGGGAGCAGTAAAAGGGTGGGGGGAGAATGGGATCTGAAGTGGTCAGAACAAAGTTTGACCTTTATCTGGGGTCAGTCAGCCAATACACATTATTAATCACCCTCCTATGTGCAAGGCCTGTGCTGAACCCTAGGGACATAAAACCAACTAAAACCCGAGTCCCTGCCCTCAAGGAGCTTGTACTCTAACTGGGGAACATGACCCTAAAAAGGAGCTGAAGAGGGTGAGGGGAGAAGGTCACTGGAGCAAGGGCATTTTGGAGAGTCCAGAGAAATCCCAAAGCAGTGTTGCTGGTAGGAAAGAGGAGGAAGACATGTCCTGAGCCGCATCTTGAGACAGAGAAGGGCACTGGAGCCTAGGGCCCTCCCCTCTGGTCAGTGGGTTCAAGCAGATGGGCCTGGTGGGATGGGAAGGACAACTGTCCGTTAGGAACCAAAACACCAAATTTGAGAAATGACGAAGAGGAGCCAGAGAAGCTATGAGAGAAGGCAGATGCTCTGGGGCTCTCTGCCCAGGGTCCCAAGGCATCTGCCCATCCTCTGGACACCAGTGAGAGAGACGCCTGCCATCTTCCTGTGCATGTATCCAAGACAGAGACTTGCCCAGGGGCACATAGCTAGCCTGAGGCAGGATTTGAGTTCTGATCTTCCTGACAAATCTGGCACTCAACTTGTTGCATTACCCTAGGAGAGGGGATGGATTTGAAATGCAGAAGGGATGTGACCAATGTAGGAATTTCGTAGGAGCATTTTCCTTTTGCTTCTGTTTATATTCAGTGGGAAGAAGAAAGGAGAGAAAGTGCTTGCTAATCAGAAAAAAAATTAAATTCAAAAAATTACTCTTAAAAACTGCTTTAGTGAGTATTTTGTATTTCTTGCTCCAACCCTACGTAGGAAGCAGATACCTAGGAAGCAAGAACGTTGAGTCAAATGGCAGGAGCAGTTTAGTGACTTCTCCCACCAAATCACATTGTTAATAGTGACTCTTTTTGCAGAAGCAAAGAACTGGAAATCAGGAGGTTCCTCTTCATTGGAGAACAGCTGAACAAGTTATGGGGCATGAATGTGATGGGATATACTATCATACTGAAAGAAAAAATGAAAAGCATGGTTTCAGACAAACCTGACATTTGGATGACCTGATGCACAGAGGCAGAATTATAACAATGTCTACAATAACAACACCGGGCAGGTAGGTGGCACAGTTAATAGAGTGCAGGGCTTGAAGTCAGGAAAACCTGAGTTCAAATGTGGCTTCAGACACTAGCTGTGTGACCCTGGGCAAGTCACTTAACTTTGCGTCAGTTTCTTCATCTGTCAAATGGGCTGGGGAAGGAAATGGCAGAAACCACTACCAAGAAAATCCCAAATGGGATTGTGAAGAGTCAGATACAACTGAACAACAGTGACAACAACAACTTTGTAAAGACAATGTTGAAAGACTTAAGAATGCTGATCAGTGTATTGACCAACCAAATTGCAGGCAACTAATAATGCCACCAACCTCCTACCTGGGGAATGATGGCCTCAAGATCCAGAACTTTGGAATATAGCCAACATGTTCATTTGATTTGATTTACAAGGATTTTTTTCTTTTTTTCTTTAGGGGAGATATGGAGGGAGAGAAAATAAATGCTTGTTAATTGAAAATAAGATTTAAAAACCTAGGGATATGAACAGGCAGTTTTCAGATGAAGACATCAAAGCTATCTATAGGCATATGAAGAAGTGCTCTAAATCACTTTTGATTAGAAAAATGCAAATTTAAACAACTCTGAGATACCATCTGTCAGATTGGCTAATAAGACAAAAAAGGGAAGCAATAACTGTTGGAGGGGGTGTGGGAAAATTGGGACACTAGTGCACTGTTGGTGGGGTTGTGAATTGATCCAACCATTCTGGAGAGTAATTTGGAACCAGGCCCAAAGGGCAACCAAACTGCATACCCTTTCATCCAGCAATACCACTATTAGGTCTGTATTCCTAAGAGATCAGAAAAAAGGGAAAAGGACATATGTGTGTAAAAATATAGCAGCTCTTTTTGTGGTAGCAAAGAACTAAAAATTGAGATGTTCATCAGTTGGGAAATGGTTTAACAAGTGGTGGTATATGAATGTAACAGAATACTGTTGTGCTGTAAGAAATGATGAGCAAGCAGACTTCAGAAAAACCTGGAAAGACTTATATGAACTGATGCAAAGTGAAACGAGCAGAACCAAGAAAACATTGTACACAGTGTCAGCAACATTGTGTGATGATCTGCAATGAATGACTCAACTCTCCTCAGCAACGCAATGACCCAGGACAAATACAGAGGACTCACAAAGGAAAATACTATCCACATCCAGATAAGTCTCTGGACTCTGAATGCAGATCAAAACATACTTTTTTCACTTATTTTATTATTTTTCTATTTTATTTTATTTTTAAAAATTCTATTTTATTCTTTTGATCTATTTCTTCTTTCACAACTGTGACTAATATGAAAATATGTCTTACATGACAATACACTTATAACCTATATCAAATTGCCTCCCATATTAGGAATAGGGGAGGAAAGGGAGGGAGAAAATTTTGAAACCCAAGAGCTTGTAAAAATGAATGCTAAAAATTGTCTTGACATGTAATTGGAAAAAAATACTATTAATAGAAAATAAAATAAAAACAAAGCTAGCAACAAGCTGAAGTTAGTGAGGAAAGTTAAGGACAACACAAAGAAAGATTTTTTTTCCCCTATAGGGAAAAGAGTCAGCAGGACAAACTAGCTTTTTGGGCAGTGAATAGGACAATGATAATGGGGGATGGAGGAGAAATGTTTGGTTCAAGTTTGGTTTTTCTTTAGTGAAGAGAATGACCTTTACATTGGACATGAAAGAAAAAAGTGGCAAATAGGTAGCTGATACCGAAGATAAGTAAAGCCAAGCAGCCAGCTGCATTAAGTACCTACTGTGGGTCAGGCCCTCTGCTAAGTGCTGGTGATAAGCAAAGACAGAAACATGGTCCTTGATCTCAGAGAACTCACAGTCTAATGGGGAAGACAACATGGAAATAACTAAGTTGTAGACAAGTCAGATTGGAGATAATCAGAGGGAGGGCATGGGCATTAAGGGGGATGGAGAATGACTTCCTGTAGAAGGTGGGGCTTTAGCTGGGACTTGAAGGAATCCAGGAGGGGGAGATGAAGAGGAAGAGCTTTCCAGCTTTCTGGAGGACAGTTGGAGAAAATACCTCAAGTCTTGAGATGGAATGTCTTGTTTGAAGAAGTCTAGAAGCTGATGTCAGTGATTATCGAGTATGTGAAGGGATCTGAGAGGAAGAAGATTGGAGAGGTAGGGGCCAGGTTATGAAAGGCTTCAAGAGATAACAAAAAGATATTATATTTGATTCTAGAGGTAACAGGGAGTCAGTGGATTTATTGCTCAGAACAGACTGCAGTGGGGAGAGACCTGGGGCAGGGATACAAGTAAGTCAACAGGCTCTATTATAGGCCAGAGTGGGGGCCACAGAAGAGAGAAGGGGGTGGTTATAAGAGCCCTTATGAAGGTAGAATCGACAGGATTTAGCAACAGATTAGATTTGGGGGTTGGGTTGAGGTGAAGCTAAGGACACCTAGGAATATGGCGGTAGCCTTGACGGTAATTGGTTGTTTGATTGTTGTCCTTTCTTCTCAAAGAGAATCAAAACAGCATCACCGTGTTTGAGTCAAGCTACCGTATATTTGGCCATAACTGATCAGACCAGTACAAGGTCAGAAGGTTACTGTAGGTTGAGCACAAATAATGCACATGGATATTTGGAGAGATGTCTCTAAATTTGTGCATTTCTCATTTCTTTTGAGCTACTGCAATTCTGCTTTGCTCATAGAGCACTGCGCCTTCTCTGATGCAGGCATGTCATGCTGGGCAATCCTGTGCCAGTGTCTTCTGTCTCACAACTGATTCCAGTGTTCTTCAGAGAGATCTGAAGAGTGTCTTTGTATCACTTCTTTTGACCTCCATATGAGTGCCTGCCTTGTGTGAATTCTCCATAAGATACTCTCTTTGGCAAACATGAGTGATGGAATTCAAACAACCTTGACAGTAATAGGAAAAGTTTGGAAGAGGGGAGGGTTTGGGGGAGAAGAGAATGAGTACTGAATTTAAGATATTGTCATGGTATCTCTCCTATCAATGAACTGAAGTCAGCTGGCCCAGATGAACCATATCCTCAAGTTCAAGTGACCATTGAGCCACTTTTAATCATGTTTGAAAGATCATGGAGAAACCAAATGAGATTCAGGTTATTAATAAGATAAAATCAATCACTGTGATTACATGACATTGAAAAGTTTCCATACAACTAAAATCAATGCATTTAGGATAAGGGAAGAGGCCAACTGGGGGAAAAATTGTATCAAATTTCTCAGATAAGGATCTGAAATCCAAAATAATAGGCAACATACAGACATATGTATGCATGCACACATGTAGCAAATAAACATGATATATAATAAAACATCACACAGAGACACACAAAAACAAAATCCATTCCCCAGTAGATAAGTGACCAAAGGGTGTGAACGGTTCTCAAAAGAACTACAAGCGATTACTAACCATATGAATGGATGCTCTAAATTACTAATAATAAGAGAAATCCAAATCAAAACAGCCCTAAGGTTTCATCTCACACACATGGAAATTGGCAAAAATGCCAAAAGATAGGAAGTAGTCCAGGCTGGAGGGGCTGTGGGAAGACAGGCATATTAGTACATAGTTGGTGAAATTGTGAATCCTTACAATCATTTTGGAAAGCAGTGTGGTATTACGCAAATAAATTAACTAGAATGTTACGTAGACCCAGAGATTTCACTGCTGGCAATATATACCCCCAGGAGGAGGTTACTGGTAAGAAGACAGACCCCATACGTACCAAAATTTTTATAGAACGACTTTTTTGTGGTAGCAAAGAACTGAAAAAGGAAGTATGCTCATTGACTGGGGAATGGCTAAACAAACTGCGGTTATGAACATAAAGGAATATTACTGTGCTGTGAGAAACATGTTAAGACTTAGGTGAACTGACTTAGACCAGATCACAGAAAACAGCTAACAAATGACTATGACCAAGTGAATGCAAAAGACAACCATCAGGCAATCAAAAGTAAATGTTGCCAAGTTACGAAGAACAAGCCTGGCACTGAAGAGGGGAGGTGAAAAGACAGCCCTACCTCACTCCTCTACAGAGATGGAAGGGCCACTGCTGTGGCATGCTGTTCAGACTATTTTGATGTGTTCTTTTGTTGATTTTTTTTTCCCCTTTAAAAATAATATTTGGTAGGGGTAGCTAAACAATGCAAGTAGATACAGCACTGGCTCTGGAGTCAGGGGGATCTGAGTTCAAATCCAACTTCTAGCTGTGTGACCCTGGGCAAGTCACTTACTCTCGATTGCCTCAAAAAAAAAGTATTTGTTATATGGTACTGCTCTCTGGGAAGGGAAAATGGAAGGGATTCTGGGAGAAATTCTGTTGCTCTCAAAGTAAAATAATCAATTTAAATTTAGTTTTAAAATAGGGTAGTACAGAAATTTGAAAAAAGGCAAATGTTCCAGTTTAAAAAAAAAGTGAATAATCTATAAATTATAGCAGAAGGAAAGGAAGAAACATTAAGCACCTACTGTGTCCCAGTCATTGTACTAAACGCTTTGCCAATATTCATTTTCTGGAAAAATTCTAGAAGAGGAAGCGGCCCTAACCAGGGGCCAATCATTAAATCAATTACTCTTGCTCAGCCTTTTTTCCCCCCGATAGTTACTAAAACTAGTGTTTGGGGGAAAATATCAGTTTACTTGTATTTTAGCAAAGCATCTGATAGAATGACCCAGATAAAGGCCTAAGTGGCATGCTCTTCCAACTGACAACTGAGAAAGCTGGGAGGACCAGCTTACACACCTCGGGGTCTCCCACTAGGGCATAAAAACAAAAAGTCTATGTCACACGTGAGAGGGGGTAGGCGGTCATGGTCAGGAGTCTGTGTTAACACAGCAGATAAACTGGGAGATGCAGAGGGGCTCGCCCTGTGCTGCTTGGCCCTACTCAGGCCAGTTGGAGGCCTGGGCTCATTTCCAGCCTCGTTTAATTCCCCTTGTGAATTATTTACTTCGTCCTGTATCTAATAGCTTCCTTTATACAGATTTATTTGCCTCTTGCCCTCTCCACACATTGGACTCTAAGCTCCAAGAGGGCAGGAACTGGCAGTCCTTGACCTCTTTGCATCCTCAGCATGGCACCTGGCACATATGTGTTAATGAAATGACTACTGGCTGGTTGTCAGTTTAGGAAGGGCACCAATGAGCTCTAGCGAGTCCAGAAGAGGATAACCAGGATGGTAAAGGGCACTGAGTTCACACTGGGAGGTTCAGTGGCAGGAATTCGGGATGTTTAGCTTGGAGAAGAGAACTCAGGTGGGAATGTGCAAGGTCTTCAGGCTCTTAGAAAGGGCTGTCATGTGGAAGACTGGGCTGTCTGGCCCCAAGGGAAGAGCTGAGAGCACCAGTGAGGGTGGGCTCCCAGAACAGCTCTGTGCAAACGCTTGTTTATCCTCCCCACAGTTGTGAGGTTCCTGCCCACTCTGGGCACCTGTGACGTGAAGTCAGGTCACTGAGCGAATGCTAACAGTCTGACAATGACCAATATAAGCCTTCAGAAATCCTCCCTCCCGAACCACGGACTCAATTATATCGACATTTCTTACAAAAAGCTTTATTTAAACCTGTTCAAGAGGTATGACCAGGAGACAGTGATTCAGTGTTTCCACAAAGATACAAGAGGTGTGAGCACCTGAGGCTCGAGAGCACTGAGTGAATGAACACTGGAGTGAGGTAACAAGGGTGGGCTCTGGCCCAAACCACTGCTAAGCCACAGTGGCCTGGGGGAGTGCTGATTCCTGCTGGCATTTCCTTGTGAGGTCACCCACCCCAGAACATTGACATTCCCTTCAGAAATAAAAGCTTTGCTAAATGGCTGGCACCTGCTGGGGCCTTCCATGATCATTTGGTTTTGAGACCTCAGCTGTGTGGGTCCCGAGGGTCACCAGGCACCTTAGGACCAACTGGAGGATTAAAAACAGCCCCAAGCAATAACCAAACTTAGAACAAATGGTGGCCACTTATCTACACACTGGTCAGTCCTCTGGGCAGCCTGGCCACAGCTGAGATGGGTCCCTAAAGGGCCCTTTTCACATGATCTACACCGAAGTGTTGGTGATTAAAAAGAAAATGCCTTTATAAGCCTGTGTCATTGCATTTCTACTATGTACACCCCCCCACCCATCCCCTTCCCTGCAGTAATTTTGGGTTTAAAATGGTGTGCTCAGTGTGCATGAGGGCCAGGGCTTCCTGCGAAAGCCTGGGTCAGCCAACGGGGGCAGCCCCACCACGCAGGCCACTCCACTGCCACATCCATGAAAAGTGACAGCAAAGTCACTAGTAAGAAAAGCCCCCTTCATGGGGCCCAGCTACCTGAGACACAGACCAGTCCACAACCAGGGTCTGGGATTAACTTAATCTTGTTCTTTGGACTGCGGCCAATCTTCTGCGCCTACCTTTACGCCCTCCCCATTGCGGTAAATGCCAGAAGGTTTGATGGCCAGTCAGCGGCCACAGTGGCCAGCCCGGCTCCTCAGGATCTGCCTTGCTAGAAGGAGATCTTCAAGCAGGGTGAGTGGAGAATGTTTTAGAAGAGCGTGTAATGAAGACCGTGTGGGGCAGTTCCCGTGGCGTGAATCAGCTGCAGATGCATCAGGTCGTGCCGCGTCATCGGCTTCCTGGGGGCTTCATATGGGCTTGTACAGCAAGGTGGTGACGTACTTCTTCTTGTAGCGGTGGGTGGCGCTGAGCACCATCACGCCATCCTTGATGGAGAGGGCGTACAGGTGGTTGAGCATGACATGGTTGGGCTCAGGCAGTAGAGCTGGGTCACACTGGGGGAATGCAAGGGGAAAAGTCATGTAAGACCCACAAAGGGAAGCCTGGGGGAGAAGGAGCATGCTTTCTCTTCTCTGCCCCAGAGAGCAGAATAAAGAGGGGAGAGAAGGGAGAAAAAGGGGGGAGGGAAGGAAAGAGAGGAAGAGAGAAAGGACCGAGAAAGGGAGAGGAGAGGAAGAGAGAAGGAACAGACAGAGATAGAGGAAGGGGGGAGGGGAAGACATTCCAGTGGAGACTGGAAACTCCTTCTCTTTAAGGACCTCCTTTTTCGGAGCAGCCAGGGAGTGTGGACAGCAGGGTGATTGTCCTTTACCCCATGGATATCATGGTGGTAGAATACAAAAGAACAGGCTCTGGTTGGCTTTAAACTCTTGGGCTTCTGCCCTCTCACACAGTCTGGAGGAATTGCCAAGGAAGGATGTTGGAACAGCATTAGTGGGCAAAGCAGGACAGCAGGCACTGAATTTCTGACCCAGTCGTGCTACGTGTCCAACATCAACTTTCCATCCCAGAAAAAAACCCCAGCCTTGGTTTCCACTTGGAGTGAAAGCAGACTTCTAGGCTATCAGAAGAATTTCAGGGCGAGGTCCAAAGTGCAAGAAATTGTCCTGCTCCTTCCTCTCAGGGGCAGTTTTAGTCACTCTGGTCTCTGTGGAAGCCAGGAAAAGTCAACACAACCCTGGGCTCTTGACTTCCAATCTGGAAGATGCTGTGCTAAATGCACAAGCTAATTCTGGCTGTGTCAAGAGGGCAGTCGCATCTCACAAGACGGACTGAGCTAGATAACCAAACTAGTAACACTTCTTCCTAAGAGACTGAAGAGCTGCCCTGAATGAGAAGCAAGGCCCCTTAAAGCACAGATGAGCTGGGAGACAAGTTTGTTTTCTTGGTGATGGTGGTTGGCAGAGGAAGGGCGAAGGGTCTCCTAATACTATGACCCTTCTGGTTCTGGGCATAACTTATTCAAAGAACAGAAAGGCCAGATCATTTCCACAGTTAAACATACAAAAAGAGAGTTTAGTTGAATAACAGAAGTTATTTCACAAAATGGAAACAAAAACCAGTGGAGTAAATATCTTGCACCTGACAGCTAAGTGGCCATTGGCTGGGGGGCAGCCTTGTCTGCCGGCTGCTCTGCCAGGCCAGAGAATGGAAAGGCCCACCCCTGCCTTGGGCACAGAGCAGGAGACCCACAAAGCCTCTGTACTCACTGAGATGCCCGTGTCCTTATTCAGGATGACCTGGAGCAGGTGTGGGGGAAGGATGGGTGGAGTTTTGAAACGTTCCTCTGGTTTACAAGCATAGGGCTCCTGATGATAGGGTCCTGGTGGTGAACTGGATAGCTCTGCCAAGAAGAACGTGATTAAAAAGACATTTCATTTAAGCAGCTGATACTGATGAGAAAAGCTCATTTCATTTGATGGTTACATTGGGTGGTTTGGGTCTTCCCTTGTTTGTGCTACACCACAGAGTTAAAGGGAATGAAAGTTTCCAGAGAAAAGGCTTTGGTTAAGGGATTGGCACATGTTTCAGAAGTGGCCACTGAAGCCTGGGCATCAGGGCACAGACAGAAATGGAGCACAAGCCTGCCAGTCAGGGCCAGGCAACCAAGGCCCTTCCCAACCTGTTCGAATCATGACCCAGGCTCCCTCTGGGGAGCTGCAGCAAATCCTCAGGTGAGATCTGGGCAGAACAAAGAAGGAAATCCCAAGCCAGAGGCGCCAGCAGGGGCACCAAGGTGGCCCAAACCACTTTGAAACTTTTTTCTATAGAACACTCGATGAAAAGCTTCTTTTTGTCCCTGTTGTCAGTGTTGTTCCAGGATAGTCTGGCTGATTGCTGGCAGACAGCCTGGACTGGCCTGGCCGACACGGAGGCCCTGTCCCCCACATGAAGATTCTGTGGGGCCACAAAGGTGCCTCGTTGTCAGGGGACGGTGCCATGGCCTCATCACCACCACCTTTCCAACTTCAGCCTGACAGGCCATGTGTGACTGACTGGGGATTCCACCATGCTGATTATGTGGCTGTCAGGTTGGGTTCAAAGTAAAGTCTGAGGAATCCTTTCCTCCGTGCTAGCGGAGCACCTGTTCATTCCCAGGACGTTCACTTCCTCAGGAGCTTGCTCATACTCCTATAACTTAACTACAATCCCAGCAAGGAAATGCTACAAAAGTTGTCAAGTGCAGGAAACTGAGCAGAACAGAGAGAGCAATGAAAGCCTACAAGGTTCAGGTACATTTTTCATTATGTTTCCCAGTAAGTAGAGAGGCAGGCCCCTGCACAGAAATCAGGGTAAGCAGGCTGCTATTTTCACAGGTCAGAAATCATCAGCGGCCGTCTCTATTTCAGTCATGAATGCCTTCTTACCTGGATAGTTGCTATGTTTTAGGCTTTCAAGTCCTGCCTGAGATTACACTAATCAGCCACACTTTCTCTCACCAGAGGCCACTGCAATTTTCAAATTCAATGAAAATAACAGGAGCCCACGAGGACAGATCCTAATGATTATGATTCATCCGCAGCATAAGAGCCAAACGCAGCACAAACTTACTCCTAGGGAGAAGAGTTGCCTGAAGAAACTGGCTTGGTAAGTGATCCCCATCATTGGTTAAAACCCCATGCAGGGAGGGGAGAGGCAGTGTGTGTAATGACTCAATTATAAACACACCTCCAAGCCTAAACTATAGGTTCTATTTGTGTTCCAATGTAATCTGCCACCAATGAAGAGTCTGTGCAGGAAGGCCAAAAAGCACAAGCAGCTTCTGAGCACTCCCACCCAGGAGGCCAGGTGGAGTCTAGTCACATCCTGCCCCTTGAGCCCAGCTATCTGCTGTTAGGCAAGAAAAGTTATGCTTGGCCTCCTCCTGTCCCCCTAAGCGATTCTAAAACTACTAATTTACAACACAAATAAAGCCAGCTTCTATGAGCAGCCTGGAAACCAGAATCTTCCAGTCACCCTCAGACATACGTCTAGCACAGGGTCACCTACACTGGTCACCCAGCCCCGGGCAGCAGCCGTAGCCACGGGAGCCCATCCTGAGGGTCTATCTCTTCAATCTTTTCCCCAGCTTGAGACTGACCACTAGGACTAATGTTTAGTGTCTGCTTTTAATGGGTTAGTCATAAAAGAACAAAAATGACAGTGAATCAGCAGTAAGCCAGGTTTGAGAGTCAAAGGAAACAGGTTTAAAATTTGGTTTTTGAGTTTAATGTTCAAATGACCCTCGGGAAGCCATTTAACTTTCCTCCCTGGTACAAAAGAGGGCTGGCCCAGGGATTTGTCCCAAAGCCCTTTCCAGCTCTAAATCCTGTGATCCCAAACAAAATAACTATCAATCAAAGAAAGGTGAATTTCAGCAAGCGACCCCGTCCATTCCTCGTGTGTTCAATGTTCCCTGCATTTGATGTACAAATTCAGACAGCCCTTGCTGTGTGGCTGCGCCCTGAGCTCCCACCTCCTAGTATGGTGTAGAAAAGAACTAGGGTCCTACCAGACACATCGGAGCACTTTTGGGAATCCACCATTAAAGCGTCAAACACTTCAAAGTCAGTTTTCTTCACCTGAATGACGTTGTTAATTGTGCCAAGCTGGCTGGTCACTACTGGCTGGGAAGAGATAGAGAAGGAGAAATCACAATGTGGGAGGCCTCCTGCAATCACTGGTTTGTGTCCTCATCTACCGGCTAAATTCATGGCTTGTCTTAAGTTACAAACAGTGTCAACTGATGCCATCACCTGGCTCAGACTTGGCTGAGATGGCCTGAGGACTGGGGCTCTGTGTGCAGCAGCCTACAAGGCAATGTCTGGTTCTTAGAACGATACCATCTAGAGAAGAAGGAAATCGTACCTCAGAGGCATCGTAGGTCCACTGACCGTCCACAAAGAATTTGTACTGATGTTCTCCTTCTGGCAAATCCAGGATTGCTACAAAGTTGTTATGGCTGTAATGTCAAAGGAAGCAAATGATTTTGGTTCGATCACCCCCTGCAGCTCCCACTTGTAAAAAGAAAATACTCTCAGTGACTTCACTGAACCACCCTTGCAAAACAAATGAAGAACACCCCCATCCAAAAGGAAGACATCTTGGCTGCATCAGGGATGACATTTTTAGACAATCAAGACAATGCAGCAGAATGTTTTAAACAGACTGGGGTTGCAGGACCCAGCACAGGCTCTGAAGCATCATGAGATTCCTTAATTTTTATATTTCATTTGGGGACTGCCAGATACTGCCAAATTCCAGAATCTTTCTTCTCCTGCATCTGCTTTAAAGGCTACGAGAGAACAGTACTGAAGAGGGCCACACACAAGATGACCGTGCTCCTGCCGGAGAGCCAGACTCACCCTGATGCCTGGAGTGGGACGGGTTCACGGCCAGTTTGGTTTGAAGAGGAAGCCCGAATACTAGAAATCGGTTTAAAAAAATAGGCTGTTTCCAGCCTCTTCTCTTAAGGCCACATTGGACTCTTCGGGTCATGAATCTGACTGGGCTGACCACGATCTTTCTCCTGCCACCCTGGAGGCCATGGGTCCCATTAGAGAAAGCTTTTTTAATACATAATTGAAATCAGAATCTACTGGGTCAGTCCAGGCCACAGAAAGGCATTCTTGGATCCCTGACAATGACTACTATTAACCAGAAATTCATTTTTCGAGGAGCCGCCCTAGCTGAAGAACGCATGTTCCTATATCCAAGGGAAAGATGTTATGAATGTTTAAAGAACAGGAAGTCTTCCGCTAAATATAAAGAGGTTATTTCTAAGGCGAGTTGGCTAGACCCCAGAAATCTGGGTGTGACCTTCTGAACCACACAAGCAATTTTCCTGTTCAGCGTCTTCAGCCAAAGCTGGCATTTATGGAGTTCCATCAAAAAGACAAGTGAGTCAAGTTCCATTAGAATTCAACTATAAAAACTGCCCAGAATACCTTCTTGTGAGGGGTAGTTTCGTCCAGTTATTGAAGGATCCAGATAAATAGACCTCTTTTCCTCCCCCTGTCCAGCGAAACACAGTCGGGCGAGCTTGGGTGGGAGCTCGGTCATTCACTTCTAGATCATGCTGCCATGCAAGGAACTCTTCCTTTTCTGGAGCCTAGAAACACAGTGATTCACAGCATGCTGAGCCCCCTAGTAAGAGCAATAACATTAAGCAAAGATAATTTTTCTAGTTCTCCTAAGGGAAAGCACTCAATTAGTTTGAAAAGAGAAACCAATCCCAAGAGTGGGTTAATTATTGCCAATTAACTATCCTAAGTGAGATTTATGGGGCACAAATTTATGAGTTACTATCTTAGAGCCATCAACTCATAAAAAACTTTTGAGTTACAAAGGGTAGATAAGAGTCACAAAAATAAAAGGTAACTTTTGTAGACTATTCATTTAATATTTTAACCATGTAACCAGCAAGTACTTTTATATGCAGCCCCTCAAACTTACTTGCTGTATGACCCTTGGCAAGTCACCTGTATGCCTCAGTTTCCTCATCTGTAAAATGAGCTGGAGAAGGAAATGGCAAACCACTCCAGTATCTTTGCCAAGAAAACCCAAAATGGGGTCAGAGGTGATTGAAACAACTGAACAGCTGCTAAACGGGCAGAACTTTGTTCTATTTAAAAAACAAAACCAAGAACACGTCTTTTTCCCCCCACTTCTAGTACTGCGTGTAGCTAGGATACTGAGATGTTGCTTTTCAATGACTTATCTTTCCCTCCCTCCCAGTCCAAATTTACAAGCTCTATGGGGCCAAAGGCCAGGCAGATACAAGTATGGATTTGGAGCCACAGAAGCCCAGGTTCTAACCATGCCTCCTCAAAGGCTTTACTAGCTGGGTGACCATGGGCAAGTAATGACCTCACATACAAATGGAGAAATAAACCCCCCTGGCTGCACATCTCACTGGGTTACTGTGAGACCACAAGGAGACACTGGGCAAGGAGACTCTGAAAACCTTCAAGTGTCAAATTCAAAAGGAACAGATTTCAAAGGGTGATAAGCAGACTCCACTAGGGAACGTGGACACGCAGCAGTCACTGGGTCCAACAACTGAGAAGGGTACAAGACTGAGGGGGGAACCCCCTACCTCCTAACTGCCAAGCGGTACAGGTGTTTCAAGCTGGGTGGCACAGACCTCCCATCCCCTCCTGGTCCATGGGCCTAGGCCTTCAGGCCCATGACCCTTCTGTAACCTTCTCCCAATGGGTCTAGAAGGGCGCAGAGGGGCAGGGTGTCCGGAGTCCCCTCCTGGGCTCACTCTCTCACACCCCTCACACGGACTGGACGAGAAGATCCCCCAGTTTCTTCCCATACCCTGGGCCAAAGCCACAGGACGTCCCCATGGCCTTGAGGGTGTCACTGCAGAGCTGGCAGGGAGGGACTCTGAAGGGGGGTGAATGGGGCCCTCGGACTCTCCTCTGAGGAACAGGAGCTCAGGACTTTAGCCCCCTTCCCCCTCCAAATTAATTCTTCTTGGTTCTTTTATATAAAACGTTTTTATTTAACTTTTACCATACTCTGAACTACACAGGTGGGGCCTGGGGTACACGGGGAGGCGCCCACCGGCACAGCCTCAGTCTCCCAGTCTGTCCTTTCTCTCCGTGACCCCTCTTCTCCCTCGGCAGTAAAGGGGCTCCGGGGCCAATGAACGGCACTCAATCTGGGTCTCCCCTCCACACCCAAGGTTCCCGCCAAGAAGGGTCCCGTGGGGTGCCCCCCACCAGGCAGGTCCCTACCTTGATCTCCTCCGAGTGGAAGAGGTCGGCGTCCTCGGGGCTGTCCATCATGATCTTGGGCCGCTCGCCCCCCTCCTTGGTGGTGATGGCGCCCCCCGTGCTGTCCCTGCGGGGGGTCTTGTGGCCCCCCTGCCGCTCCATGCCCGCCCTCTCGCTGCTGGTGTTGCCCATGATGAGTCTGGGGAACACAGCGGAGACCAGGCGCTGGGCGCTGACCCCTGGGGGGGGGGGGAAGGCAGCCCTGGGGGACCCCGGCACTAACCGGACAGGCCCGGACACGTGACACGGCAGGAGAGGAAGGGGGCGTCTCGACAATGAAAGGTCACACGTGGGGGAGGGAATCACACTGGGGACCCCGGTGGGGGAGGGGGCGTCCTGACACTACCGTGCGTGTCACCCCCAAACTGATGGGAATCCCCACACTCACGCTGCCAGGAGCACGCGCGCGCACCCACAGACGGCGGGACCCCGATATGTCACACAAAGGGGACACACGCCCAGCGCAGGGACCGCGGCCCGAGACCCTCCTCCGGCTCTTTACCTGCTGTAGCCGCTACTGCTGCCGCCGCTAGAACCAAAAAAACCCCCGCCAGGCTACGAGGCGACGTCTTCTTCCCGTGGAGCAGCTTCCGCTTCCGGTCTCTAGTCCCTGCTCCGAGCGCCAGAGAGCCCTCGGGGCGGAGCGCTCGCGCCGGCCTGGAGATTCCACTTCCGCTTCCGGCGGTTGCGAGGCCGTGAGACGCCCTAAGGCGGGACCTGGGGAAGGGCAGGGCGAGCAACCTCGCACTTCTGCTTCCGTTTGGGGGGGAGGGGGAAGCTGCCAGAGGGCGGGGGAAGGGGGCGTGGCTGAGGGTGGGGCTCCCTGTCAGGCCTGCGCAGTCGGACGGTCCCAGAGCGAGCCTCTGATCCTGCGCGCAGATACTCTCCCGCAGGCCTCTACCCAGATGTAGCTCACATTTTTGCAGGAACGCCTCTAGGTGGCGCTGCGCCTATAACGTTAATCTTCGAATCAGAAAAAGTGCGAGTTCGAATCCACCCTCAGACCTTCACCTAGCAGCGTGACCCTGGGCAGTGTAATTAACCTCCTCAAGCCTCAGTGTCCCCACCTGTGCAAACGTCTTTCTCCAAGAGTTGTTGGGATTCGATAACAGCAAACTTGAAAGCATTCTATAAATGCTTCCACTTAGAACAGTTCTATCCCCACCATTTTGCAGAGGAAGCTACATACAACCCATCTCATACCTGGTATCTACTTTGTACCTTTTTCTAGAAGAAAACCTGCGCCCAGTTTTTACCTCTGCTAAAATGAAGATGCTGGACTGACTATGTGACCTCCTAGATCCCTTTCATGTCTACAAAGCTAGATTCTACTAAGTTGATCATATCAATCCCTTTTAGGGGAGACCTGAAGCATGGGTTGCATCTTGGCTTTATTTAAGATATTTTCTGCTCCCTGAAACTCTGGGGTTGGGGCAGTGACTCAGATTGTGTCAGAAGAACCAGATCCCCTTTCTTAGGAGTAACACCCCATCCCATTCCAGGACTGAATCTGGGGCTCTACGTGAACCCTAATGGGAGGGATGGGGTGGGGTGGGGGTAGCATAAGGATCAGGGCCAGGATTTCATGCTCTCCCGATTCAGCATCCTTCCTCCTTCAAACAGTGGTGCCCTGTTCAGACCAGAGCCCTGCCCTAGTGGACAGGCTCAGACTCCTTACAGAAGGATGAAAGGGTTCTAGTGTTGGGAGGGACTTGAGAGAACATCCAGACCAATGACCCCTAACCTGGATTTTCAGTTCAGCAAAACCCACATCCTGACTCATTAGTGGTAGATAAGTAAAGTGACTTCTGTAGTGTCCATTCAATTTAACAAGTATTTACTAAACAACTGCAGTGATACCTTCCACATCATGACTTTCCCCATTGTGGTTTCCATAAATATCAGCTAGGCAGAAGAGATTAAATGGGAACTTTCTGGGAGTTTTGTCGAAGTCACTGAAAACACACAAAGGCCAGCAGATGACATGGAAAAATTTAAGAAACTCAGAAATGCATAGAATATACATATAATATTGTATAACCTCAGCACATTTTTGTCTTTTAATATCATAATAATTTAGACTTCTCTGTTATGGAGGGTCAAAAAATTTTACATTTATTTTCCAGATCAAAGAGTGGAAAGGTAGGGGGTAGGGTGGGGAGGGCCATGCCCCTAACCCCTATGATGTGGGAAGGATAACCATGCTACAGATAATGATAGGTATTAGGGATTAAAAAGAGATAGCTGTATAATGCTTTAAGCTCCATCTTTTGACATTGGATTCTCCCAACAACCTTGGGAGGTAAAATACTATCATTATCCCCATTTTACAGAAACAAAACCGAGAGGGACAGAGGTCAGATGACTTTCCCAGGGTTACATAAGTAGTGTCTAAGAGGCAGAATTTGAATCCAAATCTTCCTGACACGAAGTCACTCTACTATTCTGCCTCATCCGATCTTTTTATTTCTGCTCTTTGAACGCCTCAGTAGCTGTACCAAATCTCTTCAGTCATCAAGCCCTCTCCGAGCACCTTCCGTCATCTTCCTGCCTCCAAGGGGAAGAGCTCACCTCCTCCTTTAGTGTGAATCTGCAGTGCAGTCACTGCTTTCACACCCTTGCACACCTTAGAAGCCTCTGACACATTCACTTGCCCTTTCTGCTCTTCAGGCTCAGGGGGCAGATAAAAGGGCATTTCTTCCCACCCAGTTGGACTCTTCCCATTGTGGCTTCCAATGATTCCAAGATCCTCCCTCTTCCCCAGATCCTCTAGGACTGGGATTTGTAACCTAGGACTCAAGGACGGATCTTAGAGGAATCTGGACCGGGTGAGAAAAAGTGAAATTGGGCATTTCCTTCAATTATTTAAAAACATTATTCTCAGAAGGGCCCAGAGGCTTCACCTGAGTGCCAAAGGGGTGCATGAAACACTCAGGAAGCATTTAAATATCCACTATGTGCCTGGCACTGTGCTAAGTCTACAATTATCTCATTGGATCATCACAGCACCGCAGGGAGGTGGATGGTATTATCAGCTCCATTTTACAGATGAGAAAACTGAAGCAAGCAGAGGTTAAGTGACTTGCCCAAGGTCACACAGATAGAAAGTAGCTGAGACCAGATTTGAGCTCAGGATTTTTTGACTCCAGGCCCAGCCCAGCAAGGTATCTTTCTGTCTCTCTGTCTGTCTGTCAGTCTCTGACTCTGTCTTTCTGTTTCTCTTTCCCTCTGTCTCTCCTCTCTCTCTGTCGCCTGTCTGTCCATCTGTCTGTGTCTCTCTCTATCTCTCTGTCTCTTTCTTTCTGTCTCTGTCTCTATTTCTCTATCTTTCTGTCTGTCTGTCTGTTTCTCTCTGTTGCTGTCTCTCTCCTCTCTTGGTCTCTGTCTCCTTTATTTCCCTGTCTTTGTCTCTTTCCTCTCTCTGTCTCTCTCTCCTCTCTATCTTTCTGTCGGGCTCTCCTTTCTCTTGTCTCTGTATCTCTCTCATTTCTCTGTCTCTCTCTGTCTTTTACTGTCTCTGTCTCTTTGTCTCTATCTCTCCTCAGTATCTCTGTCTCTTTCCTTGGTTTCTCCCTCTGTCTCTGTCACACACACATGCACACATGCACACACACACTCACACTCAACAACAACCACAACACCAGAAGCAGGGCAGTGGAATTAAGTGGAGCTGGGAAAGGCTTTCTGTAGAAAGTGAGATTTTAAGTTGACCCTTAAATCTGGGAAGGCAGGAGGGAATGAGGAAGTGAGGGGCATGGGGGCAGCCTGAGCTAGGGTGCCTGGGGTCTGCAGCTGGAGGGTCTTGTGGGAGGGAGAGCAAGGAGACCAGTGCCTCTAGATTGTAGAGCCTATGGGGCTGGGCTAGGATAGGGGATATATGAATAAGACAAAGGTAGCAAAGGGCTAGGTTAGGAAGGACTTTGAATCCCAAACAAAGGGTTTTCTATCTGATTCTGGAGCTTATTGGGCTACTCTAGAACTGATTGATGGAGTGGAGGAGCATGATCAGACTTGAACTTTGGGAAAATCACTTTAGAGACTGAATGGAGGATAGGAGTGGGGAGAAACCAGAGGCAGGCAGACCCACCTGCGGCTATTGGCTGGTCCAGGTGTGAGGTGGTAAGGACCTGAACTGGGTGGGGGCAGGATCAGCCCAACACACGAAAAGGTTGAGGATCCTTGTCATTCACTCTTTACCATGTCTTCAATGTCTATTTATCTCTAGGTACTTAAGAAGACACTACCCTAGCCTTAAAAAAAAAACAACCCCCCAAACCTTCCCAATCTCTCCCTTGACCCAGCTGTTCCCTAAAGCTATGGGTCTCCTTTAGTGCTCAGTTCTGAGAAACGATAGTTTAAAGTCTCAGGGTTTGATTAGTTTTGATGAATGGCTTTTTCTGTTTGTTTATTTTAACTATGCTGCCAGGGATGGCTTGCTGTGAAGGAGAGGCGGAGAGGTACATTGAGAAATGAAGGTGAGGTAAAAATGAAAAGACAGGGGTCGAAGTGAGATTAGAAAGAAAGAAAGAATATTTTCTAGTCTTGCATGGATTCCTCACACTCACTCTCTTCCCCTGGCCATCCAGCTTCCTGACAAAGGTCGCCAGTGATCTCTTGGTTGCCAAATCGGATTTGTTTTTCACTTCTCATCCTTCATTTTCTTGTGACTTTTCATCTTTTTAAATTATGGAGTCTTTTTCTGTCTCCTCCTGGAGACTCTCCCTTTCCCTGGCTTTGGCAATGCTGCCCTCTCCTGGTCCCTCTCTTCTTAGTCGGACCCATCCTCTTTCCCGTTTGTCGGATCCATTAATTTTGTGGCCTCTAAACATGGTGTACCACTTTCTCCTTCTCCCTTTGCTCTTCCTCCTCCTCCTCTTTCTCTTCCTCCTCACCAAAGCCCACCCATCTACATTCATTCACAATCACATCATTCTCCCCCTTCTCCCAATCTCCAATCTTCCCTAATCTGCTAGTCCATTCCCTGCTGCCTACAAACACGCCCAGCCTATCCTTAAGACAAAACAGAACAGAAAGCCTCCGAACCCCCATTAGATCCTAGAACGCCTACTGCCCATTGTCCTGTGTCTCCCTTCCTTTTCTCAGCCAAATTCCTTGAAAAATCTGTCTACATTTGGTACCTCTCATATCTCTCTCTCTCTCTCTCTCTCTCTCTCTCTCTCTCTCTCTCTCTCTCTCTCTCTCTCTCTCTCTCTCTCCTAAACCTTCTACAATCAGGCATCCAAACCTTGTCACCAAACCACCACTGCTCTTTTCAAAGTTACTGAAGAAGCTTTACTTTATACATTCAACAAACAGCCTCTTCTCAATCCTCATCCTCCTTGGCTTCTCTGACTTTTGACTCTCCTGATTCCTCTCCTCCTGGATATTCTCCCGTCTCTGGGCTGTCAGGAGCGTTTCTCCGCATCTGCCATTCCTCAGTGTCTTCTGCCAATTCATCACCCAGGTCACAACTGTGGGTGTTCCCAGAGTTCTCGCTGGGACCTTCACTTTTCCTTCCCTTTCTCTCTTCACTCTGATGAATATGGTTTCATCAGCACTCACAGTTTCAACTACTGCCTCTTACTTTCCTCTCTCCCCTCTACCTCCTGGCTTCTCTGGTTTTCTTAAAGACTCAGCTCAAATCCCACATTCTGCAGGAGGCCTCTCTGGATCCTCCCCTAGGGCTAGTAACTTCCTTCTGAGATTTCCCTTTATTGTGGTCCAATGTTTAACACTTCTGATGTGGACTTATGACACTGATGGGTTCTGTCCTCTGAGGCCAAACAGCAAATCTTAGTGATGCTTTAGGCTTGAAATGACACTAAAATTTTTGGGAGACTATATGCTGTGTGTGTGTGTGTGTGTGTGTGTGTGTGTGTGTGTGTGTGAGAGAGAGAGGGGGGGGAGAGACAGAGAGAGGGAGAGAGAGGGAGAGAAAGAGGGAGAGAGAGAAAGAGAGAGAGAGAGGGAGAGAGAGACAGAGACAGTAGACACACAAATACTATATATACACACTTATATACATACATGCACACACACACATATATATACACACATGTATCTCCTATGTATACATATGGACACCCTGTATACTGTGTGTGTTTGTGTGTATATTTATTGTTGTTTTAGTCATTTTTAAAGTCATATTTGACTCTCTGTGATCCCATTTGGGGTTTTCTTGGCAGAGATACTGGAATGTTTCACCATTTCCTTCTCCAGCTCATTCGACAGATGAGGAAATGGAGGCAAACAGGGTGAAGTGACTTGCCCAGGGTCACACAGCTAGTTTCTGAGGCTGGATTTGAACTCAGGAAGAGGAGCCTTCCTGACTCCACACTGAGCACTCTATCTGATGTACCACCTAATTGCTCCATATGTGTATGTATATAAAATAGTATATATATGTATACCCAATATGCATATATAATCTTCAAATATATGTATACTCTGTATACATATACAGAATGTGTGTATATGCCTATTATTATTTATCAGGTGTAAAAATATTATATATTTATCATAGATAATATTTGCATGTAACCCCCTCCATTGGAATGTGAGCTCCCTGACGGCAGGATCCATGTTTTTTCCCTCCTTTTTTCTTTTGGTATCCATGGTACTTAACCCAGTGCCTGGCACATACTAATCCTTTGATAAATGCTTTGTTGACCGGCTGACTCTAGACATCTATCTAGATACAAGTTGGCCTAGGCGGCCTCTGAAGTACTTTCCAAGGCTGAAATTCTGTGATTCTTTTCTTCATAGGCCACTGTCCTTTTTTGGTCCCTGGTCCCCATTTTGGAGGATGTGTTGGGTAAGTTTCCAGGCTCTAAGGGCTTTTAGGCTGACCTTTGAGAGCTGGATAATCTTTCAGTGAAGTCCCTGGCCTTCCTTGCCCTCTTGGGGTGGGGGTGGTGGTTCTTGATGGTGTCAATAGCTCAAAATTAGAGACAATGAAATCCCTAGGGGAGAAAATGAACCTCTTTCTCATGGACAGTCGGATAAAATTCAGATATGTCTCGCGGCTCCTCAGGCCTGCTCATTTGCTCCAGCACACCCCCACATTTTTCCATTCTAGAATATTCTCTTAAGCCCTTTCCCAGTTACCTTTGTTAATTCTGCCCATGTTGGGTCCTGATGAACCACCAAGCATTAGAAGCATGAGGGGCTGTGGGGATGATCATTCACTTACTGTCTCTTACATCCCCTTCTCACCATCCACATGGTCACCACACTAGTTAAGACTCATATCACTTCTTACTTAGAAGATGTACTATCCTCCTCATTGATTCCTCTGCCCCAAAGTCTCTCCTCTATTCAATCTATCCTCTGCTCAGCTGCTCAAGCCATTTCCCTAAATTGCAAATCTGACCACATCTTGTCCCTCTCTCTCCTCCTTGTTAAATGACAAGGGCTCCCTATTACCTTGAGGATCAAATATAAAGTTCTTTAGCATGCCCTCAGATGAGAGCTGGCTGGTGATTGCCTGCTCTGGAGGAGAAAAACTAAAGGAAAGTCTTTGTTCCTCCTGCTTTTGTGACCTAAAATGTCCTTATCTACCTTTCTCCTTCACAGTCTTCCTCATCCTTCATGGTCTCAGTGCCAAAGCCAACTATTCCAGGAAGCTCTCTCCTCCCCCAAGAAATGATCTCTCCTAACTCTAAGTTCTCATTCTCATCCATGCCCTGCCCCCTCACTGTGGGTGTTCCCCAAGGCTCTGTCTGGGCTTTAAATCTTCTCTCTACGTGTCTGTTCTTTCTATCAGTGACCTCATCAGCCATGGGTTTAGCGATCATCTCTATGCAGATAGCTCACCTCTACATGGCCAGCTCTAGTATTCCTCCTGACCTACAGTCCCACATCACCACTTGCCTACTAGATATCACAAACTGAATGTCCCATAGATATCTCAAACCTAGCATGTCCCAAACAGAACTCAGCATCTCCCTCTCTCAATCTCCCTCCCCTCTCCCAATGCCCCCATTTCATCTTCCTGGACACCCAGTAGACGGCTCAGCTTCAAGACTAATGCCAACCCATCTCTACTTCAGTTAGGTTTGTTTCATCATTTCTAAACACCAAATTCTTTAGCATGGAGTTACTATATTGGTGGTCCACACAAGTAGCCCAGGGTCCCTCAGATGGGGCTGGGAAAACTCACCTGTTTTCCCTCTTTATAACAATACAAACATTTTAGAGCTGGAAGAAAACCTCGCTGCCATCTAGTCTAACCCATACTAAAAATGACATTCTCTCTATGACACTGAAAAGTGGTTATCCAGTAACTTTTTAAAGGTAATCTGAGGCCTGAAAGGAGTCAGACAGGACTTCCCACTCCATTCTGGAACAGCTTTCATTTTTGGAAAGTATTTTTCTAACTTTGAACTTAAATTTGCCTGTTTGTGATTTCTACCCATTGCTCCTGGTTCTATCCACTGAGGACAAATAGCAAATCTAATACTCCTTCCTTTCCAATGTTTCCAACCTTTATTATGTTCTCTTCTCCCTATCCACCTCCCCTTCCCTCAGGCTGAGCCACCTCATTTCCAAGCTTATCATCCCAAGTTCCTTCAACTTGTCCTCATCTGAAATGGTTGGACTCAAAAGTGTGCTGGAGGCAGCTCGAACCAGCTTGCTAGAGGCAACTGTCCACTTTTCTTTGTGAACATTTACACCTCAGAAATTGGTAAATGCTAAAAATCAAGACTTCATGCATTATTTTGTTGCTTTTCTAGAGCAATGTTGTCAAACTCAAATGCAAACGAGGGCCACTGATCTATCATACTGACTTCATTTTAAGATGTGATATTATCTAGATTTTATCGTACTTTTGTTTATTTTGTTAAATATTTCCAAAGACATTTTAATCTGGTTCAGGTGGCACTAGGGAGTGCTATGAGTGTTGTGAGCCAATTGTGGTCCAGTGTTTTAACACTTCTGGTGTAGACTTATGAAAGTGATGGGTAAAAATGTTGATAATGCAGATTAAATTGAAAAATGTGTTTGTGGGTATACTTTTTGGGGAGCCAGTTGTTAAAGCAGGCATACCCCTAGTACCTTGTCAGTGACCTTCCAGTATGGCAGTATGGCACCCAGGATGAAACTTAATGCTTCAGATTTATTTTCTTCAGGGCAGAATGTAGTAGGACTGTCATCCCTTATTACTGGGAGCTCTGGCCCTCACTTAACGTAGTTCGTGTTGACATTAACTTCTTTGGCCCTGCTGTTCAGTCACATTGAATTTGTGGTCTGAAAGAACCCCTCATTTGCAGACAGACTATGAAGTGGTCAGAAACTAGTTAAGTAGAAATTTCATGGACTTAAGAATGAAGTAGCCAGGAAATAGTTAAGTGATACTTTGTGAAATTAGAAATCAGCAAGTTAGAAGACAATGAACCTGCCTATGGTCCAGGCTGGGGTGTGGGAACCAATCTAGGTATTCATTTTTCTTCTCCTACGTGCTCAGTTCATCATGCCACGTACCCCTCTCTGTTTACCCTACAATCCCCTATCTAAAGATGTTCCTATTGTTCATTCTTCTTCATGTTCTGTCATTATGCCCTGTAATCACAAACTCCCTTGCCTCAGCAACTTACTTGTACCTCCAAACAATGGGACTATGTGGTATAAAAGGGTCTGTACTTCTGGATTAGGTGCTGCTCTCTATTTTCTTTCTGATTGGCATATGAGAGGCAGCCACCAGCTGGCTAAATTAATTATAATTAAAGCTTCTTAAACTTTTGATTGGATTCTGTGGTCACTTTGTTAAAACTCGCAATTTTATTTGACCATAACAACTATTGGCTAATAATTCCTCCCTATCTTATCCTTGAGCAGTTACCTTTTTGAACAGAAACGATAGGAATTTGTATTTGTCCTTATTAGATCTCATTTTTTTTCTTTTTGGAGTGGGGAAGGCAGGGCATTTGGGGTTAAGTGATTTGGTCCAAGATCACATGGCTAGTTTTGTGTTATGTGTCCGAGGTCGTATTTGAACTCAGGTCCTCCTGATTCCAGGACTGGTGCTCTATTCACTGTGGCACCTAGCCGCCCAGATCTCATTTTTTTTTAAAGGAGGCAGTCGGGGTTAAGTGATTTACCCAAGGTGACCCAACTAGTGAGTATCTGAGGCTGGATTTGAACTTGGGTCCTCCTGACTCCAGGGTTGGTGCTCTATCCATTTACATTTCATCTTGTTAGATTCAAACCAGTGTTATATACTGTCAAGATCTATTTTGGATTCTGCTTCTGTTATCCAGTGTAATCTGCAAAATTTTTTGTAAGTTTTATCCCATGTTTCTCCGAATTCCTCCTAGTAATTATTTCTCATGATATAATTACATTCCATTACACTTCTAATCTATAAGTTGTTTAATCAATATCCTACTAATATACACTAACTTTGCTATTACTATTTTACTATCACAGAAAATGTTTCAGTGCTCACTGACAAAAACTTCTGGGAAAATTGGAAAGCCATCTGGCAGAAATCAGATATAAACCAACATCTTATACCACATACCAAGATAAACTCCAAATGGATATATGTGTTAGACATAAAAGTTGACATAATAAGCAAAATAGTGGAACAAGGAAGAAATGACCTCTCCAATCTGTGAATAAGAAAAAAAATTCACAATCAAATAAGTAAATAAAAGATAAAAAATTATATAAAATATAAAAATATAAACAATTTTGATTATATGAAATTCAGAAACATTTTAAACAAAACAGCATACAGATAAAACTAGAAGAAACATTTTCCTTCAAGTTTCCCTGATCAAGATCTCATCTCCAAAATATGTAAGAACTGATCTAATTTGAAAGGTTAAGAACCCTTCATCCACTGAGGAAAGGTCAAAGGATATGAACTGGCAGTTTTCAAAGGAAAAATAAAATCCAAGCTATCAACAACCATACCAAAACAAAACAAAACACACTGCAAATCATTAATAATTAGAGAAATGCAAATCAAAGCATCTTTGAAGTTCACATCCATTAAATTGACAAAGGTGACAAAAGGGGAGAATGACAAATGTGGGATGGGCTATGGGAAAAGAGGCACACTAATGTACTATTGGTGGACCTGTGAATTATTTTGGCCAGTTACAAGAAAGCAATTTGGAACTATGCCCCAAGAATTAATAATCAATTAATAATAATTAATAATATTACTCTTAGGTCTATACACCAAAGAGATGAAAGAAAGACAAGAAGGATCCATATGAACAAAAAAATTAAATATATTTATAGTTGTTCTTTTCACAACAGCAAAACAAAAAAAAGGGGGGGGTGCATACTGGGGAATGGCTAAGTGAATTGTGGTATATGAAAATAATGGAAGAGTAGTGTTCCATAAGAAATGCTGAAATGGATAGTTTGGAAGTGAGCAGAACCAAGAAAACAAGTTATACAATGACAACAGCATAAAGACAAACAATTTTGAAAGACCCTAGAACTCTAAAGTTTAGATAAACCAGAATTCCAGGGGACTATCAATGAGGCATGTTAGCTACCTACTACCAGAGAGCTGATGGATTAAAAATTCAGATTAAGACGTACATTTTTGGTCATGGCCAAAGTGGAAATTTGTTTTGTTTAAGTTTGACTATTTGTTAGGAGAGTTTTGGTTTTCCTTTTAAAAATATTTGGTGGACGGGGGAGAAGAGAGGGAGAAAAAAAAATGAATGATTGCTAATTAGACAACATAATAAAATAAGATTGAAAAAGACTTTTTCCTTAAAAAAATGCTCCAGTGACTAATGTTGTATTCAAGTGGTACCTTTCTCTCTTTGACCTCACCTTGGGGGTCTATGCCGTGTAGTGGGACTAATGAGTCAAAAGATATGACTAACAGTTTAGTAACTTTTTCCCCATAATTTCAAATTGTTTTCCAGAATATTTGGCCTATTCCCAGCTCTGCTGGGAGTCTGTTGGTGTGGTTGCCTTCCCACAGCCCCTTTGAGCTATTTCTCTCTCATTATCTTTGTAGGTCTGTTGTGTGAGGTCAGACTCAGAGCTGTTACTACCTGCCTTTCCCTCATCTTTAGTGACTCAGGGAATTTTTGCTACAGTTGTCGATCATCTGAATTTCTTCTTTTGAAGACTGCTTATTCATTCACTTGTTCAGCATTTACTAAGCACCTAATTACAAGCAATTTGGGCCTTCAAAGGAGGTAACTTACACTTTGAAAATTAAATACAAAAGACGGGGCCAGAATTTATAACTTAACTTAGTCAAGCCCCCTTTCCCCACTGTTTCCTCTCTCATTGGTGGAGAGGCACACCTCACCAAATTCTTCCCAACTGGGACAGCAAGAAAAGGGGGGGGGACAGACAAAGGAAGGTATAAGTGATTGACAGCAGTCATGGAAGGTGGGGAGGAAGGGAAGATTAACACCCCCAAATTGAGAAGTTTTCACTCATCTCATACAGTTGGATTGGAGGAAGGCCTTGGAAAGTAGGGTGGAATCAGCTTGGAAGGGTTTTGGAAGCCAAATGGAGGAGCTTGAATTTGATTCTTGGAGTAGGAGAGAATCGTTAAAGCTTCTTGGTCAGAGGGCTTATGTGGTGAGATGAATGCTTTAGGAATATCAATGTATAGCAGATGGTCTGAGATGAGGGGAGACCAAAGGCAGGGAGACCAGTTAGGAGGCTTTGAAATAATCCAGATGAGGTCTGAATGAAAGGGTTGGCTGCATTAGTGGAGGGAAGGGGAAGACGTGGGAGATGCTTTGGGGGTAAAATGGATACGATTTAGCAACTAATTGAATGTGAGGGGTGAGTGAGAGTGACCAGGAGTCCAGAAGGACACTGAGGTTGCAAACCTGGTAGCTGGAAGGATGATAGTGCCCTCTAAACTTTCCTATTCTTGTCAAGGGGCGGTTAAGTGGTGCCACAGTGCACAGAGACTCACATTCCTGAATTCAAATCTGGTCTCAGAAACTCACTAGCTGTGTGACGCTAGGTAAGTCACTTCACCCTGTTTATCTCAGTTTCCTTATCTGTAAAATGAGCTGGAGAAGCAAAAGACAAACCACTCCAGTATCTCTGCCAAGAAAACCCCAAATGGGGTCATGGAGAGTCAGATGTGACTGAACAACAGTGACATCCTTCCATTTCCTCAGGTTTGTAACCTTAGCATTATCCTCAGCTCCTAATTCTGCCTTCCCCACTCCCACCTCATGTCCAGTCAGTGGCCAAATATTGCTGTTTCTATTGGTGCAACATCTGTTATGTCCTCCTCCTCCTCTTCACTCCCATGGCCACCATCTTAGTCCAGGCCAGGGGTGAGGAACCTGTGGCCTCAAGGCCACATGTGATCTTCTAGGTCCTTGGGTGTGGCCCTTTGTTGGAATCCAGACTTCAAATCCCCTTAATAAAATGATCTGTTCTATAAAATTTGGACTCTGTCAAAAGTCCACACCCAAGGACCTAGAAGGTCACATGTGGCCTTGAGACCACAGGTTACCTACTCCTGGTCCAGCCTCTCAACACTTGTCACCTGGATCATTGCAACAGCCTCCTGATCTCAAGCCTCTGGCCCCTCTAGTCCACCCTCCATACTGCTGTCAAAGTGATTTTCCTCAACCATGGATCTGACTCTCTGTCTTCGATTTCAATGGCTTCTTAATGCCTCTAGGATAAAATATAAGCTCTTCAGTTTAGCTTTTAAAATCCTTTACCACCTGGGCCCAGCCTGTATGTCCAGCCTCAGTGACCATCACTTTGTCCCAAAGTCTATGATCCAGTCACACTGGCTTTATCTTTGGTCCTCACACACGACTCTCCATCTTCCATCTTCATGCCTTTGGCCTGGCCATGCCTCCTGTCTGCAATTCAATCCCTTCTCAAGCTCTATCCAACTGGGTCTTTTTCTTCTTTTGAGATACATGGGAGTTTTTCCTGATCCCTCTGCACTCCCCCTGCCCCCCCCCCCCATGCCGATATCACCCCTCCCAAACTACCTGGTATTTCACCATTTTGTACCACTTTTCTACGTTTTAAGTACATATTGTATGTGTTCTTGCTCAAGAAGTGAAAGCTCTTTGATAGTAGGACTGATTTCATTCTTTTTATGTGTACCCCCAGTGCCTAGCGCAGAGTATGGGACATGTTCCCTGCTTAATAAATGCTCCTTGACTGATTGACAGAGAGGGAAGCTGGAAGAGGAGGGATTTGGCAGTGGGGGGAGAGAACAAGTTTTGTTTTGAATGAATGGAGTTTGAGAAACCTTGGGGACATCCAGCTGGAGACAGCCGTGGAGCAGCTGGGGCTGTGGATCATTTGCTTCCTCCTATAATGATGGAGTGCTTCATACAGAGGCCGTGAATTAGTGGGCCAACACCAATTACTCAGAGTCCCTCAGACGTGAGAAGTGGCTTTTAAAAATTCTTGCCCGGGAAGTTTTTTTGAATTATGTTCGGAGAAGATAAGACTCAGGGGGGACTAGCTAGCCACAAGATCATGTGAAGGAGGAATTAAAGCCTTTTCTGTCTGGCCCCAGAGGGCAGGGGATGGAGGGGTCCAGAGGACAGTTGAGGCTGGATGTTAGGAAGAGCTGCCTTGAAGCAGGAGGGGCTGCCTGGGGACTCAATGGAGCAGCTCTCGTTGGAGGTCTTCAAATTCAGGCTGAGTCCTTTTTGAGGCGTGAGTTGGACTAGATGGCCTCCAGAGTTCCTTCCAGCTCTGAGATGCGGGGATTCTGTTTATTTCCTTCCCAATTTATCAGGATTATCATCACTTTCTTTCCTAGTATCATCTCCTGGAGTAGCAGAAAAAAAATACCATCTTAGAACACCTTATAATAGATTTATGTGGCACCTAGGCAGCTAGGTATTGGGATTAGGAAGACTTACCTTCCTGAATTCAGACATGGCCTCAGACTTTTACTAGCTGTGTGACCCTGGACAAATCACTATGTCCTAGTTGACTCAGTTTCCTTATCTGTCAAATAAGCTCCAGTGTCTTTGCCAAGAGAGCTCCAAAATAGGTCAAGAAGAATCAGACATGACTGAAACAACTGAACAATAACAAAAATAGATTTGTGTTCTCTCTCTCTCTCTCTCTCTCTGT
>CM053594.1:18947883-18965014 GCA_028646575.1 Pseudocheirus occidentalis
GAGGAAGCATTATTTCTCTGGGCTTCAGTGTCCTCAGTTATAAAATGAGATCAGACTAGATCTTAATGTGAAGTGGCGGCTAGGTGGCGCAGTGAATAGAGCACTGGCCCTGGAGTCAGGAGTACCTGAGTTCAAATCCGACCTCAGACACTTAACACACACACACACACACACACACACACACACACAAAACTAGCCGTGTGACCTTGGGCAAGTCATTTAACCCCAACTGCCCTCCAAAAAGCAAAAAAAAAAAAGATCTTAATGTGAACTCCATGGATTTAAAACATTTTTTGAAATAACTGTATTTCAATATAATTGGTTAGCTTTGGAATATTCTGTGCCTTAAGGATTTAATAAGATCTACAAGACTGCCAAAGAGGTCCATGACACAAAATATCCTTTCCATCTCTAGATCCAATCTCCTGGATTGACTTATTATTTTTTTTGGAGGGGGAAGGCAAAGCAGTTGAGGTTAAGTGACTTGCAAAGTCACACAGCTAGTAAGTGTGTCAAGTGTCTGAGGACAGATTTGAAGTCAGGTCCTCCTGACTCCAGGGCTGTAATGTTAATGGGTTATAAAATCTTCCCCACCCATTAATAGACCTCAGGTGGAGCCCATTAAGGGAAGCTTGCTTAGTGGAGGCTTGCTTGTAGGAAGGCTTTCACACCTTTTGTTGGTTTCTAATTAGGCACTGAGTCATGGGGGTTGTGATGCCTTTTGATTCTAAAAAGAGTATATATACTCTGAGGTTAGCATTTTGCTTTAGAGGTGTACTCATTGGAAGACTCTTATTGTGATTTGACCAGAGGAGACTCTGGGTAGGTTGAGGAGCTCCCCAGCTTTGAAAAATCCAGATGATGGTTCTTCTCTCTCTGGTAACTATATATGTATTGCCTTGGTCAGACAATTGAATCTGTCTGTTGATCTGTGCTAATTTCTCAGACAGTTAGAAGCCCTGTCTGTTGGTATTTATTTCTCTGCTTGTATTTTTCTGTTTTCTTTGGATTTTCTCTGAAGTTCAGGGTGTTTCTACCAAATTAATGAGTGCAATTAAAAAAGATTGTTTCCCCCTTGAACAGCTATCTTTCCTAGTAAAGTAGATCTAAGGACCTGTGCTAGCAGCCATCCTGGGTGTGCCAGTGTGGTTGTGTCTACAAGAGCTGGTGGCATATTCACTGTACCACCTAGCTGCCCCACCTGGATTGACTTTTGCAAACATTAGGACAGATTTTGGTATGACAGTATCCATCCTAATACTCTCCTGGAGTTGGGCCCCAAGGATAGTCCTGTACAGTAAGACACTTTCATTAGACTTTAAAGGACCCACCAGGATTGACCCTTTCCTTTCGACACTTCCTCACTGTTATATTCAGTTCACTGTGATGTAGTAGGAAGAATATAGGATTAGAGGCCAAAGATCTGGATTCAAATTTGAATTTATTTCCCTGTGTGACTCTGGGAAGAGACTTTTCCTTTCCTGGATCCTTAGTTTATCAAGCTCAGAGTCAGAGCAAGAGGGACCTTAGAGGCCATTTAATTTAACAGATGAACTAGCTCAGAAACTGGGACTTGCTCATGGTTGCCCAGCTAGCAGCTGGCAGAGCTGGGAGGACTAATGCCGTTAAAGGGTAATGTGCCTTGGTGAAAAGTGATTTTAGAAATAGAGGACCCAGGTTCGAATTCTGTTGCTATCTGTGGGATCTTAAAGGATCATAGACTTAGAACAGGACCTTAGTAGTCATCTAATCCAACTTTCTGATTTTACAGATAAGGAAACTGAGGTGAAATGATTTGTTTAGATTCACAGACGTATTAAGTATCTGGGTTAGCATTTGAACACAGGTACTCAAATATACTGCTCTCTACACTGAACCATCCTCCCCCCAGCTGTTTCTTTTATCTGTAAACTGAGATCAGCATATCCTGAATTTAGAGAAGGTTGGACAGATGATCTCAGAGGTCCCTCCTAACTCTAAATTCCATTTATCTCCTAACATCTTCTAACAACTAATAGTTTTAAAGCTTTAAATTTTGCTGAGTTCTTTAAAGACATTCTCTCATTTGAGTCCCACAAATAGGCCTTTTTATGTAAAAAATATCAGGTATTATTGTACCTTAGGGGCAGATAGGTGATGCATTGGGTAGATCATTGGGCTTGAAATCAGGAAAACTTATCTTCCTGAGTTCAAATCTGGCCGCAGATGCTTACTAGCTGTGTGACTCTGGGCAAGTCACTTCACCCTGTTTGCCTCAGTTTCCTAATTTTTTTTACTTCAATTACACTTTAATAAGGCAGAGAGTGCAGAGGCAAATGACTCCAGGGAGTAAAGGTAGATATTGTAGAAACAAGCATGAGGTGATAGAGGGAGGCAGGCAGCACAAGAGGAAGAGAAGAGGGAGGGAGAGGGGCTCAGAAAGTCACTTACATAACCACATATCAGTTTGTGACATCTCTGTTTCTCTTTTACAATCTTACTTCCAGGTATCATCACCATATACTATGTACTTATAAACTTACTTTCCTTGCTAACCTAGGGAGGGAGGTGGTCAGGGGTACCCGAACATTATACAATTTTAACCCACTCTAATACCCAAGTATCAAAAATCAAAGAAGAAGAACATCCTTTCTACCCTTATCAATGTTTAATAATGCTCTTTCTCTTTATATGAAGAATTAAAGGAAGGATGGTTTCCTGTAAATATATCAGCTAAAATTAGGACACAAGCTAATGATAAAATTTCAGAAGAATAAGTACAAATCCCTCCATTTGAGGTTACTACTATACCAATTATGTCTTTATTCTATTCTGTCTAAACTCTGTTCCTGGATGAGTTTATACATACATTTCTGTTGATATCTTTGGGGGGCAAAGGTTGGCCAGTTATTGATTCCTGCTCTGAAATAAGTGTATAAAAATCTTACTTATGCCCAGAAAGTATTTAATACACACACACACACACACACTTCCTTGGACATTATGTACAATTCCTTAAAATGCAATAACATTGTTCAACAACTCATCACTCATTTATCTCAAACAAAGTAATAAAGATGGAGAAATGAGATCCTAAAAAATGTCACCAATGCCTTTTAGAAGATACAGAACAGAGTCCAAATCAAAGAAGAATTATTTAAAAGTGTAGAGGTCTTCCAAATGTTTGTTTGGTGGGTACCATTGTTCTTGTTTTGCCAAACCTCCAAACACTGCAGAATCTCTGGTTGTGTGGTCCTGGGCAAGTCATTAAACTCTGTCATAATTTCTCATCCCAGTTTGTGTCCTACACATTAATGTCCGACCAATTACACATTACACACTTTTTGCTTTCCAGTCAATTCTCTGTTTTCATATTTGCTTCAGACTTTCTCTGCCAGGACCTAGTAACTTCTTAATCCTAGAAGCTCATTCTAGCTGGGGAATCCACACATTTGGAAATACCATCGTTTGCTTTGGCCTCTTCCTCTGATTGGGTGACTTCTCCCAGAACCTCCGTTTAAGGAAAATGCTGGGGACAGATTCCTCTTATTCCTCTCCAGGGACTTTCTCCACCATATTCCAAAGACAAGCATCTCTTCAGTTTCATTTTCCTGCTCAGTTTCTTCATTTGTAAAATGAACTGAAGAAGGAGATGGCAAACCACTCCAGTCTCTTGGCCAAGAAAACCTCAAATGGGGTCAAGAAGAGTTGGGCACAACTGAATAGCAATTATTTATTTATCACTGATTTTCAAGGCAGGTTAACTGAAGCTCAGAGGAATTAAAGCATCACAGAGCCAGTTAAATTCAATTCAACGAGTATTTATTATGACCTACATGGTGCAAGGCACTGTCCTAGGTGCTGGAGATGCAAAGCCAAGAATGAAACAATCTTGCCCCCAAGGACGTTACATTCTAATGGAGGAGGGAAAAAAATGACACACATACAGATAAATCAATACAAAGTGATACTGGGGACAGCAAAGAAGATACTAATAACTGGGGGCATCAAGAAGGGTCCCAAGCAAAAGGTAGCATTTGAATCCAGCCATGATGGGAGGCATGGTTTCCAAGAGTAGAGGTGAGGAGGCAGAGCATTATAGGCATGAGGAATTGACTTGGGGAGAAGCATGAAGGTGGGAGATATGATGTCATGTATAGGGAATTGTACTGACTAATGGCTTCCTAAATTCTCAGGCTCTTGTCTTTTTTTCTTGTTGGGGTCAGTACCAGTGGGGAAGTCTAATGGCTGAACAGTTGAAGGGTCTCTGTGGTGTACTTATCAAGAGAACTCAGGTTGCTCTCACCCTAATCATGGATAATAATGACACTAGGAATAATAACAGTAATAATTAGGTAATCATTGCTATAGAAAAAAGTTTTAACTCTTTCATTCTCCCTCTGTACCGTCCCTCCACCCCCAATTTTTGAAGGGGCTTTCAGACTGACTCTAAGATCAACTTTCCAGTGCTAGTGGCTGATGCCACCGGGTTTCTGGTTTCAGCAAGAAACCTCATGACAAATCTCTTTATTTCACACATCTGCATCAGGGTCAAATTCAATTTTTTTTTCTTTTGTAACATCTCATATCTTCAGCCTTGCTGCCACTTCCTTAGTCCAGCTCCTAATTATCTTCCTTGCCCAAATATATATAGTGATCCAAAGATCATGTGAAATATTGAGGTAAGGTGAGGTAGGGAGAATGCTTTGAAATAAAAGAATCTGGGTTCAAATCCTGCCTCTGCCTCTTCCTACCTATGTGACTATGGGCAAAATTAGGAATCTCAGAGTTGAAAAGGAATCCAGAGGCCATTTGGTCTTTGTTGTTCTTGAGAAATAATGCTCTATGTGTTTGAGAAACAATATTCAATCTCCTGTTTCTATGTCTTTGGCCAGGTGTCCCCCCATCTAGAATATTCTCCCTCCTCACTTGAAATCTCTGGTTTCCTTCAAAGCTCTGTTTAAGGGCCATGTTTTGTGTAAGGTCTTTTCTGATCTTCCTACCCACTGCTGCTAGTACCCCCTCCCAGTTATCATGTATTTAATTTGTATATGGGCATGTTGTCTCATCCATTAGAATGTAAGGTCCTGGAGGGCAGGCTGTTTTTGCTTTGTCTTTGTACCCCCCAAAATTTGGCACAGTTCTTGGGACATAATAGATGCTTAATAAACTCTTTTTTTCTTTTATTTTTTAAAGTTAATTTATTTTTAGTTTCCAACATTCACTTCCAAAAGTTTTAAATTTTCTCTCCCTTTCTTCTCTCCCCCCTTCCCCAAAACAGCTTGCAATCTGATATAGGCTCTACACATACATTCCTATTAAACATATTTTCACATTAGTCATGTTGTACAAAAGAATTTTAACAAATGGCAGGAACCATGAGAAAGAAAAACAAAACCAAACAGAACATAGTCTCTGCTTTGCTCTGCATTCTGACTCCACGGTTCTTTCTCTGGATGTGGGTGGCATTTTCCATCATGAGTCCTTTGGAGTTGTTTTAGGTCCTTTCTTTGCTGAGAGGGGCTAATCAAAGTCTATCAAAGTCAGTCATCACACACTGGGACTGTTACTGTGTACAATGTTCTCCTAGTTCTGCTCCCCTCACTTAGCATGAGTTCATATAAGTCTTTTCAGGTTTTTGTGAAGTTTGCCTATTCATCATTTCTCATAGCACAATAGCATTCCATTGCATTCATATACCACAACTTGTTCAGTCATTTCCCAATTGACGGGCATCCCCTCGATTTCCAGTTCTTGGCCACCACAAAAAGAGCCGCTATAAATATTTTTGTGCATGTGGGTTCTTTTCCCATTTTTATGGTCTCTTTGGACTACAGCCCTAGAAGTGATATTGCTGGGTCAAAGGGTGTGTGCATTTTTATAGCCATAGGGCATAGTTCCAAATTGCTCTCCAGAATGACTGGATCAGCTCACAAAATGCATTTTTCCTGACTGATCAAACATGAAAAAGAATCCCTTCTACAATATACTTAGCAAGTGGTCAACCAGCATTTGCTTGAAGACCACCAACATCAAGCTGAAGGAGACCCACTGCAATTTATATTATCTAACCTCACCTGGACCCTCCCTGAAGAAAGGCAGTCCTTTTACTACTTCCTACTCTCAACAGATACAATCCCCAAACCTTCTCTTCTCTCCTCAAGTCTCCTATATCCTCCTTCTCCTTCTTCTCTCAGCTGAGGACATCACTCATATGTTACTCAGAAAATAGAGGACATTCAGAAAGAGGAGCCAAGATGGAAGAGTACAGGCCAGGAACCAGATGAACTCTCCTAACATCTTAAGTCAAATTTTGGAGCAGCAAAGCCAACACAAGGTCAGGAAGAGGCATTTTTCCAGTTCAAGACAACTTATGAGGTTCACAGGAGAGGTCTGTTATACCAGTGTGAGTACAGGTCCAGATTGTGGGCCTTGGAGGTAGCCGTGACAGCAACAGTAACTTTGGGAGCTCTTAGCCTAGAGGTGGTAAGGGGGTGGAACAACTGATCAGAAAGAGATTACAGGGGACCATTTACTGGCATTGGGTGTAGTTAGCACTGACAACTCTATTTCCCATAAGTAGTTCTGGGTTTCTTGGTCCAGGGTAGAGAGAAGCTCTTGTGATTAACCAATTACAAGGGAGCAGGTCACTTGGTCACAGTTCCAGGGCCAAAAGAAGCACTAGTACTTGTGGCTGTAGGGGAGCAAGGATCCTTCCTGGTTAAAGGTCAGAGAGCAGGTGAGGAGAGCAGTGAACATACCTCTCCCAGGATAACACCACCTTAGAAGTACCAAAAACTTGCAGATCCTTAGAACAAACTCTGAAAACAGCAGTATGAAAAAGCTTGATGCTTAGCATAGTGCCTCCCCACCCCTAGATGAACAGACCCAACTTTAACATAAAGTTCAGGTAAAGAAATAGACTGGGAAAAGGAGCAAACAACAACAAAAAGAGAACTTGATCAGATGGTGGCAGGGAAGAAAAAGACAAAACTCAGAAGACAACAATGTGAAAACAGCTACAAGCAAAGCTTCAAATAAAATTGTTAATTGGATGCAAGGCCAGAAAGAATTCCTTAGAGAGTTAAGAAATAAGAGTGGTAGAGGAGAAATTAGGAAAATAATTGAGTGAAAATAGAATTGGTTGTTGTCCTTCATTCTCTAAAAGGACCAAAGTAAGTTTCAACATATCTGATTGTGACTGATCAGATCAATATGATCTTGGAATGCTCTACCACAGGTTGGGCACAAATAATCTGTGTGAACATTTGAGGTGGAACCTCCAAATTTGTGTATCCTATGTTTCCTTTGAACTACTTCAATTTTGCTTTGCTTGTAGAGCACAGCACCTTTTCTGATGTGGGCATGCCATGCTGAGCAGTCCTGTGCCAGTGTCTCCCATGTCACACAATCAATTCCGAAGTCCTTGAGAGTATCCTTGTATCACTTCTTCTGACCACCATGTTATTGCTTGCCCTGTGTGAGTTCTCCATAAAACAGTCTTTTTGGCAAGTGTACATTTTGCATTTGAACAATGTGGCCAGCCCATCAGAGTTGTGCTCTCTGAAGCAGAGTTTAAATGTTTGGCAATTTAGCTTGAGTAAGGACCTCAGTGTCTGGTACCTTATCCTGTCAGGTGATCTTCAGAATCCTCCTATGACAATTCAGTGATTCAGTTTCCTGGCATGGGCTGGTAGACTGTCCAAGTTTCACAGGTATACAATAATGAGGTCAGCACAATGATTCTGTAGACCTTCAGTTTGGTAGTCAGTCTAATACTCTTCTCTCCCACACCTTCCTTCAGAGCCTCCCAAACACTGAGCTAGCTTTGGCAGTGATTGTGTCAATCCAATTATCAATGTGTACATCCTTGGAAAGTACACTACCAAGGTAAGTGAACTTATCCACAGCATTTATAACTTCTCTATTTGCTGTAACTGATGGTTCCACATATAGATAGTGTGGTGGAGGCTGGTGGAGCACCTGTGTTTTCTTACCATTAATTGTTAGGCCAAAATTAGTACAAGCAGCAGAGAACTGATCCATACTTTGTTGCATCTCAACTTCAGAGGCTGCATTGAGTGCACAATCATCTGTAAACAGAAAATCATGTACCAACACTCCCTCTACTTTGGTCTTGGTTTGTAGCCTTTTTTTTGAGGGCAATTGGGGTTAAGTGACTTGCCCAAGGTCACATGGCTAGCAAGTGTGTCAAGTGTCTGAGGCTGGATTTGAATGCAGTTCCTCTTGACTCCAGGTCACTGTGCCACCTAGCCACACCAAGCTTGAAAGCATTTTCAAGTTGAAGAATTTACCATCAGTGCATGATGCCATGTTCATCCTCATTAAAAGCATTTGACAACATGGCTGAAAAAATCATGCTAAAAAGCACGGGAGCAAGCGCGCAGCCTTGTTTCACTCCATTGGTGACTGGGAAGGCATGAGAGTATTGGCCATCATCTAGAACTTGGGCAAGCATGCCATCATGGAATTGACGTATAATGCTGATGAACTTTTCCAGGAAACCACATTTTGACAATTTTCCACAAGCCCTCCTGACTAACAGTATCAAAGACTTTGGTCAGATCTGCAAATATTGTGTGCGGTCCTCTTCTGCTCTTGGCATTTCTCCTGGAGTTGTCTGGCAGCAAATACCATATTGACTATTCCTCCACCCTTTCTAAAGCCACATTGACTCTCAGCTAGATGACCAGCAATGACTAAGAGAGAGACTCCTGTGATTGTAGCAGGACAATTTATTACCTTTATCTTTATAGAGGTGGACAGTGGAGGCATCCTTGAATTCCTGGGGGATAACCTATTCTTGCCATTTAATCTGGAAAATTCCAGTCAGCTTTTGTATGAGCAATGGACTCCCTACCTTGCAAATCTCAGCTGGAATAGAATCAGCACCAGGTGCGTTACCACATGAAAGGAGCCTAATGGCATTCAAAACTTCTTCTTCACTTGGAGCTTCTACTCAGGAGAGATTGACTTCAACCTGAGGTAAATGGTCAATGACTTCAGCATTGATTGATGATGGTCTGTTGAGAACACTATGGAAGTGTTCAGTCCATCTCTCTAGGATCATGTCCTTATCACTAATCAATGTGACTCCATCAGCACTGATTAGTTGAGGTGAACCATGCATGGGTATTTGGCTCATAAATAGCCTTCAGGGCATCATAAAAGTGCTTTGGATTTTTACTATAAGAATAAAACTGAATGTTGTCTGCCTTTTTACTGAGCCAGGAATCTTGCATCTCTCTAACCTTTGCTTGTACATTATGTTTGATGGAAATTTGATGGAAAATAGAATTAACATCTTGGTAAAAGCAGTACAAAAATACTGAAGAAAATAATGCCTTTAAAAGAGACACAAAAATTCAATGAAGAAAAGAACTCCTTTGAAAGCAGAATAGGCCAAATGGAAAAAGAGGCACAAAAATTCACCAGAAAAAATAATTCCTTAGGAAATTAGAATTGGGCAAGTAGAAGATGATGATGCCAAGAGACTTCAAGAAACAAGAAAATGAAGGTAAAAGAATGAAAAAATTAAAGACAATGTAAAATATCTCATTGGAAAAATAGCTGACTTGGAACATAGATTGATGAGAGGTAATTTAAGAATTATTGGACTACCTGAATGCCATGATAAAAATAGAGTATAAATATCACATTTCAAGAAATTATAAAGTAAGACCACCCCAATATTTTAGATCCAGAGAGCAAAATAGAAATTGAAAGAATCTCCTGACCACTTCCTTAAAGGGATACTAAAATGAAAACTCCAGGAATATTATGGTAAAGTTTTAGAGCTCCCAGATCAAGGAAAAAATATTGCAAGGAGCCAGGAAGAACCAATTCAAATATCATGGAGCCACAGTCAGGATCACACAATATTTAGTGGTTTCCATGTTGAAGGAGTATGGAACATGATATTCCAGAAGGCAAAGGAACTAGGATTACAACCACAAATAACCTACCCACCAAAACTGAGTATAATCCTTCAGGGGAAAAGGGCAATTAATAAAATAGAGGAATTCTGAGCAATCCTGATGAATAGACCAAAGTAGGAATAGAAAATTTGACATTCAAATAGAAGACTAAAGAGAATCATAAAAAAGAAGACATTAAAGAGTAATCATAAGGGACTCAATAAAGTGGGAAGATGATACATATAACTCCTAAGAACTTTATCATTATTAGGTCATTTAGAAGGAGCTTACATAGACAGAGGGCATGTTTGTGAGTTAATTATATTGGAATGATCTCCAAAAATGTAGGGGTGGGAAAGAGGGATGCACTGGAGAAGGAGGAAGAGAGAGGTAGAACGGAGAAATTTTCTCCAATAAAAGAGGCATGCAAGGAAGAGCTTTTATTGTGAAGGGGAAATGGTGGGAATCGACTTGAACTTCATTCTCATCAAAATTGGTTCCAAGAGGGAAGAAAAAAATACATACAAGTATATATGCACACACACACACACACACACACACATACACAACTCATTTGGATATAGAAATCTACATTACCGGGGCGGCTAGGTGGCACAGTGAATAGAGCACTGGCCCTGGAGTCAGGAGTACCTGAGTTCAAATCCGGCCTCAGACACTTAACACAAAAACCTAGCTGTGTGACCTTGGGCAAGTCACTTAACCCCAACTGCCCTCCAAAAAGCAAAAAAAAAAGCAAAAAAAAAAAAAAGAAATCTATATTACCCAAAGGGAAATAGGAGAGGAAGGGGATAAGAGATATCAGAGGGTTATGATAAAAAGGAGGGTAGATTAAAGGAGTCAGGAATCAGAAACAAAACAGACTTTTGAGGATGGACAGGATAAAAAGAAAGTAAAAGAGAATAAACAGAAAAAATAGGATGGAGGGAAATACACAGAAATCATAACTGTAAATATGAATGGGATGAGCTAACTCATAAAACAGAAGCAGATAACAGAATGGATTAGAAACCAGAATTGAATAATATGTTGTTACAAGAGATACACTTGGAACAGAAACACACACAGAGTTAAAATAAAGCTAGAGAAGAATATATTATGCTTCAGCTGAAGTAAAAAGAGGCTGGTTAGCAGTCATTTCAGACAAAGCAAAAGCAACAATAGACCTAATTAAGTGAAATAATCAGGGAAACCACATTTTGATAAAAGGTACCATAGAAAATGAAGTAATATCAAAGAATTTTATAGCAATTTTGTCTGATAAAAACCTAATTTCTCAAATATATGGAGAACTGAGTAAACTGAGTCTTTCTCCAATTGATAAATGGTCAAAGGATATGAACAGGCAGTTTTCAGAAGAAGAAATCAAAGTTATCTATAGTCATATACAATGCTTTAAATCACTATTGATTACCATTATTGATGATCAGAAATTACAAGTATTGGAGGGGATGAAGGAAAATAAGTATATTAATGAATTGTTGGTAGAGTAGTGAACTAATCCAACAAATATTGAGAACAATTTGGAACTGTTCCCAAAGGGCTATAAAACTTTGATCCAGTAATACCATGACTAGACCTGTACTCCAAGGAGATTGGAAGAAAAAGGAAAATGACATATATGTAAAAATATTTGTAGCAGCTCTTTTTGTGGTGTCGAAGAATTGAAAATTAGCAGGCTGCTCATCAATTGGGGAATGTCTGAACAAGTTGTGGCATAGGATTGTGATTGAGAATTATTGTACAAAATGAAGGGGATGGTTTCAGAAAAACATGGCAAGACCTATATGAACTGATGCAAAGTGAAGCAAGAAGAACTGAGAGGTCATTGTGCACAGTAACAGCAATGTTGTAAAGATAATGAAGTTGTAAAGGCTACTCTGATCAAGACAATGATCTGACATTTCCAAAGGACTCACAAGGAAAAATGCTATACACCTGCAGAGAGAACTGATGAACTCTTGAGTGCAAGTTGAAGCCTAACTTTCTCACTTTTTGTTTTTGCTTTTTTTCCCTTGTGATATGGCTGACATTGAAATATATTCTGCATGATTTCACAGTACAATTGATATCATATTTAGCTTCTCAGTGGGTGGTGGAGGGTTTGGAGAGAGAGGATCTGGAACTCAAAATTTAAAAAGGAAAGAATGTTTAAAATAAATAAATAATAAAAATAGAAGACATTTACTGTGAATGCTTTCTTTTTCCTTCACTATTTCTCAACTCCATCTTGACATCATCCCTACCTTTACTTATGTGTCTGATGAGGAGGTAACCTTTATAATCACTAAGACCAACCCTTTTACATGTGCCCTTGACCCCATCCTGTCCTTTCTTCTCCAAGAGGACCCCTCACTTAGATCTTTGACCTTTCCCCAGCAACTTGTTCTTGGTCTCCTGCCTATAAATATACCCACATTTTTGCCATCCTTGAAAAACAACAAACAAAACCAAACCTCTCACTACATCTTATCTTCCTCTCATGGTATCCTACCACATCTTTCCTCGTTTTCTCTGCCAAACAACTATAAAAAACTGCCTTCACACATTGCCTCCATTTCCTTTTCTCTTGTTCATCAACCCTTTCCAATTGTTCATCCAACTTCATTACTCAGCTGAAATTGCTTTCTCTGAAGTTACTAATGCCTGCCAAATCAAATGGCCTCATCTCAATATACAACCTTCATTCTGTAGCCTTTGACACTGTTCTCTCTCTCTATCCCTCTCCCTTCCTCCCTCCCCCCTCTCTCTCCCTCCCTCCCTCTCTCTTTCTTTCTCCCTCTCCCTCCCTCCATCCTTCCTTCCCTCCCTCCCTCTCTCCCCCCCCCTCTCCCTTCCTCCTTTCCTCCCTCCCTCTTCCTCTCCCTCTCCTGGCAGAGACAGAGACAGAGAGACTACTCTCTTTTAGTTATCCTCTCATCTACCTTCCTGACTGCTTTTTCTCAATCTTTTTTTGGTTTATCATACATATTGTGCCTCCTAACTGTGGATGTCCCCCAAGCTTCTCTTAGTCCCTCTTCTCTCCACATATGTTTTGTCACTTTATGGTCTTACTAGATGGGTTAAATTAAAATTTCTTTGCAGATGACTCCCAGATCTACATACCAAACCCTAACCTCTCTCCTAAACTCCAGTCTGATATCTCCAATTGCTTATTGAACATTAAGATCTGGACATCACATGGATATTTCAAATTCACTAGACCCCAAGCAAAACTCATTATCTTCTCACCTTCCCTCCTCCACCAATGCATTCTTCCTTCAAAGTCTCTCCCACAGTTGAGCTTCCTCATCTCCAACATTTGCACCATCAGGGCTACCCTTTACACCTCACTTTCCCTGACTCTCATTACTCTCATTAGTAAGTTGCCAAATCTTTCAGGTTTTGTCCACCTTTCTCTCATTTGGTTCTTTCCCTTTATTCATACAGCTACCACCCTATTTCAGGTCCTCTTCACTTCTCACTGGGACTGTTGCAATCAGTAACATTTAATATTTAATGTTTAATATTTAACAACTGACTTTCAAAAATGTATGACTGACACACTTTTAAATTTAATCTGTATCATGAACATTTTCTCCATCCCTGTCTTAGGTCTAAGAACTTAGTCCTAGACTCTAGGCAATCAACAAGACATATCAAGACCTGATGTGTAGTATTTCCTAATTTCCAAGGTAAATGCTCACACTGAAAAATTTAACAACTGGCTCTTGATAGCTAGCAGTAGAGAGTGCTGACCCAAGCATCAGGAGGACCTCAGTTCAAATCTGCCCTCAGATACTTATTAGCTGTGTGATCCCAGGCAAGTCACTTAACCCTGTTTGCCTCAATTTTCTCATTTCTAAAATGAGCTGGAGAAGGAAATGGCAAACCACCCTGGTATCATTGTCAAGAGAATCCCTAATGGTGTCGTAAAAATATGACAAATTGCCAAAAATAACTCAATAACTGGTACAAGCTAGTTCCAGCACACTTCTCATTGCTGTGGTCTCCTAATTGAGCTCCCTACCACTTCTAACTCCCCTTTCTAATTCTCTCCAGCTTACACATTCTAGTCTAAGGTCCCTCCCATCTCTGACAATCTATTTAAGGATCTCTCCAGCTTTAACATTCTATGTTCTAAGGTCCCTCCAGGTTGGACATTCTCTGTTCCATTATCCCTCCCTCTTCTGACATTGCCTGTTCTAAGATCCTTCTTGGCTCTGACACTATATGTTCTAAGGCAGGGGTGGGGGACCTGCAGCCTTGAGGCAACATGTGAAGTTTGGATTCAGTCAAAGGGCCACACTTGAGGACCTAGAGGGCCACATGTGACCTTGAGGCTGCAGGTTTCCCATTCCCGTTAAGGTGTGTCTTAGGTCTAACATGCTATGTTTTAAAATGTCCTCCCTGCTCTGATAATCTGTTTTCTAAGACCCTTCCTTGCCCTGACAGTTCACTTTCTTTTTTTTTCATTGACCTTCCACATTCTAAGCTCTCTTCCAGCTCTGACTTCAGATGTTATATGGTTTAATATTGATATTTAGTATTTAAATAATAATATTTAAAATTGATATTTAATATTAATATATGGTTTAATGATATTTTAAGGTCCTTTCCAGATTTAACATTTTAAGGTCTAGGGTCCCTTTCAGATCTAAATCTGCATTCTGTGACCAAGCTGGACCTGTCATTTTCAGGCCTCTGTTCTTCATCCCACTATTATTTTGTCTACTTTGAAGACCTTAATGGTAGGGGTCACTATTCAAGGAAGACCAATCTAGATAGATAGTTGGAGGAATCTTCCCATGAGCCTAGGAAAAAAGGTAAATGGAGTCCATTTGTTTACAATAAGGGTATAACACTGAGAATTATGTGGAGATGTCAATGAATAAGCCCTTCATGCCAAGAAACCTGAGAGGTATTAGGCAGCATGCCTATTAAAAATCAGGCTATCACGTTGTTGAAAATCAGGGGACAGACCTTTGATGGCCTGAATGGGTCAAGAGGGCATTTAAAGGAAGATCGGGTCCCTTTGGAAAGAACAGGAAAAAAAATCTGCTTACCTTTTCATTGTGAAGTGGACCACACAAGAGATGGCAATGATCACAAGGCCAATGATGATTGACGCAATAGCGACCCACTTGGCGTTTCGACCCAGTCTCTCTGACCCTTCTATGTCACCTTGGTTAAAGCTGTTTAGAGACTGCAGGACAGAAAGGGAGAACTGGTGATGATGGGGCATTGATGTGGAAATAGGTCCAATGATCCCCAGGGCTGAGACTACTTTGGCCATCAAATTTCCAAGAGTCAGACAGTGGTATCACCATCTTGAAGGCCAGGGTGATGGCCTGATCTCCATTTTCTGGGCCTCAGTTTTATCATCTGTGAAATGGGCATAATAAAACATATCTTATGTAGGTATTGTGAGGCTTACATGGGGCAATATGTGTAAAGTATTTTATAAACTTTAAAGTTCTATTAAACATTAGTTTTTGTTATTATAACCATCATCTCATTATTCTCATCTCTTTTTGATGGGATTCAAATAGAAATGGTTCCATGAAAAGTCATTCTCCACTCTTTTATATTTAATATTCTGCATTCTATTGAACAAATGGATCAAATGACTTCTTTTTGTAAGTGAATACAAGAATCAGCGTGTAAGCTCATTGAAAGCATCTGCCAGTAGTGGTTGGGATGATAAGGATGATACGTACCTTGACCTTTTCCAACATGGTATTGACTTCTTATGCTACTTCTCTACATTTTGAAAGCTTTTTATAGAGTTTGGAGACTATGCATATTCAATAGGGTGGTTTCTTTTAAAAACATCATTCTGAAATTTTACAGATCGTTGTTTTGCCTGGGATGTTGTGGTCAATGATTCTCTCTACCACGGTGTGCTTCTTTCAGTACAGTTCATTTGATGAATTCTCAAGGATATTTTAGGATTTGTATTTGTAGAGATTTGGTATATGTTAGTTCATAAAAGTTCATAAACTCTGATACAGAATTCTTGCCACCTAATTGGGTCTTTCTTCTAGTATCTGGTAAATGCTAAATTTTTGCAGTCTGTAACTTCACCACATAATTCATTGCATTGATAAATAAGGATCTGGATAAGGCCTTAAGGCAGCAGCCTGGGGGTTGTGACCCTTTCACAGGAGTCAAAGGGGTTGCCCAAAACCATGAGAAAACACATATTTCCGATGGTCTTAGGAACTTCCTCTATCTGTCTCCAGACGGGTCCACTCACATGCAGATATGCCCACATATGACTATTAAAGGGTCCCGGCATTAGGAAGCTTGAGAACCACTGCTCTAAGGAAAGATGATCTTTTTGTAATTTCAGGTACCAATGATGATTCCAAATTATATATTAAACTCTTCTCTCTTGAAGATAAAGTGCATATCTCAGACACTTATTTGTCTGATGTTTCTTTATCGCTATGTTGTTGAATGAATTAATGTGACTGGCACCTACATAGAACCTTTTGATTCCTTCTGGGATCTCAGCCATTCCATAGACTATGTCCAGAGTTGGACCACTTTTGGTGACACCTCATAAATCCAGTGGAATAAGCCTGTTATCAGTCTTTGCTATTGTCTTATGATGAGAGGTCTATTGATTTAAAAGTTATTTCATTGGGAAAGAATTTTTATGACCGGTGTATCTGATAAAGGCCTCATTTCTAAAATACACAGGGAATTAAGTAAAATCTATAAGAATACAAGTCATTCCCCAATTGATAAATGGCCAAAGGATATGAACAGGCAATTTTCAGAGGTAGAAATTAAATTATAAGCATATGAAAAAATGCTCTAAATCACTATTGATTGAAATGTAAATCAAAACAACTCTGAGGTACCACATCTCTCTAGTCGATTGGCTAAGATGACAAAACAGGAAAATGACAAATGCTAGAGAGGATGTGGAAAAACTGGAACACTAATGCATTATTGGTGGAGCTGTGAACTGATAGAACCATTCTGGAGAGTAATCTGGAACTATGCCCAAAGGACTATAAATAATTACATACCCTTTGACCCAGTAATATCACTTCTGGGGTTGTATCCCAAAGAGATCATAGAAGTGGGAGGAAGACCCATATGTACAAAAATATTTATTGCAGCCCTCTTTATGGTGGCAAAAACCTGGAAATTAAGGGGATGTCCATCAACTGGGGAATGGCTAAACAAGTTGTGGTATATGA
>CM053594.1:18975266-19000415 GCA_028646575.1 Pseudocheirus occidentalis
ATCTTCCAGGTAAAGGATCAACCTATTAAGGAGGACTCTGGAAAGAATCTTGTCAGTAATGACTAAGAGAGAGACCCCCCTGTGATGGTCACAGGATAATCTACTTCCTTTATCTTTATAGAGATGAACAATGAAGACATCCTTGAACTTCTGGGCGATAACCTCCTCTTGCCATATAGCCTGAAAAATTTCAATCAGGTTTTGTCTGAGCAGTGGACCCCTTGCCTTGTAAATATCAGCTGAAATAAAATCAGCACTAGGTGCTTTGCCACGTGGGAAGAGCCAAATGACATAAAAAAACTTCTTCAGTTGGAGCTTCAGTTAAAGAAGGATTGACTTCAACTTGAGGTAAATGTCTGGTGACCTTAGCATTGATTGATGATGGTCCGTTGAGAACACTATGGAAGTGTTTGGCCCATCTCTCTAGGATCATGTCCTTATCACTAATCAGTGTGACTCCATCAGCACTGAGTAGTTGAGATGATCTAGGTCATAGGTCTTTGGCCCATAAATAGCTTTCAGGTCATCATAAAGGTGCTTTGGATTGTTTTTATTAGTGTAAAACAGAATTTCATCTGCCTTCTTACAGAGCCAGGTATCCTGCACTAGATAGCTCTCTAAGCTCTGCTTACACTTTACTTTTGATGGAATTAAATGCTGCCTTCTTAGAGATAGATGAACTATCCTGCTGGCAAGTCCTGTGGAGTCCTTGTTTTTCCTTTAGCAGCTTCTGAATGTCCCCATCATTTTCATCAAAGTTTCCCTCCAAGTTAGGAACAAACTCTCCCTTTTGGAGAAGCATTCTAATCTGTTGACATTAAGTCTTCTGCTAGTCAGTTTTCCTTGGGACTGCTGCTTTTGTTGGATGTCAGTTTTAATCTTGGGGAAGATGTCTGTGACCAGTCCAGCACTCTACACTATACATAGCCTTTGTCACTCTCACATCATGTATGACTCTACTCCTTACAGTGACATCGTCTATTTAATGCCAATGTCCGCTGTAAGGATGCATCCATGAAGTTTTATTGTGTTTAGGTAAATGGAAGACAGTGTTGATGTAAGAAGGTTGTGAGATGCACAGTCTTCAGTTGTAAGTGATCATTGCTGTCACTGTTTCCAGCTACATTCCTCTCAAGGTCTCATTGCCATGTTTGGTAGTCTGTGCCTACTCTTGTGTTAAAGTCACCCAGAATTATTAGTTTGTCCTCGTTTGGCACATTGATGATGAGGGTCTCTGTGTCTTCATAAATTTTTTCTTTGACTTCATTGTGGGAGCATACATACTGATGGTAGTGGTGTGGTGCTTCCCTGCAAGTGGCAATCACATTGTCATGAGCCTGTTGTTCTCTCCTTTTGGGAGGCGTACAAGTTCATTGACTAGATTAGTTTTGATGGCAAAACCTACACCAGGTTCATGGCACTCCCTTTAAATTCAGACATTCCAGCAAAACATGTATCCAGCTCTGGCTTTGGCAAGCTGGCCTTCATTTGCCAGCCTTGTTTTACTTGTGGATGCTCTTTGGATGTGATACCTGTTGAGTTTTCTTGCAACAAGAGCTGCTTATCTTTCAGGTCTACTGGATTTTGTGTTTTTCATAAATGAGCATGTGTTCCACATACCCACGGTGAGTGAAATCACCTTTGCAAAAGTTTTTTTGTACATTTATGTGTGTTTTGACTGTAGGGTAGAATCCCCACCTGCTGGCAAGCAGGCCAGCATTAGGTTGGGGGAAGCAGATGATTTTTAGGGCACCTTTTATAACCTCTTTTCCTGCTAGGTGATGAGCAATGTAGTCCTTCAAAAAGGCTGTTCAGATACCCAGGGGGCTGTTGAATCCTACTGCTGCTTCCGATGAGAAGCTGACCCTAAGGCCTGTGCCACCTATGAGCAGGATTGTAACTACAGCTCCCAGTGCATTCACACCTGTTGCTTTGTCACTTGCCTATTGCCACAGGACTTGGAATAGGTTACAATGGTAAAAATAGGGGGTATCTTTTGTTTTGAGTATAAATTCAATTTAAGCAATGAAGACTTGAGTAAAGTTGTCAGCTTCACTCTCTCTTCCAGAGTCATCACAGTCCAGTGGCAAGACAAAAGTCAAGATGGTTGGCAATGACCCAGGATGCAGTGGATGACCTTGGCACCTTCAATGTCTGACCAAGCTCTAAGCACTCCACAGCACCTGCTTCAGTCACCTTCTTAGCCATCGGAACAAATTGTTTTTATCTATCCATCCTACTGGAGAAGTCTCCACATACTTGGGATAAACACCCTTCTCATTCACTGAAGGGTTTGAAACCCCTTGGTTACCCTCGACTTGGATTAGCCATCTGCTGAAATAGTTTACTGGAGTGGGACTGCTGTACATGCACAATTTCTTGGATCACAGGTGAGATTTGGGTGAATTAAGTGGACGTCAAAGGTGGAAAGCAGCCGTAAAAAGAGCTTGGCAGCTTAGCACCCCAACCATAGGTGCTAGTCTGCCCTGAACACACCCTACACCCCCACATATCTAGTAAGTGTCTGAGGTGGGACTTGAATGCAGATCTTCCTGACTCCAAGTTCAATGCACTTGCCACTTTACAATTGCTCCTATCATCCAGGCTCTCTGTCCGGTTCTTCATGGGGAAGTTTCCACGCTTCCCATGACTTTTTGGAAATGGACAGCATCCACTCTCAGATATTGTCAGGGCACCAGCTCACACAGGAAATGTGTCTGGCATGAAGAGTATCAGAATTACAATGAGGAAAGCTTCTGGCAAATCCTGGCTCTCCTACTCATTGGTTACTTAAGCTTGGGCAAGTTTCTTTATTGGGCAAATAAATGATACTTGCACAGAACCGTTATGCCTTGTAAAAATGTCAACATAGACCTGAGCAGTGATTAAGTGGAGGACATGGTCATTTGAGCTGATTTGGTAGTGTATTAGAGGTAGCTGGTGATGCAATGAATAGAGATAGCCCTGGGCTTGACCCAATTCAAATTCAGCTTCTGATACTTACTAGCCGTGTGACCCTGGGAAAGTCACTTAACTTGTGTTTGCCTTACTTTCTTCAACTGTAAAATGGGGATGATAATAACACCCACCTCACAGGGTTCTTGTAAGAATCAAATGAAGTAACATTTTGTAAAAGCACTTAGCACAGGGCTGGGCACATAGGATACTCTTAATAAATCCTTGGGGACTGACTGGTAAAGATGACTGTAATTTAAGATATGTCACACTATATAAAGAGAAAATTTGGGGGCACCTAGGTGGTGCAGTGAATGGAGCACTGGCCCTGGATTCAGGAGTTCAAATCTGGCCTCAGGCACTTAGCATTTACTAGGTGTGTGACCTTGGGCAAGTCACTTAATCCCCCTCCAAAAAGACCAAATAAGAATTAAAAAAAGGGAAAATTCACAGAAAAGAAAAACAGTGGTGAATGTCACTGATAGCATTAATTCGTCCATTAAACTTATGCATGCTCACAATTCTAGGAACATGGAAAGAACTTTAGGGATCTTTGAGTCTACCCTTTCATTTTATTTTATTTTACTTATTATTAACTAAAAATTAGTCATCAATTGCATATATTTCCATACCAAAGGCTGGAAAATGGAGATTACATATGATACTGCCACTCTATTACATTCAGCATTCTTCCTCTTGTTAATTTTAACAGTTATAACTAAACTTGGCTTATTTGTTTATGATGCTCTCTAATCCCCTGGTCATTGCCTCTGTGCATTCAATGTTTTTGGATGTTTTATTAATGCTCTTTCCTTTCCTTTCTTCCTTTTTTCTCTCATTATTCTCCCTTCTATCTCACTGTCATCCCTCCCCCAAAATGAAGCTCTCCCTTATAACTGAATGCATAGTCAAGCAAAACAAATTTGTGTTGTAATAGTATTATCTGGAAAGGTATGTACCCTTCGGTACTACTATCTATCACCTCTCTACCAACAGATGGGAAATATATTTCATCATTAGTCATCTGGAATCTTGATTGGCAAATGTCATTAGCTTTTCAAAGCTCTTTTCCTTTATAATGTGGTCGATGAATGAAACATTCCTTGTATCTATTGACTTTATTCTGCATCATTTCATAGCAATATTTTGTCCCTTTCCTAATTTCTTACAACATCTTCATATTTCCTTTCATTTATATACCATGACTTGTTCAACCATTCCTCAGTAAATGGGTACCTCCATAGTTTCTAGTTGTTGGCCATCACACAAGAGTTCCTATAGATATTTTTGTAAATATGAATCCTTTTCTTCAATCTCTTTGGTACATAGGATTAGTAGTGGTATTTCTGGGTCAAAATGTAGCCAATTACATGTTGTATTTCTTTCCTATAATGTTTGGAACATGGGGCTATGTGTGAGCATCTGGGAAATTAAATGAATTTTCTGTTTTTCCTGGATGTACTTCATCTCACAAGCATCACTGGTGGTTATATCATCTTTTGGGAGAACACCAGTTTCTTTAGGACAAGAAAGACTGCTGTGACAAAGGACTGGAACTCCCAAGTGAAACTGGATACTGGAGAAACTGTATAGAGTCCTGAAGACTACAATACCTGGAAGAACCTTCATTCATATCTTTGCCATTGTGTGGCTTTGGTCAAGGACCAAACTCTGGGTCTCAATTTCTTTACCTGAAAAATGAAAGAGCTCAAAGGATCATAATTCTCAACATTGTTGCTGTTGTTATTTGTCCTTTATTCTGAAAAAGGATGTCTTACCTTGCCCATGAATTGGATTTAATTGAGGCAGAGCTGTACAAAGTCATTCTAGCCTCATTCTCTCCTCCAGAGTCATAACAGTCCAGAGGCAAGATAAAAGTCAAGATGCCTCAGTTTTTCATCTGTAAAATAAACTGGAGAAGGGAAAGGCAAACCACTCCAGTATCTCTGCCAAGAAAACCCCAAATGGGATCATGAAGGGTAGGATACTACTGAAATGAACGAACAACAAACACTTGATGGCAAATGTCATATCCTTTAAGGGTCTTTTCTTCTCCAGGCTCACCACTCTCTGTACCTTCAATTGCTACTCACAAGGTGTGAACCTGAGGTCCTTTATGTTCCTGGTTGCCTTCTTTGAATGCTCTTCTTATCATCAATGTCTTTTCTAAAATGTGGTGGCTAGAAGTGGACACAATACTCCATATGTGGTTTGACCCGAGCAGACTATGAAAGTCTTATGATTTCCTTATTCTTTGAAAATTTGCCTCTCATTGAAGCCCAAGAGCCCAATGACTTTTTTTATGGCTGCCATACAACTCTGTTGAACCCTATTGACCTTATTGTCCCCACAAACTCTCTCATTTTTTCAGATCATCTTTTGTTTAACCAGACCTCCAACATCTTATACTTGTGAAATTGATTTCTTGAGCCCAGATGTAAGTTTTTCATTTGATTATTAAAGGGAAAAAAGATTTTACATTTGTCCTATTGCATTTAACCTTACTAGACTGAATTTTTTGGATTCATCTCAATGTTCCAGCTGGTTAAGAATCTATGCAACAAATATTTATTAAGCACCTACTGTTTGCAAGGTATTGGGGATTCAAAGACAATAGTCACTGCCATAAAGTGGTTCACATTCACCTGGGAATACAAAATACACTCAAATAAGTTAATGCAAGAGTATGCTAAACATTATACAAAGCAATTTCAAGAGGGGAAAAGGCACTAACTTCCAGGGGAGTGGGGCAGGGGCTTTGTGAAGGAGGTGACACCTGAGCTATATTTTGATGGCACTTGAGACTTAGGAAAAGGACTAGGGGAAGAAGAGAATTTCAGACTTGGAAGGGTGCTGGTCCAAAGGTCTGAGACAGGAGACACAATGTCGCTGATCCAATTGATGGTTTGTATTTAAATATTAAAAGCATCAAAAATAGACGTGGGATCCCACTGCTAGGTATATACCTAGAGGTCAAAGGAGGTCAAAGACAGAAGGAAATGTCCCATATACTCTAAAGTATTTATAGCAATAGTTCCTTTTTTTTTGTTTGTTTTTGATGCCAAAGAGTGGGAAACAGAGTAGATGCCTATCAATTGGGGAATACCTAAACAAATGAAGGTGCATTAATGTAAGACAATGTCTGTTACTGCAGTGTAAGAAAAGACAGATAAGAATTCAGAGAAGCATGAGAAGATATATATTATGTACTGATAACAAAAATTTAACAGAATTCAGAAAATAATATACACAATGACTACAACAAGGTAAATAGAAAGAATAACAACAAGAAAGCCTGGAAATTGAACACAGTATAGAAATAACGACCAAGCTTGTCTTGAGGAAGACTTGGGCAAATGTACCTCTTTCTCTTGTTTGAAGGGGTAGGCTAGTATGAGTGTAGGAAACTGCATACACTATTAGGAAGTTGATGTGTAGGTCAATTTTGCTGAACTGATTTTCCTTCTTTTTTATTCTTTGTTACAGGTGCTAGCTTGATGGGTTAGGGAAGTGGGTGGGTCATATTTAAAACAATATAAAATATAAATATTAAAACAATACAAATATAAAACAATGGCAATATAAGAACAAAATAACCTCCAAAATTAAAAATTAAGATCTCTGGGATCATTTCTTCATAGGAATAGTTAGCAATTTTCATTCTGAGCAGTTAAGTAACTTCTTTGCCTGGTATCCTTCTAATGAGGGTTAAAACCACAAAATATGCCAATTAAGCAATAGCATAAAAACGTTCTGTGGTTTAGCTGAGAGTACTTCTTTGATGAGTTTTGGACTATGAGAGGGAAAAGAGAAAAGGGTTTGAGCAACGTTTTCTACACAGCTGAAGGATTAAAAATCGTCTTCTGTGTTGATGGGGGCAGGGAGGAGATGACCCGCTCAACTTAAGAGAAAATATCCTGTTTTGATGTGAAAGCCTTCCGAAACCTTTTCTGTAATTCCTTCCGTCTCTCGGTCCCACGGGGGTTGCCTCTGTTTTGCCCAGGGGGAAGCTCATGCCTAACAGTGGGTCTATGGTGAACTCCCGGGTCTCACTCCCTGACCATGGTACTTTGTATCTTCCCACCTGCTGCCACGTTGCCATGGAAACTGGCCCCATCTCTTGGCTCCACAATTGAGCTGAATAACGGGACTGTTTAGAAATAAAGACTAGAGTAGATTTGATTCTCCTCAGATGACTGAGACCAGTGTGTCCATTATCAGAAACCTCAATTCAATTTTAAAAAAGTATTATTAGGCTGTATTGATGGTGCTATTATCCAAGATGTTGTATAATTGGAAAAGGGGGTGGGTGGGTCATTTATTAAGAATAAAAGATGATAGGCAGGTTTCTAATTGCATTGGCACTGATAATGATACATTATCTAGGGGAAAGCCCCAACCAAGCATGATGGGTGAACCATTAGCTAGAAATTTATAGATTTATGATCATAGGATCAGGACTGGAAAGGACATAGAAGGTCACGTTATCAAAACCAGAAGGGAACTTATAATTGTCTAATTTATGATCACAGCTTCCTAGATCTAGAGCTGGAAGGCATTCATTTTTTACAGATGAGGAAACTGAGGTCCAAGGAAGTTAAGTGACTTGCCCAAATTCTCACAGATAGTAATGATGAGGGACCAGAAATGTTGAGGGAGAAACCCACAGGCTTGCAAGGATCCTGAGACCAGAGTTCTCAGGGCAAGGTCTCCTGGAATGAATTTATGGACACAAGCATTCTTTAAGTCAAGGTGTCGAAGATTTATTGTTATGCTATATGGGAAGCAAGAATTCTTAGGGAACCTGCAACCTTAGAGGGATACAGTTAAAGTTTATATAGGATAAACTATAGTAAAACATGTGCCAAATATGCTAACTTTGTGAGTCAGGGTGGGATTAGGGAGTGGTTAAGGAGTGGTCAGTCGTTAAAGGAACATGCACTTTTAATATCTATTCACAGGTATTTTACCCAGAGTTTACTGGAAAATAGCCCAAGGAGTGGGGGGGGCACTGCATGGAGGTGTGGTTTTAGGCCTGAACCATCACTAAGTCAACTAATGGTCAGGGCTGACTGAGAAATACCCAGGCTGCCCCCATCAATGTCTTATTAGACAAGATAAGCTTAAGGGAGGATACATATGGCTAAGTCTAGGATACACATGAGAGATCAGTGAGTAGTAAGTAAATATCTTCATGACCCAGCAAACAGCCAGTTCAGCCAGTAGGCAGCTGGCTCAAACTACTAAATTCTATAGGGCTTCTGTATCAGAGAGAGAAGTTTTTTGCTAGGGCACACTGCCCTTGAGTTGGAGAGAAAGTGTCTGAGACAGTGTTTAGAGGTTGGGGAGAAATGTGATTTCAGAACTGGATGTGATTTTGAAACTGGGGTTCAAGCACAAGCACCCAAGCGCCCCATAAGTATCAGACACATAATTTGAACTTATGTCTCCCCTGATTCTATGTCTCTGCTCTTTCCACTAAATTACATCACCTCTAATGTTACTCTCCAAGACAAACTGAGGCTTGGGATAATTAAGTGACTTGGCTGCACTCATCACACAGATGGAAAGAATTGGAACTGGGACTCAAATACAATTCTTTTCTTCTCATTATTTTTACTATCCCACAGTGGGAGGAAAAGTCTCTGTAAACTGTAAAGTTATGTAAGAATATGGGTCAATTTGTGTTTAAGCAGAGTAGATGATAGAGTTCTTCTTCCTCACTATTGGTGGAAGGATCTGGATCTGTGGTTTGATTGATATAGAATCCCCCCCCCCACCTTGGAAGATTGGTATCCACTTTGTAGTTCATAGATCTAGAGAGAACCCTGGGGTATTGAAAGCTTCAGAGATTTGCCCAGAGTCAAACAACTAGTGTTTGAGGATACTTAAGCCCATGCTTTACAAAGTTCTAGATTCACTGCTTTTCCTTCTATTCCTTCATTTTACAGGTGGGAAAACTAAGACCCAGGGAGATTGGGTGATTTGCCCAAGGTCACAATGTAGTAGGGTAGGGTTCGCGCCCTGATACTTCATCTCCAAATCTAGCACTTAATCACACAAGATGAGAAGGTATTGATGGGCTGTGCACCCTCTTCATCCAACAGCCCTTCTAATGCTTTATCTCACGAATTCACAGATGTGATAAAAAAAGAGACTTTTCTAGGTGCTGGAGATAATAGGGACAGGGGGTGTCCAGTCTACTGGGAGAGACAACAACATGTGCACAGACGAAAACATACAAAGAAAGTGTAAGATAATTTCAGGTTGGGGGTAGGATCTAGAAGCTGGGAAAAGTGAGAGAGGAATCAAGAAAGGCCTCATCATATAGAAGGTGGGGTTTAAACTAAGCTTTGAAGGAAGCTACAGAATCCAGGAGGAAGGAGACATTTAAAGAAGAATAATCATTGCCATAATGGACAACATTCATAAAATACTATAAGGTTTGTAGAGAGATTTACAGAGATTAGATCTCATTTAACTCTCACAACAAGCTATCTGGTGAGGTCAACATCATCATCATCATCATCATCAGCATTTTCATCATCATCATCATCTACAAATGAGGAAATTGAGGCTGAACTGACCTTCCTAGGGTCACAAAGCTAGTTAAGAGAGATGAAACTCAGGTCTTCCTGACACCAATTCTAGCTCTTTACCCATTATGGCATCTATGTTTCAGTGAGAAGGAGAAAAGGGACAATCAGGAAGGCTGACATCAGGTTACTTACGAGTAAAGCCTTAGTGTATACACAAAAGCAGGATAGCTTGGAGCTTGGTTTAGGAGGGCCTTAAATGCTAGCCTAAGGAGCCTGCATTTTTTCCTAGTAGCAATAGGGAACCACAGAAGAATTTTGAGCAGAAGAGGGACAGAGGCAGATCTATGTCTTGCATAGGTTCCCAAAGTGGGTGATCCCACCTCCCTGGGGGGCACTGGAATGATTGGGGGGGCAGTAGTAGTTTGAAATGACCCAAATTAAAAAAAACATTAAAGGGTTAAAGAAAGTAGATTTTCAGGGGGGTGCTGAGTAATTTTTTTAAAAAATGGGGTAGTAGATCAAATAAATTTGGGAACCTCTGCTAGGGTGATTATTTTAGTGGCTGCATCCAGTGCTTGTCTCCTCTTACTTTTAGTTTTTCTTGCTACATAAATATCTTCAAGGACAAGGGAAGATTTGTCCTTTACTTTGTTATCTCTAACACTAGAAATCTGGAGAGGGAATTTGCCAGTTTTGATGGAGAGCACTAACTTTGAGTATATGATGCTTTTTATATTGGTGCAATAAGCCTATTATAAGAAAAAGAAAACCAACTTTCTGGGCATCTTAAACTCTTTCCATTGGATAAAACCTGATGGTTGGAGGACAGAAATGGTTTGAGGTGCACAGATCATGGAATTCCAGATCTAGGGCTGGAAAGGACCTTTGAAGTCATTTAGCAGCTAGGTGGTGCTGCAGTGGATAGAGCATTGGACTTGAAACAAGGAAGACCTGAGTTCAAATTTGACCTCAGACACTTCTTAGCTGTGTGACCTTGGGCAAGCCATTTAACTCTATTTGCCTCAATTTCTTAATTCTAAGCCCAGCGCTCTATCCACTTTACCACCTAGCTACCCCCGAAGAAAATAGCTATTCAGGATGAGAAAAGCAGAGAGGGGCCATGAAATGGGGGTCTATTAGAAAAGCTTATGAATTGGACTTGGTAGAGAAACAAAGAGGATAAATATATACTACTTGACTCCTGTGCTTGAAGATTAGAATAGCTACTTATTATTTCTATGATAAATTATAAGCTCCTCTGTCTGAATTTGAGGTCTTTCATACTCTGGCCCCAACAAATCCATCCAGTTTCATAGATTACTTCCCCTTCCACATTCTATAGTTCAGCCAAACTGGCTTCATTCTCAGAGGTGGTTCTCCATCTTCCATCTCCAGGATTTGTAACAGCTGTCCCTCATGACTGTAATGCATTCTTTCATCTCCTCTTCCTCAAATAAACCCTCACTTTCTTCAAGACTCAGCTCAGCATTATCTGAAGCCTCCAAGTATTAGTACCATCCTTCCTTAACTATATTGTATTTAATTGTATATAAATATATATGCCCTCTGTAATCTAGGGACATTGTCTTCCTTACTGTCCCTCACATAAGATGATCCATCTTGTTGACTCTGGGCATTTTCACTCACTCTTCCCCCATGTTTTTGAATGCTCTTCTTCCTCATCACTGCCTTTCGTTTCTGTAAGTTTCAGATAAAAATCCCACCTTCTACAATAAACCTTTTCTGATCCTGCTCAATGCTAACCTTCCCTCTGAGCTTACCTCCAATTTATTCATGATTCTTTGTATGTTGTCTCACCTGTTAGAAATGGACATATCTGTTTCTTGAGAACAAAGACTCTTTTTACATTTCTTTTTTTTATGATTTTTTTTTTTTTGGCCAAAGAAACTCAAGGGGTATAAAGAGATTGTGATTGACTTTGGTGGAAGGAACACACACTAATAAAATCATGGCACTACCCTTGGTGTTAGAAAACTCAGGCTCAAGACTGACCTCATATGACTATTAGATATGACCTTGGGTGACATTTCTTACATACCCTTTAGTACTTAGCATTGTGACCAGGACACAGTAGGCATTCAATAACTGATAGTTCCAATCTAATCCAACAAGTATTTATTAAGCTCCTACTATGTGCTTGGAACTGGGAATACAATTAATCAAGACAGTGCCTGCCCTCAAGGAGTTTACAATCTAATGGGAGGAGATGATATACAAAAGGAGGAGGGAAAAGGGTGGGGATACCAGGGGGCTGTCTTATTCCTCAGAATTTAAACGAGGCAGAGCAGCAGAGGTAGGGAGCAGCTGACCATCTGTTTATATTTATTTATGTACATGTTGTTTTCCTGGCAGAAACAAGTTCTTTGAAGGCAGAAGCAATTTAGTTTTTGTCTTTTTATCCCCAGCATCTAGCACAGAGCCTGGCAATCAATTAACAGTTATTATACCCCCACTATATATCAGGCATTGTGCTAAGTGCTAGGTGTACAAAAAAGACAAAAGATAGTTGCTGTCCTCAAGGAGCATATAATCAAATGGGAGGAGACAACATGTAAACAAACACGTACAAAGCACACCACATACAAGATAAATAGGAAATGAATAAGAAAGGGAAGGCACCAGGATTAAGAGAGTCTGGGAAAGGCTTCCTGTATAAAATGAGATTTTAGTGGGAACTTAAAGGAAACTATGCACACAGTAGGTGCCTAATAAATGCTCCCTGATTGACTAAATGCTAAGAACATGCTGTATGACTGGCTTAGATGGTCTCTCAGGTTCTTTCTGTGTCTAGATATATGTTTCTATGATCCATAGGATCTGGGGAAGCTAAAGGTATAATTTTGTTTTTTTAATTATTTCTGGGTCTGCTAGAGAATCATAGCTTTAGAATTGGAAAGGATGTAGGAAGTTGACTAGTCCAATCCCTTAGCTCTGTATTTTTTTTAGTAATAGTGTCTTTATTCTCTTTTAATTTTTTTAATACTGAATTTAACAAACACCACATAAAATGGATATTTTCATTTACAATATATGGAACAGAAGAAGAGGATTGTACATGAAACTTTGAATCTTTGTTATGTTTAACTTCTTTTTTCTTTTAAAAGTATAGAATAAACTCAATATATAACCTTAAAAGCTGTCCTATTTGGCTGTGATTCCTTCTGGCCTTCCTTCTGTTCTCTTTTCACTTTTCATTTTGTATTTTTGGTAGGATAACTTATTCCTATTCTCTTCTCTTCTATCCTTTCCCTCTCTCCTATTCCAGTCTCCTACAGAAAAAAGAAAAAGGAAAACAAAACCCTTTTAATGAATATGGCTAGCCAAGCAAAATAAATTCTCACATTGACCATGTCCGAAAATGTCAGTCTCATTCTGCATCTTGATTTTGTTGGGAAGTCGGCAGCCTGTCTTATCATTGCTCCACTGGAATTGCCATCCCTTTACTTTATAGAGCCCATAGAGGTCCAGTGATTTTGCCTTATCATCTCAAAACTAGGCAGACCTGCAAAGGACAGAGTCATATGGATGAACAAGCAGAGCTCTAACTATGCCACTCTCTTGTTCAAGAAATTCCAGCAGTCCCTGTTTGCCTTTAGGATAAAATACAGACTCTTTGATTTAGCATATGAAGTCTTTTATAGTCTGGTTCCTACTTATATGTCAAGACTATTTTTGCAATATTCTCCTTTCTCCTAACCCTTTCAGTTAAAACCCAGCTTGCTTAACTATTTCTAGGAGACATAAAATCTCACACCTCTGCATTTTCCCTATTGGCTCTACCCATCCCTTCCCACCTCTCTGTCTCAGAATCCCTAATTTCCTTTAAGGTTCAGTATGCATTTCACCTTCTAAATGAGATCCTTCCCCTAGTTGTAAATTACTCACCTCCCAAATTACTTTGCATATTTTTGAGATTTACTTATGTGGGCACATGTTGTTTCTTCCTATTAAAATATGAACTCCCCGAGGGCAAGGACTTTGTACCCAATACTGGGCACACAGTCTGAATCACAAGAACTTCAATGGCTAACAAGCTACGTCCTACAAACAAAGCCAATGTAACCAAGATTAAGAGGGAAGTGGGAAACTAGGAAAGAATTTTTACAACCAGTGTATTTGATAAAGGCCTCATTTCTAAAATAGACAGGGAATTGAGTCAAATCTATAACAATACAAGTTATTCCCCAATTGATAAATGGTCAAAGAATATGAACAGGTAATTTTCAGAGGTAGAAATTAAAGATATCTGGAAGCATATGAAAAATGCTCTCAATCACTATTGATTCAAGAAATGCAAATCAAAACAACTTTGAGGTATCACATTTCACCAGTCAGATTGGCTAAGATGACAAAACATGAAAATGACAAATTCCAGAGAGGATGTGGAAAGATTGGAACACTAATACATTGTTAGTGGAGTTGTGGACTGATTCAGCTATTCTGGAGAGCAATCTGGAACCATGCCCAAAGGGCTATAAATAATTGCATACCCTTTGAACCAGCAATACCACTTCTAGGGTTGTGTCTCAAAGAGATCATAGAAGTGGGAGGAAGACCCATATATACAAAAATATTAATTGCAGCTCTCTTTGTGGTGGCAAAAAATTGGAAATTAAGGGGATGCCCATCAATTGGGGAATGGCTAAACAAATTGTGGTATATGAATGTAATGGAATACTATTGTGCTATAAGAAATGAGGAGCAGACGAACTTCATATTTACCTGGAGAAGCTTATACAAATTGGTGCTAAATGAGAAGAGCAGAACCAGGAGAAATTTGTACATAATGACAAGCACAACATACGTGTGATGACCAACTATGATAAACTGGACTCTTCTCAGCAACACAAGGTTATAAGACAACTCTAAAAGACTCAGAATGGAAGGAGATGTCTACATTAAGAAAAAGATCTAGAAATAACAGAGTTTAAATGGAGACTGAAGCAAACTACCTGCTCTCTTTCTTTTCCATGTTTGGTTTTGTTTCTTCTTTCCCATTGTTCACTCCATTGGTTACAACCCTTCTATACAACCAGACTAATGTCCAATGTGAAAGTATTTGCAGGTCCTATACTTGATTGCATGCTGCCATGGGGGGGTGGTGGTGCCAGGGGGGCAGGGGAGAGAGAGGAAAGAAAATCTGAAATTCCAGGGATTATGGAATTGAATCTTGTAAACTAAAAGCAAATAAATCAATTAATAAAAAAAGAACACACCTGAAAAGGGGTCAATCCAATCTCTGCTTAAAGATCTCCAGTGAGAAGGAAACCTCTGCCTCCCATAGCAGCACATTCCACTTATGGACAGCTTTAATTGCTAGGAAGTGGTTAGAGAGCTGACTTCTGAGTCAAGGGGAACTGAATTCAAGTCTTGCCATTGACACACATTGGCTCTGTGATACTGGGTAAGTCTTTTAATCTCTTAGTGCCCATAAGTTATTGAGAAGATGTACAGTTGCATTAATAGGGGATGTTTGACATCAGGAGTATCCTACCCCTATGAAATCAGGAACTCAGTTGAAAAAAAATTGCACTTATTTATGTGCCTACTTCCATAGAATTCCAGCTCTTTCAGCAGCAGAGATCATTCTATTTTTTCTTTGCATCCTCAGAATGTAGCACATTGTAGGCATTCAATAAATATTTGCCAATTAGTAAATAAATGTTTTCCTCCCATCAAGCCTAGATCTGTCTTTCTGCCCATCTAACAACTGCTCCTTGGTTCAAAGATGAAATTGGCATCTACTGAAGCAAGAGCTTAATGGAGGCTTATTGAATTGAATTGAATTGAATTGAACCAGAGATAGTTATTTTAAAACCTTCAATGGGATCTATTTCCGTGCTCTGTTGAGTGTGGAAGACCACAGAGAGCCATGATGAAAACTGCTGACTCTGTCTGGGGAGGCAGAACCTGAGTTTGGATGAGACAGCTTGTGGTCAGACAGAAAGTAAAGGCCCACAGGATGAAAGACAAATCAACTTGGATCCCCTTTCCATCAGGCAACCATGCCAATGGGGAGCCACTCATCCATCATGATTATATTGCAAGCAGATTCCAGTTAGGTTTTGAGTGGACATGGTACTTATTCAATGGAGGCAGGCTCTAGTGGGAGGAGCGTTTGACCTGGGAAATATAAGATTTTCCACAAGGACTACATAAATGCCTGGAAGAAATGAAGCAAGAGAGAAACAATAGAATAAAGCTGTTGAGGAAAGAATTAGAAGGAGAATAAATAATTTGGAAAAAAAAGTGATAAATCATACCCAAGAAATGAACTTCAAAACTAGAAGAGACCAAACAGAGCTCAGATTCCATGAGATAGCAAAAGGTATTAGAATAATATTTGCAGCTAGGTGATGCCATGGTACATAGGGTGCTGGGGGTGGAGTCAGGAAGATTTATCTTGCTGAGTTCAAATCTGACCTCAGATATTTACTACCTGTGTGCCTCTGGGACTCTATATTAGAAGTGATTGCACGGTCCTAGGCACTGGAGATATGTTAGGGGGAATAGCATGGTCCTAGGCATTGAAGACTGTGTTAGAGGAGAGAGCATGGTCCTAGGCACTGGACCTTTGGGCTTTGTCTTCTATTTAGACTGCTTGGTATGAATTCTGCCAGACATTGTAGGCTTATAGATCTAGAGGTGGAAGAGACCTCAGTGACCATCTAGTCAACCTTTTTTGTTTTACAGATGAGGAAATTGAGACCTATGGATGCTATATTACTTATCCAAGTTGTATAAATAATAAGCCTCTAAGGCAAGATTTGAACCCAGGAGCTCTGACTCCAGAGCCAGTGTTCTTTCTATTACTTTGTATACATTTTGTATACATTTATATGTATAGATATTGTTTTCCTCTGTAGAGTGTAAGCTACTTGAAGGCAGGGACTGTTTCATTTTTGTCTTTGTTTCCCCAATGCCTAGCAGAATACCTGGTACATATTAGGCACTTAATAAATATTTGTTAATTAGTTGTTATTGCAAAAAAGTCAATGACAGAAAGCTCCATATATAACAAAATATTTATAGCAGTACTTCTTTGTAGTAGCAAAAAAAAAAAGCTTAGAAACAAAATGGGTGCTCATTGATTGAGGACTGATCAAACAAATTGTGGTTTATGAATGTAATAGCATATGATCACCCCGTAAATGATGTATATGCTGAATTAAGAGAAATCTGAGAAGATTTCTCTAACTAGTGATGCAAAGTAGGCAGAGCCAGAGCTGTCTCTTGAAGTCCAATGTTAATGGTAAAGTCCAATGTTAGCATTTTAAGCTTCTGTTATCTGGTTGGTCCTCTAGCCCTCTCCTATCAGCATCTTACTGGGGGCTGGGTAACCAGTTTACCTAAAATAATCTAGCAGGAGAGGGAATGATATCCAGGAGAGAGGTTTCAAGAAGTTAAGGCTGCTCAGGGAAAGGAAAATCTCCGAGCGATTGAAGACAGCATGAGGATGCTAAAGAGGGTCAGTGTACAGAGAGAGACTGCAGAAGAGGCAATTTTTCTACCTGCAACTAGATCCAACTTGTCCTCATGAGACTGATTTTCAAAAACAAATTCAGGTCTTAAATTTACCCCAATTAGTTTCCTTTTTATTTTTTTTAGCCTGCTATTTCAATTGATTGTCATCATTTTTGATTCTTACTGAAATTCAGTTCCTTAGCTTATTTGCTAAGCACTGGGGCAGTTACACATTTGAGAAGAATATCTCCTATTCCTTTATCCAAGTGACTGATAAAAATATCAAACAGCAAAGGGCCAAGGATGATTTTCTGGGTCTTTTCACTGAAGACTTCCCTTTAGGGTATCATCCCTGTAATCCATCCCAGCCAACTGAACTGAAGCTAATCCAACCCGGTTAATTTCATTACAACCCCACCCAATCCAATTCAATCTCTTCTAACCCAGCCCAACTCAATTCACTTCAAAATGGCCCAATCCAATCCAAGCTAACACAATGCAACCCAACCCAACCCAACCCAATCCAACCAAATAATCATTTCCCAATCCAAGTAACTTCATCCTACTCCTCTTCCTCATCACAATTTTATTAAACTAAAAGTTATTTTAGGTATATTTTAAGTCTATAGAAAATAATGTTCTATATATTCTATAATTATATATTATCAAATAATAGCAATATAATGGCAAAGATCTGAACTCTGTTGGAAAATACAAGGATATGATAATAATGAAAACAATAATAACAAAAGAAAAGCTTAATTTTTTTGGTAATATTTCTGAGTGGAAAAACACTTTTCCTCATAATAACCCTGACAGGTGGATAGTATGATGTTCATTATCATCCCTGTTTTTCAGAGGAGGAAACCAAAGTTGTCAGAAGTGGAGTGACTCTCCATGTTGGCCACAAAGACCAGTAATATCACCTACCCTTCAGGGTTGTTTCAAAGAGAATGCTTTAAAAAGTTTAAGTGCTGTATAAATGATAATTGTCATTAGAGTAGAGGCAGAGGAGGGAAGGAAAGATGTTAATGGGGTCTTGTGGGTTGGGAGCTTGTCTTTCTTGGGGAATAATGCTAAAAGCTGATATCTCGATGTCCATCTAAAGTTTGCAAAGTGCTTTTCATGCATTATCTCATTGGAGCCTCTTGACAATCAGGAAGGAAGCTGGGGCTATAGTCATTATTATACTCATTTATAGGTGAGGAAACTGAGATTCATACATGGGAAATGAATTGCCAAAGGTCACATCACTAGTAAATATCAGAGGCAGGATTTCATATTTCTTTCTCCAAATAAAATATGTTCTCTTTAATATAGCAGTGTCATGGCACATGGATGGTAAGGAGGGGAAGTCTTGTAGGAAGGGAGACTGGAAAATTGGATGGAAGTTTGAGATACAGAATAAGACATGGGGAAGAGGAAGAAATAGAGATAAAGACAGAAAAAACAGACAAAGAGAGCTACAGAGAGACAGAAATATAGAAACAGATTTAAAGAGTTGGAAAGTCAGAAACAGAGACAGCAAGAGTCAGAGAGAGAGAGAGAGAGAGAGAGAGAGAGAGAGAGAGAGAGAGAGAGAGAGAGGCAGAGAGATAGAAACAAAGAGAAGACAGATACAAAAAGAAGCAGAGACACAGAAGAAAGAGAATGAAAAAGTTGATCCTTAAGGGACAGAGACCACATTGTGATTGACAGAGCAGAACAGGATGTATGTAGTCTGTTGAGTTCCCAACACATTTATGGAGTCCCAGCCTTAGTATCAGAGCCTTCTGGGTTTATGCCTAGTCCTGCAGTCTGTAACCAAAATAATGACCTCCATTTGAAACTCAGCACTTCCTGTCCTAACAGTAATCACTTAGAGAACAACAACTCCATCTTGTGAGAAAGACAAGAAATACTTGAAGAATTAAAAATCGATTTCTGGAAGAAGTGAATGCTGATTTAATCAAGACCTTTTCTATGGCACCTCCACACTTACAAAGTACTCTCTTGCAAACTGCCCTTTGATACAGGTACTACAAGTATTATTATTGTTCCTGTTATGGATCATTTTGCTGTTACTGCTATATGCCATGTCTTTTCCTGCCTGTGTGACTTTGCATTGGCTGTGCCCCAGGTGGGGAATGCAGTCCCTGCTCACCATCACCTTGTACCTGGCTCCACAGTTCAGTCAGGGGCCACTTCTTCCATTCAGCTTTTCTGGAAATGATCTAGAATTGCCCCTCCTTCCCCCAGTGACCTTTCATCTACTTTGCAGATATTTTGGATTTATTTATATGTACACATGTTGTTACCCTCAAGAACATGTAAGCCTCTGGAGAGTGGGGACTTTTCAGTAGCCTTTGTGGCTGGCATAATGCTCAGCACATAGTAGGTGCTTAATGAATATTTATTGGTTGATCTATTGATTCAAAGTTAGCTTTAAAAATCATTGAACTTGATTTCTTCATTTTACAAATGAGGAAACTGAGGCCCAAAGAGGTGAAGTAATTTGCTTGCAGTGGCAGGTGTACCATGCCAACCTCTGTCTTCTAACTCCCAGTCTTTCTACTTCAGGTTCTGAAAAGAGCCACATTCTGTTCAGGGTCAGAATTTAGCTGGCTGGTCCTAGGACAGCAGACACAAAATGTTTCATACTGTCTGGTCATACCGTTAAGAAGACTCCAGTTGAAATCTGGCACATGCTAGCTGTGTGACCCTGGTCAAGTCACTTAACCCTGTTTGCCTCAGTTTCCTCATCTATAAAATGAGCTGGAGAAGGAAAAGCCAAACCAATCCAGCATCTTTGCCAAGAAACCCCCAAATGAGTCAGACATGACTCAATAACAAATATCTCATTGATCCTCAGAACAACTTTTTTAGGTGGGTGCTATTATCATCTTCATTTTGCAGATGGGAAAACTGATCCAGATAGAGGTGAAGTGACTTGCCCAAGGTCACACAGCCAAAAAGTGTCTGAGGCAGGATTTGAACTCAGGTCTTCATATATCCACATCACCACCAGCCGTCTCATAGCCAGAGACCAGAAGGGACATCAGAGATAATTTTTCCCAACCACCTTATTTTGCAGAGAAGATAACTTACTCCCAAAGAGGCTGGGATGGTGTGATTTGTTAGGTTATTTTTTTCCTGACAATAATCCTAAATTTATCTCTGCGATATCTACTCATTGCTGCTAGCTCTTCCCTGTGGGTCTGAGCAGAACAAATATAATCCCTCTTCTATATAACAACCCTTTGAAGACTTAAGGACAGTTACCATGTCCCCTTGGAGCCTTCCCTTCTCTCAGGTAAATGTGTCCTAGCACCTTCAAACGACCCTTATATGACATGCACTCAATACCCTTTACCCTCTTGGTTTTCAAGAAACACTTAGTTTATCAATGTCTTTCTTCAGCTTTTGTGCCCAGAACTGGTCATAATCCTTCATATTGGATCTGACCAATTGGATCTACCAAGGGTAGAGTACGGAGACACCATCACCTCCATAGTCCTAGAAATTAGGCTTCTCTTAATGTCGCCTGAGATTTCATTTGCTCTTATGGCTGCCACATCACACTGTTTTCTCATACTGAGCTTGAAGTCCACTGATATCCCCAGATTTTCATCTGAACAGTGCTCTCTAAACATGCTCCACCTTATACTTGTGGAGGTGATTCTTTGTACCCAACTGCAAGACTTTACTTTTCTTCCTATTGAATTTTATTTTATTACATTCAGCCCAATGCTCAAACCTGTCAAAATCCTTTTGGGTCCTTGGTGTTATTCACCATGGATGGTTAGCTACATAGTTCAGGGCTACATGCAAATTTTATGAACATGACATCTAGGTCTTTATCTAATTCATTGATTAAAAAGGTTAAATGACACAAGGTCAAGCACAGATCCCTATGGCACTCTACTGGAGACCTCCTTGTGCTTTGATATTGAATCATTAACAACCCCCTATTAGTCTAGCCATCCAAGCAGTTTTTCATCTCACTGAATTATCATTTCATCCATATTTCTCCAATCTCTTCACTGTAAGTTTGCTAAGAGGCTGTCATTTATGAGGAAGACATTGGGTACTTGTTTCTGAAAGACTGGAGACTAAAAGATTAGTAAATATTTTGCATTAATCTGCCATGTGGGCAGCCTTTTTCCACTTGCTGCCCACAAGACTGGAAATCTTGGCATCTTTTAAACAACCTGACTAGGCACCTGTAGAGGTTTTGTGGCATTTCTATCTGAAGTTTGAAGATGAAAGACTCCTTCATTCATACCATGTAGAGGTCACCTCTTTCCTCCACCCTCTTGGGCCATGTAGCTGAGAGAAACAGGCCTGGATCTTTGAACATTTTGTTCCTTGTTTTGCATTCTAGGTAGAAGGAATGGAGTCTGGGAAGCTGGGAGTTCAGAAATCCAGGCAGGGCATTGCATACAGCCCACTAGTTATGCCCTAAGGAGCATGGTATGGAAATGCTAGCCTAACAGAAGCCAACACTGCTGTCTTTGGATTTAAACTGGATGGGACTAATGATATGTAGGAATTTGGCTAAACTGTGAGCCTAATCCCTCTCCCCCCTCCAGTTTTTTTTCAGTGTAGGAGGGGATTATGCCTCAGAGGATTTTGGGGAAAAGTTTGAATATTTGTTCTTATTGTATCTTTAAAGTAGACATCCCTTTCTATAAGTGAATCTAATGATAAATAGTTAAATGGAACTAAGGTGATAGTTACTAAACCCCTAAGAATGGCAGGAACATAGTCAATTGGGATTTGAGTGAGAAAAGAAAGGCTCCCCAATCCTTACACTTACCAGATAACCCTGAAGGGGCAAAATGTAGCGCACTTGATTCTAAGGTAGTATGACCAGTGTCAACCATGTTAAAATAGCATAAGATAGCTCATCAAAGCTTTGCTAAAAATTTAGGTAAATTATAGTCAACAGCATTCTCCTCATAGTCTAGTTTTGTAATCTGGTCAGAAAAAGAAATGATGTTAGGCAGGCATGACCTGTTCTTGATGAAGGCATGCTGACTTTGTATTCATCACTTCCTTCTCTGCAGGAGTGCCAACCATGTCTTGAAGGACTCATTCTAGAATTTCCCCAGGAACTGAAGTCAGACTCACCAGCTTGCAAATTGTTCTCTTTCCTTTTGTGGAAATGAGGACATTTGTCCTTCTCCAGTTTTGTGGCACCTCTCCCATTTTCCATGATCTTTCAGATATTACTAAAAATAATATTGGCAGAATTTGTCCTTTTAAATATTTTAAACCTTCTTCAGGAAATATGGTTTAGAGTAACAATCAGTTTGAACTCTGCGTGAAGAATTCAAACCCTATCAACCTAATCAGAAATCAAGTTGAGCCCAGCTCCATACATATTCCAAATGAATGGATTATGTGGACTGACTATCCTGGGCATTTACAACATTTGTTGTTCAGTCATATCCAACTTTTCTTGACCTCATTTTGGGGTTTTCTTGGCAAAGATAGTGGAGTGGTTTGCCATTTCCTTCTCCAGCTCATTTTTACAAATGAGGAAACTTAGGCTAACAGGGTTAAGTGACTTGTCCAGGGTCACACATTTTGAACATTTTGGGTTAGTAAGTGTCTGATGCTGGATTTAAATTCAGGGAGAGGAGTTTTCCTGATTTTAAACCCAGCACTCTATCTTCTACACCATCTAGCTGCCATGTATTATAATAAGATAAAAGAAGAGAGAATGTATAGGGTGGTTTCATGACCATCTTATATTTAATATGCCTTCTCTTTTTTTTTTTCTGTTCACACTTTTCTAGTCTGGTAGTATGCTTTTTGAAAGTCCTATTGTACCCTCTTCAAGCAGAGGCGTAAGATCATAGATTTATAGCTGAAAGAGCCTACAGGTCATCTAATGTGAGCAATGAATTTAACATACATTAATTAAGCTCTTACAATGTGTCAAGCGCTGAGCTAGGTGCTGATGGTACAAAGACATAGGGGAGTATGCCTGTCCTTATGGAGCTTATGTTTTACTAAAGGAAGACAACTGAACACAGTACACAGAATATTCAAATTTATATAAAGCATTATCAAGAGGAAAAGGTACTGACAACTGGGGGCAATCAGGAAAGGGGATGTGTAGGGTCTGGTACCCATTTTTTTTTTTTTTAGAGTCAGAAGGAACGATTCCAGGAGATATAGTTGGGGAGGGAGTGCATTCCAGACCTGTGGAAGGAACTGATGGGAAACAGAATTCTCTGTAAGAGAAACAACTAGGAGGCCATTTTGGCTAGGACAGAGAGTACATGAAAGGGAGCAGCAGCAGCAGCAACAAAGACTGGAAAGGTAGGTGTGAGCCATATTGTGGAAGGATATATTAATGTCAGGCTTAGCATTTTGTTTCATATCTTAGAGAGGAGAGAGAACCAATGAAAACTGATGAATAAGCCAGTGCTGCCACAGCTAGGTGGAAAATGATTAGAATGCTGTGTTTGCAGTCAGAAAGACCTGAATTCAAATCCTGCCTCAGATATTTGCTTACTTTGTGATCCTTGGCAAGTCACCTAATATTGTTAAGCCTCAGTTTCCTCATCTGTACAATGACAGAAATGGACTTGATTGCTTCTAAGGTTCCTTCTAGCTCTTACTCTATGATCCTATGTTGAGATGTGTATTTTAGGAATTCAGTAGCTGTGTTGAAGATGGTTTGGTGAAGGTATCAACTGTGCCTGCTGGTACAGAGGTTAAACAGTAAAAAGATCTCAGTAAGGAGGCAGCCTACAGATCTTCCAAAAATGGATGACTTTGCTAGGCATATTGTAGAGAGGATTTTTCTCCAGGCATGGCCCCTAAGGTCCTTTCTAACTCTGAGATTCTGAGAAATACCCTGAGATTGTAATTGTACACCTCAGAGTCAGGAAGAGGACCTTGCCAGGTTTATCTCTGTGGTTCTCATCTCTGGCCATCTGCTTTGGTGTTAGCTGCATCTCCCCGGAAGTGGGAAGGTCTCCCACTCACCGAGACCAAAAGTAGCTTCTTTCTAAGCTGTAACATGCACAAAAGATTCTGGTAACTCTGTCAAGGATAGGGGGATTGGCTGATTTCCCAATCTGCCAGACAGTCTTGGAAAGGGGGCTTCCCTATAAACTCAAAGAGGAGTCTGGCAAATCTGGCTTGTTTCCCCTCTCCCTTTTGAAGTGGCCAAGTCGACATTAGCAGAGGGTTCAGTTTGCAGCGTTACGTCTACTGCTGCTGCTGCTGCTGCTGCCGCCGGGGATTGGGTAGACACTTCACATTTGAAAGTTGTGTCAGTGAGAGACCCAGAAATTTCCCTTTGCCAGAAGTTGCTACAAAATTAATAATAGGCTTTTAGGTGTGGAGAGGCAGACGATATGATGAAAAAAAAATGCACTACACTTTATACTTCCAATTCTTCATGATACTCCCAGAAGACTCTGGGCACATTAGTTTTTCTGGGCTTCGGTTTCTGTAATGTAAGAAGGAACATACTACTTCCCTAACTATCTGTAACAGGATTGTTGTGAGAAAAGCGCTTTGTACGTTGGTATAGAAATACCATGGACATATTAAACAACTTTTGGGGCAGCTCTCCCAGCGGGGCGAACCATGTATCAATCTGGTTGGGGGAAGAGTTGAGGAACTCTACCTGCCCGGGATAGGGACTGGCTGGCAGGCGAGTAGGATTGGGGATCGTGACTCTCCCAGGGCAGGGCAGAGGGAGACTGAGAGAGGCTGGAGGCTCTCTGGCCAAGAGGTTGCAGGGTTGTCCCGGGACAAGGCTGGGCAGAGCCTCACCCGGCTGCACCCCCATCTCCTCGAAGCCAGCTGCTCTGGTCAATAATGAGCCACCAACCCTCTGCCGTCCGTCCATCCTTACGTTGGCAGGGTTGCCGGCTGACTGGGGCGGGCATGGCATATAGGGAGAGGAAGCTTGGCGGCGGTGGACACAGATCCACCCTCCCCGGCGGGCGCTGGCCCCCAGACGTGCCTTTCCTGACGGCGCAGACTCACCATGATGGAGAACACGAAGCCCACTATGTTGATGGGGTACGCGGGGCAGAAGCAGGAGAAGATGGTGAGCAGCAGGTAGTTGGGGGGCATCTGGACCTCCTCCTCGGGGGCATCATCCTCGATGTGGGTCTCTGGACTGCCGTCCAAAGCCCTCTTGGAGTCCGACGTGGGG
>CM053594.1:19000915-19038358 GCA_028646575.1 Pseudocheirus occidentalis
TGTGTGTGGGGGGGGGGGAGGAGAGGGGGTGGAGGAGGGAGAAACAGACTCCCTGACACTGACAGATTGGGAAACAGAGAACTAGGGAGACAGCAAGAGGGATACAGAGACAGGAAGAGTAAAGGAAGGAGAAACTCTGGGACAGAGATAGAAACAGGGAGAGACGGAGGAAGAGAGTGAGGAGAGACAGACCCAGAGAAAAAGACGTAGAGACAGAAGAGAGATACTGACTGAGACAGACAGGGAGAGAGAGAACGAGAGAGACACAAAGAGAGATAGAGAGACAGAGAAAGAGAGGAGAGGGGAAAGAGGAGAGATAGAAGCAGACATATCGACACCCTGAGACAAAGTTTGGAAGGGAGGGAGAGAAGAAGAGAGGGAGAAAAGGAGAGACAAGGAGAGAGGAAAAGAGGAACATTAGGAAAGGGAGATGGAGGAGAGGGAGAGATAGAGAAAGACGCAGAGACAAAGGGCTTCAGAGACAGACTGAGGAAGATAGAGAAACAGACAGGGACAGTTAGAGACATGGGGGGAAGGAGGGAAAGAGGGAGGCAGTGAAAGAGGGAGGGAGATATATATATATATATATATATATATATATATATATATATTGAGACATAGAGGAGATAAAGAGACACTAACACACAAAGAAAAACCCACAAAGAAATAGGGAGAGAAGAACAGATACATTGGGACAGACAAATGCTATTGGTGTCAAAGACAGAGACAGAGACAAAGAGAAATAGATGCAGAGACAGAGAAACATGGGGACAGAATCATGTCATTTTAGAGCTGGAGGAGATATCTAGTCCAGTTTTCTCTGTGCAAGAGGAAACTAAGGCTGAGATTGGCTAAATGACTTACCTAAAGTCACAGATAATGTAGTACAGAAGAAATTTTAAACCAGTAATGACATTAATTACTTGTTCATTGAAATATTGAAGTAGAAAGGGGTAAAGTATGGGAAATCAGAGAGCCAAGCACCTGGAAATGACCTGTTATTGTTGGTCCTTGACCTTCTACAGTCTTCTTGTAGGTACAATGATCCCATCATCACAATGTAGTATCTTGCAAGACCCAGGGCTTTGCACACAGTAGGTGCTTAATTAATGTTTGTTAAATCTCCTAGGTCACAGAAAGATGATGAGAAAGCAGGTGCTACCTGGGGTTTCTTCATGTTCTGAGGCTGATTGGTTCAGCTGACTCCCATCTATGTTCAAATACCACCTTAGGTGCTAAGTGGTAAAATCACTCTCCAGGACCACAGACTGCACTCCTAACTCAAACTTATCTGTGACATTATCAGTCAACATACATTTGTTAAATTCTTACTGTGCACTGGGGATGCACAGAAAAACACAAAAATTAAAATTAAAAAATTAAAAATCTCTCCCCTCAGGAGCTAGCATTTTAGTGAGGGAGGCAATATATGAACAACTATGTACCTACAAGATATATGCTTAAATTTTAGAGGAAAGACCCTGGAGTGTGTGTGGGGGGGCAGGCAGGACTGGGAAAGGCTTCCTGCAGAAGGTGGGATTTGAGCTGAATTTGAGTCTGGTCAGTGATTTGGAAGCCAGGATTGAGATAATTCCAGACATGGGAGACAGTCAGTACAAACTTGTGAGGCTGGGGGATAGAGTGCCATGTGTGAAGAAATCACCAGTGTCATTGAGTTGTAGAGTTTGTAGAGAAGAGTAAGATGTAAGAAGATTAGAAAACAGCAATGCTATTAAACACTTTAAATGTCAGAGCGTCTTATATTTGATCCTGGGGCAATGAGTCTCTGGAGTTTATTGAGCAGAGCCTGTAAGAGGAGGGATGGCATTAGTCCCATGCTTTAGATTTACAGTGGTTCTCAACCTTCCTAATGCCGTGACCTTTTAATATAGTTCCTCATGTTGCGGTGACCCCCAACCATAAAATGATTTTCGTTTCTACTTCATAACTGTAATTTTGCTACTGTTATGAATCATAATGTAAATATCTGATGTGCAGGATGTATTTTCATTGTTACAAATTGAACATAACCCACAGATTGAGAATTGCTGCTTTAGAAGATCCATGCTTTAAGAGAAGAGGATGGAATGGAGTGGGGGGTAGCTTGAGGTAGAGAGACCAATTGCAATACGTTATTGCAATAGTCTAGTCATAAAGTGATAAGAATCTGCACTAGGGTGATGGTCAGCTGAGTGGAGAGAAGGGGACGTATATGGGAGATATTGTGAAAGTAGAAACTAGATAATAGATTGAAGATATGTGGTGACTATAAATGAGAATTTAAGGATGAGACTTTAGTTGTGAGCCTGGGTCACTTCAACAATGGTGGTTTCTTCTACAGTAATAGGACAATTGGGAAGAGGAGGGTTTTTATGAGGTTTTGTTTTGGCTAAGGGGAAAGGAGGGATAATTGGAGTTAAGTGACTCGAGCAAGGTCACAAAGCTAGTAAGTATTAGGTGTCTGAGGCTGGATTTGAATTCAGGTCCTCCTGACTCCAGAGCTGGTGCTCTATTCATTGCACCACCTAGCCACCCCTATGAGTTCTTTTTTTTTTCTTTTACGTGTTGAGTTTGAGATGCCTATGGGACATCCAGTTGGAGATGCTCCAATGGCAGTTGGAAATATGAGGCTGGAGTTTAGGAGAGTATTTAATTTGGATTTATAGATTTGGGATTACATACACAGAGCTGATAACTGAATTCATGATTGCTGATGAGGTCATCAAGCTAGAGAGAAGAGGGTCCAGGAGAGAGCCCTGGAGAATAACTGTGGTTGGTGGGCATGGCCTATGTGAAGATCCAGCTACGGAGACTGAGAAGGAGCAGACAGAGGAAGAGGAGAAGCAGGACAGAGAAGGGTCATAAAAGCCTAAAGGTGATTCGAGTTTCCAGAAGAGGGTGATTGACAGAGGGATAGAGGGATCAGAAGAATGACTGAGAAAAGACCTTTAGATGAGGCTGGTGAGAGATCATTGGTAACTTTGGAGAGAGTAGTTTCAGTTGAATGATAAAATCAGAAACCATACAGCAGAGAGTTTAGAGGAGGGAAAGTGGAGAGAACAAGTGCAGGGATTAAATGTAGATGGTTTTCTCAGGGAGTTTAACTAAGAAGAAGAGAGACATATGATGATAGTTTTGGGGAAAGGATTGATCAAGTGACGATTTTTTAAAAGGATGTAGCAACATGGGGGTTTTTGTAAGCAGCAAGGGGATCAATAGATAGTGAGAAATTAAAGATTAATGAAAGAGTTGGGATGATAGAGGAAACAATCTTCTGGAAAAGAGAAGATTAGTTAACCAATAAATATTTATGAAATGCCTACTATGTGCCAGACATTATGCTAAGCACTGAATAGAGTATTACTTTCATGTGAGACAGGGATGAGGAGGAGATAGTGGCATTGTTTGGATGATTTGAAATAAGGAAGAGATGAGAAGATGGAGTCTGAGGTGAGATCCCCAGATGAGAGGGTGGGTGAGGGCAAGCATGGAAGGTTTGAGGAGAGATGACAATGTTTAAAAAAGATTCTGTGGTAAGTGGGCTATTTAATTAATCAGGGAGATGTGAAAGGATTGCCTTACAGCAGTGAGGGCCCAGTTGAGATTATGTAACATCAATTTGTAGTGGACTCAGCATGGTTTCATGACTTTTTCCAGCCTTGTTCAGCAATGTGTGAATAGGAACAAAAAAGGTAGATTGTGGGAGTAATACAAGGTTGAAGTTTGGTATAGTTTGCAATTGGACAAAAGGGCAAAGGATCCCAATGTAGAGTGGAAATGATTTAGTTAGGGAAGGGAGGAAAGTAGCCAGTGTAAGGGTAATAACCTGGAATAGACAGTGTAGAGGAATGGGAAGTTGCATGGAAGTATAAGAAGGTTAGGTATTATTGGGCAAAGGGAAAAATGATTGTGATTAGATTAAGGAAATTTCACAGTCTGTGAACATGGAAATGGAGCACCTACAGGCCATGTGGTATAGTGGGTAAAAATCTGTGTGACCTTGGGCATGTCCCTTAATCTACCTTGGTCTCTTCATTTATACAATGAAGGGTTTAGATTCTGAGACTTCTGAGGTTCGGATCAATGGTCCTATGACCCGAGGTCCCTTCCAACTCTAGATTAGAGATATATCATCCTGTAAAGTTACCTAACCCCTCTGGGACTTAGTTTCCTTATTTGCAAAATGAGTAGATTGGACTAGATTGCCTCTGAAGTCTCTTCCATCTCTAGGTCTGTGCTTGTTAGCATCTAAAAGCATTCAAAAGTTAGATTGACACTTTATCCTTCACCTCCCTGACTCTTTTGAAAGAAATTAACTTCAAAACATGCCTTCTTTTCTTCTGATGTCCCAGTAATGTCACCTTTGGATAGCCCCTACAAATTCACATATGCTCTGAAATCCATCCAGTGAACTCTTGGGGGTCTGGGACGAGGTCCATGAACCCCTGGCTAAAAATCTCTGCTAACCCTTTGTCAGGTATGTTCTGGTGAGGATTCTTTTCTCATGTGATTCTCTGATTCTCATTTGGTAGTAGGGAGTCATTGTAGTTTATTGAGTAGTGGAGTGGCACCATTGAGGGATTATCACTATAAGGACCTTCTATGAATTCTCTGTATCTCATTCCAAACTGAATCTCTGCTCCAGGACAGAGAAAGAAGACTCCAATTTACACCAGTTGGGCAGGAGACTGTCTTATTTAGCAGAGAGATCAGGACAAGGGAGCGGGCTCGCATCACTGGAATATGCCAGACTCACATCCTGCTTCCATATTCTAATAAGATGGGTTGATTAATAACTTCTGGCTGTGCCTAAAAGGCTGCAGTAAAACCTCCATCACTTGAAACACATGCGATTAAATTGAAAAGAAAATGTCTACCACCAGAAAGCCTAATGCATATTGCCATGCTTCTGGAGGAACGCATTAGATTTGTCAGCTGGGCGTTTCGGCCTTTTATCGGCCTTTTACTGTCCTTAGCTGATATTCTCTAGAGGGGTCAATTCATCACTCTGGGTTGAGGCCTACTGGTTGCTTGAGTTGAACTTTGAAGAAAATGAGAATAACAAGTCAAATCAACAAACTTTTAAGTGCCTACTGTGTGCTAGGCACTGCTAAAAGCTAGGCTTGCTAAGAAAGGCAAAAAAACAGTCTTTATTCTTGGGGGCCTCACAGTTTAATGGGAGAGGGGAGACCACAGGCAAATGATACATGCAAGATAATCTCAGAGGGAAGGCAGTAACAGTAAAGGGGATCAAGAAAGGCTTTTTATAGAAAATGAGACTTTAACTGAGAGGGGAAGAAAGCTGGGGGAGCCAGAAGATGGAGATGAGAAGACACAGTTCCAGGCATGGGAGATCCCTAGTGAAATTTCACAGTGTTGGGAGACAGAGTGTCTTGTTTAAGGAACAGGAAAGAGGCTGGTGTTGCTGGATAAGGGAAGGGGGAAGGAGAGAAAGGGAGGGGGAGGAAGAGAGAGAGGAAAAGGGAGAGAGAGAGGAAATGAGAGAGAGAGAGAGAGAGAGAGAGAGAGAGAGAGAGAGAGAGAGAGAGAGAGAGAGAGAAAGAGAGAGAAGAAGGAGGAGGAGAAGGAGAAGCAGAAGCAGCAGCAGCAGAAGAAGCAGAAGAAGCAGAAGAAAAAGGAGAAGCAGCAGCAGCAGGAGCAGCAGCAGTAGAAGAAGAAGAGGCAGATACGGTGGGGTGGATGAGATGTAAGAATACTGGAAAGGTAGAAAGGAGCCAGATTACAAAGAGTTTACAACTTTAAAAACCTTTCTTCCTCTAGACAAGGCAGGCGGGCAGTCAACAAGGGAAAGGGAAGGGAAGAGACTAAACATTTATATACTGCCTATTGTGTGCTAGGCACTGTTCTAAGCCCTTTAAAAAATACTATCTCAAAATATTTTCAGATATTTAATCCTCACCACAGCCCTGTGAAGTGGGTGATATTATTATCCTCATTTTACACAAGAAGAAATGGAAGCAGGAAGAAGTGAAGTGACTTAACCAGGGCCACACAGTAAGTTGTCTAAGGATAAATTTGAACTCAGTCTTCCTGATTCCAGGGCTGACTCTATGCCCACTGCGTCACCAGCTAGCTCTGCTTTCATTAAGCAATTGTTATGTGTTAGACACTGTGCTAAGCACTTGGGGATACAAAGAAAGACAAAAACACAGTCTGTGCCTTCAAGGAGCTTACATTCTAATTGGGAAGACAACATCCAAACAATTATGTGTGTACATGAGACACGAGAGTAAATGGGAGGTAATCATAGACTTGGGGGAAAGGGGCTTCCCATTGTTCCAGCAGCAGCAAAGAAAATGGAACTGCCCCTGTGACTTTTGTACCATATAGCCCCTGAGGTCTTTTCAACCTAGAAGAGTTCATGATCTTGGAGGTGGCTTGGTGATGCAGTAGATAGAGCATTGGTTTTGGATTCAGGCAGATGAGTTCAAATCCAGCCTTAGACACTTCCTAGCTGTGTGACCCTAGACAAGTCATTTAGCCCCATTTGCCTCAGTTTCCTCATCTGTAAAATGAACTGGAGAAGGAAACAACAAACCACTCCAGTATCTTTGCCAAGAAAATCCCAAATGGGGTCATGACATAAATGAGATGACTGAACAATAACAGATGGTGCAGTGGATAGACTTTTGGACCTGGAGTCAGCAAGACTGGAGTTAGCTAGGTGACCCTGTGACTCAACCACTGTCTGCCTCAGTTTCCTTATCTGTAAATGGGGCCAATATTGGCAGCTACCTCCCAAGGTTGTTGTGGGGCTCAGATGAGATAGTATTTGTAAACTGCTTTGTAAACCTTGAAAACACCATAGAGAGGTTGTGCTAAGGAGTCAGCCTAGCTCTTTGAAATACTCAGCTTCTTAGGGCTGGAGAATCAGAGCTAGAGGGGACCTTAGAGATCATCTCATCAACCTCCCTCATTTCATAGCTGAGGAAACTGAGCCCCATAGAAGTGATTTATCCAAGGTTACAAAAATAATAAGGGGCAGGGAAAGGATTTGAACTCTGATGCTCTTTCTACTCTATAACTCACCACTAGTCTCCGGGAGAATTGTGGAGACTCAAGTTCTTGGCTCAGAATCCAATCAGAGGGCAGTGTGGTGTTGTGGAGTATCAGATCTGCCTTTGAGCCCTGTCCTGGCCTCCCTCCCTTGCCCTCTGCAGAAGAGCTCATCTTCTACGTCACTCAAAAATCTTGCTAATTGGTCACTTCATTTTTCACATCCATAAAATGGCAGTAATTAGGAGGATCCAGTGAGCTTGTAGAGGTTGGAAGGGACCTCAGAAACTATCTAATCCAACCTCTTCATTGTACAGAAAAGGAAACTGAGTTCCAGGGAGGATGTGGTCAGATTTTGTGAAGGGCCACAGAAATGTCAGCTGATATGAAATGTGTTCCAGACTTCTGAACAGAATGTTGATTAAGAGCCAGGAAGAGAATGTGTGTAGTTAAGGTAGTGAGGTGGCCTGAAGTCAAATCATTTCCAAATGCAATTTTCCCCCAAACTGAAGGGACTCCCAAAATCTGTGACCTTGCATGGGGGTAATATTGAGTCCATAAGCAAATATGCAAAAGATGTGTGTGTTCTGGGATGAATAGGGAATACTTAGAAATGCAGAATGAAATTCTGACCCCTACCACTTAATGCCCTAATAGATGTGCCCTTGGAAATTGACTGAGGGTCTTAGAGTTTGAATGACACAGTTCAGGCTAGAGGCAAGATTTGACCCTAATTCTTCCTGACTCATCATGAATTGGAGCTATGAACTCAGAGTTAAAAGATCTGAGTTCAAATTTGGATTCTCTTTTGGCCTTATTTCCTCATATGTAAAAGAAGGGCTTCAGAGAACTGGCCCCTGAGGTTCTTTCAAGCTCTGAAACCATGACTCCAAATCATTACATTACAACTTACATTCTCCTGGAGGAGCATAAGGTATGATCATTAATAATATTTATTATTCATTAAAAAGACACTGGAGATCAAAGGGCAGTCAGGTCACTTGTATATGAATCTTTAGTATTCTGGGCAGAGGCCCCAGAATCATACAATTTAGGGATAAAAGTGACCTCAGAAATCATCTAATTCAGTGGCTCTCAACCTTCCTAATGCCACAACCCTTTAATACAGTTCCTCATGTTGTGGTGACCCCCAACCATAAAATTATTTTCGTTGCTACTTTATAACTGTAAGTTTACTACAGTTATGAATTGTAATGTAAATATATGATATGCAGGATGTATTTTCATTGTTACAAATTGAACATAACCCACAGGTTGAGAACCGCTGATCTAATCCAACCTCTTCATTTTACAGATAAAGAAACTGAGATCCAGGAAAGTTGAGGGCTTTGCTCTAGGGAACTAGTAGGCATCAAATACAGCATTTGAACCTGACTCTTCCCATTTTTCCATGCTTTAATGCTTCTGCTCCATTTATTAGGCTTCATTGCCCCCTCTATGGAATTCATAGTTGAGCAAAATTTGCCTTTGTTGGAAATCCGTGCTTTAAAATCTTACCTGTGCAGTCGTGGCCTGGAATTTTGGAATAGAGGTGAGAGCAACTTGGTGGGGAGGGGGGAAGGAGAAGGGGATTGGGGGAGAGATTTTGCTGATCTCAACAAATATTAGTGAAAGGATCCCAGACCTTTAGGAAATGGTAAGAAGGCCAGTTCATTTGCTGCCAATTTTGCCATTAGCTTCTGGCACCAGCCTTTTGCAATCATAAAGAAACTACTGTAGTCTCAGGGGGTTGCTACAGGAGAAGAGTAGCTTCTTGGCTAATATTCGAAAAATGCTTTACTTTTCCAGTGTCCAGCCACTTTGCTCTTCTCACAAGAAAAGAAGCTGGGAGTGGAGGGGGGCAGGGGACAGAGTTGGTGCAGAAATTTCTTCAAGCAGTTTCAGGCCAGGGGGTCCATAATAAAAATATACCCCTCCCTACCTCCAATCTTCTTGGATACTGAACACTGTATATAATGTCAGACCTTTTTTGATGTGCTGGTTAATTTTAATTAACTATTATTTCTCCCCCTTTTCTTTTAAAATTTTTATCATTAGGGACAGCTCTCTGTTTGGGGAGGGGGAAATTCATAAAGAAGTAAAATGATGCAAAAATGAAAGATTGTAAATAAGTCTTATTTTGTCTTATTTTATTTATTATTGTCTTATTTTATTTATTAAATAAATAAAATTTTACTTAAAAAAATCATTCAAATGCAAAAAAATCCTCAACCCGATGTTCTCTCTGCATTATTCTTCTCTACTTTTTCCCACTTAGCTTCCTCCCTCCCTAGACCCCCAGAAGAAGAAATAATAGAAGGGGTGGAATTGTAGGTTTGGGTTTTGGAAAGGACCTTAGAGGCCACTTAGTCTAACCATGTCATTTTCTACATGATGAAACTCATGTGAGATGAAACTATTGGTCCAGTTTCACACAGATAATAAGTAGTTGAGATAGGATTTGAACTAGAGTTCAAGAATCAGCAATCTACCACTATATTTGATGCTTTTTCTGTAGCATCACTTCACCCTTCTCTCTGCTTAGCACATGTTGGCTACTCAGAAAGATACCCTGGGATCGAAGACGTTATGACTAAACAAGAATTAGAGAGCATTATAAAATGCAAAATGGATAATTTTGATTACATGAAATTGAAAAGTTTCTGTACAAACCAAGATTAAGAGGGAAGTGGAAAATTGGAAATGATTTTTTTTACAACCAGTGTCTCTGATAAAGGCCTCATTTCTAAAATATACAGAGAATTGATTCAAATTTATAAGAATACAAGTCATTCCCCAATTGAAAAATGGTCAAAGGATACGAACAGGCAGTTTTCAGAGGAAGAAATTAAAGATATCCAGAAGCATATGAAAAAATACTCTGGATCACTATTGATTAGAGAAATGTAAATTAAAACAACACTGGGGTACCACATCTCACTGGTCAGATTGGCTAAGATGACAAAACAGGAAGATGACAAATGTCATCAATGTCAACAAATGTCACAAAAGAGGATGTGGAAAAATTGGAACACTGATGCATTGTTGGTGGAGTTATGAACTAATCCAACCATTCTGGAGAGCAATCTGAAACTATGCCCAAAGGGCTATAAATAATTGCATACCCTTTGAACCAGCAATACCACTTCTAGGGTTGTATCCCAAAGAGATCATAGAAGTAGGAGGAAGACCTGTATGCACAAAAATATTTATAGCAGCTCTTTTTGTGGTGGCAAAGAATGGAAATTAAGGGGATGCCCATCAATTGTGGAATGGCTAAGCAAGTTGTGATATATGAATGTAATATAATGCTATTGTGCTATAAGAACTGGGAAGGAGACGGTCTTCATATTCACCTGGAGAGACCTATACAAACTGATGCTGAGTGAGAAGAGCAGAACCAGGAGAAAGTTGTACACAATTACAGAAACAATGTATGTGTGACGACCAATTTTGATAGACTGGACTCTTCTTAGCAATGCAGGGTTATAAGACAACTCCAAAAGACTCATGATGGAGACAGATGTCTACATTCAGAGAAAGAACTAGAAAGAACAGAGTTTGAATGCAGATTGAAGCAAACTACCTGCTCTCTTTCTTTTTCTTGTTTGGTTTTGTTTCCTCTTTCCCATTGTTCATTCCGTCGGTTACAATTCTTCTTTATAACCTGACTAATGTTTAATGTGAAGGTGTTTGCAGATCCTATACTCGATTGCATGCTGCCAAGGGAGGTAGGGGGGAGGAAGGGAGGGGGAGAACCTGGTATGGCTGGGATAGGGATCATGGAATGCTATTGCTAGAAGGGGTCTTAGAAAACTCTTATCCAAATCTCTCATTTTTACAAAGGAGGAAATCAGAGCTGCGACTAGGATTTTTTTCAATTGGGGAAAAATAGTTGTAGGGGGTGGTGACTAGAGACACCTCTTACACCTGATGGACAGATTCCTTTAGGCCTTGACACCTTGACCTCACTGACTTTTCCCAATTATGTTCACTTTATATAAGTGACAGTCATGTCCTTTTTCTGAGCCTGTTTCTTATTCTATAAAATAAGAATTATGATATTTTGGTTATCTCCCTTATAAACTGCTTCTAAACCTGAAAATACTAGGTGCGTGTGATTTCTTCTTATTTTTATTATGAATACCTCCATTAATATTCTTTCCCCACTGTGGTGAAATCATAGGATCATAGATTCAATCAGTTAGTCAAACATCATGCATTTATTAAGTACTTTCTATGATCCAGACACACTGCTAAGTTCTAGACATACAAAGAAAGGCAAAATCACTCTGCCCTCAAGGAGTGTCCACTCTAAAGAGGAGGGGGGGAGTGTAATATGCAATCCTCTGTACATTACATATCTGTCTATATACACAAAGTAAGTTAGAGGGAAATCTCAGAGGGGAAGGCTTCAATAGCTAGGGAGACTCACAGATAAAAGATTATAGGATGTTAGTTCAAAGGCAATTTTGGGCAAATTTGAAAAAAAAACACCTACTGAGGTGCAGGAGATCCGTCACACTGTTTGCCCTGGTCGTCACATATCCTTGAAGTATAGAAGTATTAATAATAATTGGAAACACTAATAACAATTACAGGGATAGGAATAAGGGATGTGTTGTTGTATTAGTCATGTGACTCTGTTTTAGGGGTTTTCTTGGCAAAGATACTGGCATGGTTTGGCATTTCCTTCTCCAGATCATTTTACAGATGAAGGAACTGAGGTAAACAGGGTGAAGTGACTTGCCCAGGATCACACAGTGTCTGAGGCGGAATTTGAACTCATGAAGATGAGTGTTCTTGATTCCAAACTTGGTGCTCCATCCATGGTGCCATCTAGTGGTAGTAATGGGTCAGCACCATAATAATTAAAACTTTTTTCCTCCTACATGAGACATTTCTCCCTTCCCCAGCTGCTACTATCTTCCTATCAAAATTTACCTTGTGTATATCCTGTATAAACTTGTGTGTCTGTGTTTTCTCACCTAATGGATTGTAAGGTCCCTGAAGGAAACAATGATTAGATTTTTGTATCTCCAGTGTCTGGTAAACAGTGGGTGCTCAATAAAGACTTAATAAATGCCCTATGATGCATCATAGGGTCCTAGATTTAGGACTGGAAAGGACTTTGGAGATATTGAGTCTAATTCCTTTATTTACAGATGAGGGAACTGAGGCACAGAGAGCTTTGCTCAGAATCCGGGTTCAAACCCTAGTTCTATTACTTACTAGCTATTCCTCCTTGGGCAAGTTAGTTAATACCTCTGGGCATCAATTTTCTCATATGGAAAGAGGGTAGGTTTGCATTTTATGGCTCTTAGTTTTCAGTTATCTATGATTGTATTTGTGTTGGAGCATGAAAGAAAAATCTCAGTCTAATTCAGTGTGCATTTATTAAGCACCTGTCGTTCATTGGGCACACACACTGGGAGTACAAAGACAAAAATGGAGACAGTTGTTGTCTTCAAGGAAATTACATTCTATTGCAGGAACATAGACAGAGGTAAGTTAATTAAAATATATGCAAAGTAAAGACAGGTGATTCGGGGGGAGTGGGGTACACATTAATAACTGGGATGGGGGTGGGGAGGGCAAGAAAGGCTATAAATTCAGATGACAAGAAAAGAAGAGACCAGACCAGAATAGAATATTAGAGCCAGAAGGCTCACACTTAGAAATATGACATGACCAAGGTCTCACAATGAGCTGGTCTAAGGACCAGGACTCCAGGCTCCTGGATGAGGGCTGTAACCCCATTGTCTTGAAAAGTTTTTTTGTCCAAAAAGAGTTTGTTGTTGACCTTGTTGAGGGGCAGGTGAAGCTTTAATTAGAGCAGAATAGCGAAGTGTTTGTGGAGTGGTTTGGGGAACTCAACAAGAGAGGTTTGCAATGCCTCCTTCCATTCTTCCTCATCCTAGACGGGTGGGCTTAGCCTGTAATGCAATTTTCCTTATGGCATTTAGTAAATTAGAAATCCCATGGCATAGGAATGAAAACCAGCTCTTGAAAAATCATAAACTATTTCATTTAGCACTTTGTGGCTACATCTCTGAAGCACTTACCATATTCTAATAAGTAATACAGATTGGGACTGTTTGCAACATTTAATCCCTCCTACTAGATTGTATGCTTCTTGAGGGCAAGGACAGAAGTCTTGTTTCTCTCTGTATCTCTGATAGCTGGGTGGCGCCATAGTTCACAGAGCTTTGGACCTGGAGTTAGGAAGACCTGAGTTGAAATCTAGCCTCAGATGCTTACTAACTGTGTGATCCTGGGTCAGTCACCTGACAGCTGTTTGCCTCAGTTTTCCCATCTGTCAAATGAGAACAATAACAGCATCCACCTCCCAAGATTATTGTGAGGATCAACCGAGGTAATTGTAAAGTACTTGATATACATTGTAAAGTACTTGATATATGTGCCTGGCACATAGTAAATGCTATATAAATGTTAGCTATTATTATTATTATTATTAAATAAGCATCACAGATTGCATGTGCTTGAAACATTTAATAGAGTTCTGGGCTTGGAGTCAGGAAAACCTCAATTCAAATCTGTCTTCAAATATTTACTAACCAGTTACTTAAACTCTCTTTTCTCAATTGTGAGATGGGGATAACAGCACCTACCCTGCAGGGTTGTTGTGAAGGTAAAATGAAATAATATATGTGAAGCCCTCCATACAGCGCCTCATACATAGCAAGTACTATGTAAAGGATCGTTTCTCCCCCAAACCCCTCCCAGGCTCCTCAGCCCAAGGAATAGCAAGAGTTTAAAAAAAAGCCAGTCCATGTTGTTCCACTTATGATTCACTGGTCATGTACAGTCATGGGTCATATATTTATTATATATGTACGAAGACATGTGAATCCCAAATAGATAAACAAAGAACCAAAGAAATAAATGGTGTGTGTGTGTGTGTGTGTGTGTGTGTGTGTGTGTGTGTAGCTTTGGGGCATAACCCATTCCGATAATGTGCTTTTCAAATTTTGAATGGCTTTTTCCTAATTTGTAAGGATGTCAGGTTTAGAGTGGACCTTTTGCAGTTTGTTAGGGTGTTTGGGCTGTGACTGATTGAATTTGCATACACTTGGGAAAAGAGTCTAGGGAGTTCATTGCTAGAGACAATGGACTTGCCCCTTGAGTGTGTATTGGCGCCTTTTCTTGGCCCATTCATTGATGTAGATAAACTGGAGAGTTTAAAAATGAGGGTACTAGCTCGTATCCAATTTTTGGATCAACTTTTGCTTTTCCTTGTGTGTCTCTAACAGATGGTGGCAGATGGTAGGGGTTGAATTTCTCTCTTCTTTGGCCTCTCTCCTCCAACCATCAGCCATGGCATCTTGTAGTACCTACTCTTCCAACAGAAGATCCCAGCAGGGAGTACAAAGAATCAGTAAAGATGGCTCTTAGAAATGCGATGGAGAAGTTAGCTAGGCAAAGAGAGAGTTAGTTCTGGCAAATATTGAGAGAGGACTCAGGGGGCCTCACAGTGTAATCTGCCATGAGCCTCTTTGTCCTGATGATAATAGAGGATAACAGATTTTGAGGTCATTGAGTCCAGTCCCCTCAATTTACAGATGAGGAAACTGAGAACCAAGTAAACTTAGAATCAATATGTGTGTATTTATTACATGAAGTGTACATATATGTACAATAGGTATCTATTACATATAATTAATATGCATTGAGTTCTGAGCATTGCAAAAAACCAAAATAAAACTTGTATAGTGGATAGAGACCTTGTTTGGAAGCCAAGAGTACCATAGTTTAAGTCCTGTCTCTGACACATATTGGCTTTGTGATCCTGGGCAAGTCACTTAACCTTTCACTGCTTTAGGTGTTTAGGACTATACATTGCAAAGAAAGTGCCAAATTGAACTGGAAGATGGAGTTTTCTCACCTGGGAGTTCCCTAATAGTACTGATATCTTCTCCCTAGCCCTATTTGGTCACTACATAAACAGAGAAGCTGGAAGGTCTTGAGGAGGGCAATGATGGAGATCCTTGGATTACTGTATATGAAGAGGAGAGTCCGGGGCGGGGGGATATTTTGAGGAAAAGGTGAGAGGGAGCATGTAATAGCTCTCTTCAAGTATCTGAAGAATTGCCTTGTAAAAGAAAAACTATATTTGCAGTTATTCCTTCTACAGGATGACTTTCCCCATTGAATTATTTTTTATTGTGAAAGACTGACTATATTTCCCTCCATCCTATCCCTTTCCCACTTGTTCTATTCTCTACTTTTCCCCTATCCCTTTACAAAAGTGTGTGCTCCTGACACCCCTCCCCCCCCAACCTGCCATCTCCTCTATCATCCTCCCTCTCATCCCCTTCCCCCTACTCTCCTGTAGGGCAAGATACTCACTTTAGTGTGTATATCAGTCCCTCCCTAAGCCAAATTCAGTGAGACTAAGGTTGACCCATTCCCTTTTGCCTTCCTGTTCTTCCCCTCCATTGTAACAGTTATCCCTTGCTTCTTCTATATGAGATAATTAGCCCCATTCTGTCTCTCCCCACTTCCTCTCATTATATTCCTCTCCCCCCTCTCAGTTTCATCTTTTAAAATATCCCTTCCTATTCAATTGATCCTGTGCCCTCTGTCTATGTATATCTGTACATATATATACACACACTCACATATGTATTCATGTGCATATATACCCTCCTATATAGACATATGTCTATGCATACATACATATATATATATATATGCACATACACACATATTTATATTCCCTTCAACTATCCTCATACTGAGTAAAGTTTTATAAGTTACAATGATCATTTTTCCATGAAGGCATATAAATAGTTCAACTTTGATAAGTTCCTTATGATTTCTTTTCCCTGTTTACCTTCTCATGCTTCTTGTATTTGAATGTCAAATTTTCTATTTAGTTCTGGTTTTTTCAGCAAGAATGCTTGAAAGTCCTCCACCTCATTGAATGACCATATTTTCCCCTGAAACATTATACTCAATTTTGCTGGGCAGGTGATTCTTGATTTTAATACTAACTTCTTTGATCTCTGGAATATCATATTCCAGGCCCTTCATTCCCTTAATGTAGCAGCTGCTAGATCCTGTGTTATCCTGATTGTGTTTCTACAGTATTCAAATTGTTTCTTCTTGGCAGCTTGTAATATTTTTTCCTCCACCTGGGAACTCTGGAATCTGGCTATACCATTCCTAGGAGTTTTCTTTTTGGGATATTTTTCAAGAGGTGATTCATGAATTCTTTCAACTTCTATTTTGCCCTATGATTCTAAAATATCAGGGAAATTTTCCTTGAGAATTTCTTGAAAGATGCTTTCTAGGTTCTTTTTCTGATAATGGCTTTCAGATAGTCCAATAATTTTTAAATTGTCTCTCCTGGATCTATTTTCCAGGTCAGTGTTTTTTTCAATGAGATATTTTACAGTGCCTTCTATTTTTTCATTTGTTTGGATACAAGACACAATAGTATCTTGATTTCTCATAAAGTCATTTGCTTCCATTTGTTCTAATCTAATTCTGAAGGAGTTATTTTCTTCAGTGAACTTTTGAGACTCTTTTTCTATTTGGAAAATTTGGCTTTTTAAGGCATTCTTCTCCTCCTTGGCTTTTGGGCCTCTTTTGCCATTTGAGTTAATCTATTTTTTAAGGTGTTATTTTCTTCAGTCAGGTTGTTGACTCTCTTTTCATGATTTTCTTTCATCATTCTCATTTCTCTTCCCAATTTTTCCTCCACTTCTCTTATTTGGTTTTCAAAATCCTTCTTAAGCTCCTCAATGGCCTGTAACCAGTTTCAATTTTTCTTGGAAGCTTTTGGTGCAGGAGTTCTGACTGTGTTGTCTTCCTCCTGTTCCATGCTTAGATCCTTTTTGTTTCCAAAAAAGGAATCTAAAATTGGGTGACTGTGCTTGCTTTGCTTCCTTTACTTACTCATGTTTCCAGTCAATTAACTTGACTTTTGAGCTCTTTGCCACAGTAGAACTCTGCTTCCAGAGGGGAAAGCTTTGTCCCAAATTGCTGGGGTTTTTGCAGCTGTCAGATCTATTAGGAGGCCACCATCTCTATTTTACAATAAAGTACTGTAAACACTCCATAAAAAAAAGAAAAAAATCAGACTTCTTCTCTGGTATGAAGGGAGGGTCAAAAATTTTATTGGAATTTTCCAGATTGCAAGGTGGGGGAGGATAGAGGAGGTGCCATACCCTTAGTGCCTCCCCTTAAAATGTAGAATGATTTGGCCTCAGGGACGGATACAGGAAGAATGGATGATAGTTGTATACAGGGCAGAGTTAGGTTAAATAGGAAACCCTCCTTCCAAATGGAGCTGTCCAGTAATGGGATAGGCTGCCTTGAAGGTAATGAGTGACTTTGCCCTTGTTCGAGATCTTCAGGCAGAGGTTGAATGAGTCTTTGTGGGGGATGGCATAGAGGGTACTCTTGGCCAAGTCTGAATTCTACTGCCCAGTCTCTGAGTGCCCTTCTAGCTCTGAGCTAATGTGGAGGCTCACAGTTACTTGAATGATCTCAGAATCTTAGATCAGCAGAAAAGAAACCACTTCTAATAAATAGTCCATAAAAGCTTCCTGGGAGAGTGATGGTCTGCACGGCTAATGTGCTGCTTAGGTATGAGTCAGTTCCCAGTTCAAGCAAGAAGGCTCTAATGCTCCCCTTTCTGCCTTTAATTATACATGAAGTAACTGACTGGCTGCCAGAAAAGAGGCATTTTCTTATATCAGAGATAAGGCAGTGTGGCATACTGGGTAGAAAGCTGGCCTCAGAGTCAAGACCTGGCTGGGTTTAGGACCCCTCTGTGGCACATATTGGCTGAGTGACCCTGGACAAGTCCTTTAACCTCTAGGTCAGTGGTTCTCAACCTGTGGGTCGCCTTGGGGGTCAAATGACTCTTTCACAGGATTTGCCTAAGACCATTGGAAATCTTAGGAACCAAGACACTGCTCCTCTATCAGTCTCCAGGAGGGTCTGCCCACATGCAGATATGCCCACATACAAATATTAAAGGGTCACAGCATTAGGAAGGCTGAGAACCACTGCTCTAGGTGCTTCAGGTAACTCTGCAAGTTGCAGAGAGGGTGCTGATCTGCTTTGGTAGAGGGAAAACCTCACTGGGAGCTTCCTACACCAGTGAGATGCAGGTTTAGTCTAAAAAAAAAGTGTGGGGTTGGTAAAAACATTCTAGGTCTTTTTGGTGGTGCAAATACTACACCTAAGTCCCTTTGCTATGTTAGTGGTAGTTTTTTTTCTTTAAAAGTTAAAAAGTTATTCTGAACCTGACAATCATCAACAATCATAAGCAGCTACACAAAGACCAATAAAGATGTCTGTATATAAGTAGCTGTATTTTTCAAAGCAGGCACCTTAGTGAGGAACATGTAAATGAGAGTCACCTCTTCTTCCTCCCCTCTCTCCCTTTTTCCTACCTTCTTTCCTCTTCCTACCTTCTTCTTCACTTGTCCTTTCTCTTCTCCATCCTTTCCTCTTTATTTCCTTCCCCTCCACCATTCCTTTCCTTTCTCTCTCTTCCTCCTACATGCATCAATGAATAACCTACTTCCTTTAAAGCACCTTGACAGTCACTGGGGACGCAATAACAAAAATTAAACTACCGGCTCTCAAAGAGCTTACATCCTACTAGGGGTGATGGGAATAATACCCCACAGGTTTCAATCAGGGGTTCCCCCTACTAGTGGTGTTTAGTTGGAGTTTTTCATTGGATAACTTTTAAGTGATGCCTCTACCTTGAAGCATAGAATAGTGTCCCCTGAATCTGGCATTCCGTCTTCCTCCCTCCTCCATACCTTTGCTCAGGCTGGTCCCCATAGCTCAGTTCCCCCTCAAAGAATCCTTACTTTCATTCAAGGGTCAGTTCATGGCAATCTTTAATGGGAAGAATTTTATAACTTTCTTAGTTTTTAATGTTCTCTCCTTTCTCTTCAAAGTCATGTATTTATTTACTTATCTGTTTACCTGGTTTTTTTTGGGGGGGCAGTGGAGTGTAAGCTACTTGTGGGCAGGTTACCTTTCTATCTCCAGTGCCTAGAATGATGCCTTGCACAAGACTGGCACTTAATACTTGCTTGTTGGATCAGTTCCTTTTCCAAAGTTGACATAATGAAGCTTGACTTAACTATTTAAGAAAAAATACTTCCTCTACTCTCCAGTTTATGCTTTGGAAGCTTTTGTCAAATCTTTGAAACTATCTTAGCTCCAGGGAGCAGACATGATGCTGCAGCTGTTTATCAGACACAAGGGTTTTTAAGCTCCTGGCATTGCTTGGCCCTGAAAGATCTTCCTTCCCTCTTTGCTAGGCAGTCTAAGGCCAGGAGGAATAGATTTTGGCTCACCCTAAGGAAGACTTTCTAATAATTGGAACTGTGTGATAATGAAATGTCTTCACTGGGAGGTGATGAGTTTCCTGTCATGGGAGGTGGTTCAGGTCAGAGTCTGGGTGATTTTTGACCCATCTGTTTGGGATGTTGCGGTTAGGGTACCTGAATGGGAAAGGAGATTGTACTAAATGCTCCCTTTTCAGGTTCCTTTCAGCTCTGAAATCTTGTGTTTCTTTGAAAGGTTTAGAGGGCAATACTTTCTGCATACAGAGACTGGAGGGAAGTTCTTTCACTCACCATTTTTATCCTGGCAGCTGGTTGGGTCAGATTTTGGAAGAGACTTGATGGAATCAGATGCTCTCTGTACTACAGTTATGCTCAAGGAGTAAGCTTAATAGTATGTTCAGACCTGTGATAAAATAAAGGCCCCTATGAACTGCTAAAATGGAACAAACCCCAGGTACAAAAGGGGAACCAGGAATGAACCAGAGTCAGACCACAGTTTACAAATATTATAACTGCATTTATTGCCTGAGAAGAAAAAATATATTTTTTAAAAGTATGTATTATTATTTATAGCATTTATATTAATTATTCCTTTATTGTTATTTTTACTTATAGTTAGTTACAATAACATAAATATTATATATTATATTTATCATTATTTAATTATTTATATCTAGTTTTTGACATTCACTTCCATAAGATTTTGAGTTTTAAATTTTCTCTCCCTCTCCAAGAGGCCATGCAGTCTGATATAGGCTATACATATGCATTTATATGAAACATATTTTCACATTAGCTATGTTGTGAAGAAGAATTAGAACCAATGTGAGGAACCACGAGAGAGAAGAAGGAGAGCAGCCAAGTTGACAAAGAGCCTGATAACCTTGCCCTAATGGGACTATCCAAAGGATCTGGAGATATTTAGCTTGGAGAAGAGATGTCTGTGAGTTGGTCTTAAGAACTATCTTCATGTGCTTAAAGGGCTATTAAGGAACCAGGCTCATTCTGCTAGACCCTAGGGGGCAGAACAAGAAATATTGGAAGTTGAAATTTAGGATTCAGGTTAGGAAAAATTTTTTAGATTAGAAATATGCAAAAGTGTCCTGGGTTGCTGCAAGAGATCCCAAGTGTTTTTCTTCTCCTGGGGATCTTGCCTGTCCAAGGACCAATTCTGAACTCTTTCTCTAGAGATTGTCACAAGGTTGATAAAGATATAGGTGTATTCTAAGCTTATCTTGCTAGAGGAGCTGTACACAAAGCATCTGAACAACATAAATGTCTCCATCTTCCTTTGGAACCATCTGGGAAAGGGCATGTTCTTGAGGTTGCATTTCACAGAGATCATCAGAACTTATGACTGACAACAGTGATTCATTTGGACCACAATTTACCTTCCAATATCCATAAAATTCCCCTAGGAACGAGCCTTTGTGCCTATTAACCTTATTCACCTCTACTTCTGGGCTCTGTGGCCCCTGTATACTGCATTAGTATCTATGACCTTAGGACAGACAATCATCATCTTCTACTCTGGTGATGCCATCATAGAGTGATGTTAGCAGAAATCTGGGAATCAAAGAGAGAGGAAATGATTTCACATGGACAAAACCATTTCTAGCATCTGTGTTTGTCGTGGTAAGGAACTGGAAATTAAGGGGATACCTTTCAGGGGAGGAATAGCTGAACCTTCTCCAACTATGAGTAGAAGTAGGAAGGTTTGTGAGAAGACATAATTAAGGGGATGATTTCAGAGAAACCTGGCAAGTCTTGTGTGAACTGATGTAGAGTGAAGTGAGCAGACCCTGAAGGACAATGTATGTAACAATAAAACTGCAGTGACAGAGAGCTTTAAAAGACTTAAGAGTTCTGATTAACACAATAAGCAGATGTGATCCCAGAGCACTGATAATGAAGTGATAATGAAACACAGCTCACTGCCTGCTGAGAGGTGGCTCAGGGGGCAGATTGAGATGTATGTTTTTGGAGAATATGGGGATTTGTTTTGCTTGACTATGCATTCTTGTTATAGGGGTTTTGTTTTTGTTTTTCTGAGAGGGGAGTAAGGTGAGAGGAAGAGAAAATAGATATTTTAAAGCAAAAGCTCAAAAACTGCTTCTAAGATCAGTTTCTTATCCAAATTCAAACAAAAATGTAACTTGTGATTCTCCCCAAAAAGACAAACCCAGCCTAGTGTTTGCCATTTACAGCTATGAAAAGCAGACCGTCAGGAACCCCTGGTGGATTCTCTGGCTCCAGCATGGTGAATCTGTCCCCAGTGACCATATCTTGGATTCAGCACAAAGATGAGGCTGATTATTGAAGTCAGCATCATAGCTCACAGTGACAGAGACTATGCCTGATTTGGAATCAGGAAGATATGAGTTCAAATCCTACCTCTGACACTTACTAGCTGTGTGACCTAGGGCAAGTCACGACCTCCCTGGACCTTGTTTTCCTCATCTGGATGACTCCTAAGGTCCCTTCCAGTGCTAAATCAATGATCCCGTGGATTCCATTTTATTAACTCTACTTTCTATTTAGCACATCGTGCCCTCTCAGCATGATTCTCCTGAGGGGACCTTTCCCTCTCATCTTTCACTCCCTGCTGCTCACATCACTTAGAGTTACACTTGTTCTTCCTTCCTTTCTGTGAGAGCCATCCCTTACAACAAAGAATCTTTTTGAAAAAGAAGAAACAAACCAATCAAACACACACACACACACACAATATAATATGCAGAGGTCCCAAACCATGGACTTCATCCTCTGAAAAGAATCGGGGGACTTATTTTCTCCATGTCTTCTTTGGGGCCAAATTTAAATGTTATAATTTCACAACATTCAGTTTTAGCTGTTTTGTTTTTGTCGTTTCTGCTTCTTGTGAGATAATTGTGTTCTTGGCTCAGCTTACTTCATTTCACATCGGTTCACATAAGTCTTTCCATTCTTCTCTATATTGTGAAAGACTTGGAATGCCAGGCTGTGTAGTATGCATTGTAAACCAGAGGCAAGAGGGAGCCACTGAATGTTTTGGAGCGAGAGTTTGCCATGGTAACACTTGTTCTTTAAGACCGTTGATGTGAATGTTGTATGGAACATACCTTATCTGGGGAAAGACTGGAGGTGGGAGAGTATTGGAATATTCCAGGTGACAATCAATGAGAAATTGAACCAGCATGATGGCGGTAGAAGGAAGGTACATTTTAGCTCTGCCATCCTTGGTCACTTAACCATCAGTCATTTTACTTCTCTGAGCCTCGTTTTCTTCATCTCAAAAATAAACTTGATGGTCTTTGACCTGAGTTGGGACAGAGACTGGATGATCATAACTTTAGCACTAAAGTGACTTCAAAGACCATTTAAAAACTGATTCAAAAATTTCCACAGAGGGTATATGATGCTTCTGGTGGGCACTGACATTGGGCTCATGGAGGAAGGAAAGGACTGGGGTTGTGACTGGAGGTTTCAGATGCTGGCAAAATCATAATCTGTTCATGAAGGGCACTCAAGGGGTTTAAGGAGAAGCCATCTGGAATTTACATTTCCATTTAACACCTACCCTACTAGCTGTACTGTCAGAGGAACTTTCTTACATCACCCAACTCATAATAAGCAACTCCGAACAAGGGGTCACAGTATAATCCTACATCATATGTCCAGTGGCATCAAGCACCTGTTTTTCAAAAGTGGTAGAGTAGTGGTTGCCTAAGGTTGTTTATGTCTTTGGAAGCCCAATAGTCACATAATCTGGTGAGCCTTTGGTGCTTGCCAAAAGCCATATTGAGTTTGGTCCTTGTGGATACAAACTCCGCCCCACCCCCCAAAAATCCCCTAACCCAAAACATAGGCCTGCAGGATCAAGAAGACCAAAGGAAGAGAGTTCTGCATAGTCCTCTTGAAGACTTCCAGGGCTATAGCCTTTTCTGGACTCCATTTGAAAGAGGTAGATTTGTGAAAGTCTTGGTAAATGGGTTCCATCAAAATATTCAGGTGGGGATTATGAGCTCTCTAGAATTTGAAGTATCCAATAAGCCTCAGAATTTCCTTTTGAGCATGTGAGGAAGAAAAAGGTATCAGTAGCTAATCACAAGCTACATCTAGATTCTTTCCATCTAGTGTGTTCTCCCAAATTTAACTTTGTAGATTAGACATGAAGTCTAATTGAAGGGTTAACCTCCATTCACTGATTTCTCATATGAAACACCGTCTATCTTGGGCCTCTGCCAGCATGGCAGTCAGCATTGTATGTATTATCATTAACGTGTGTCAAACGCGTTCTGGTTCTTCACCCTGAGTCAGGCTTCTACATCTCTCCTCTCAAGGTTCTAGGATAGCCTGAAGTATTGCGAAGTCTCTTCTCTTCTATCATCAGTTTGAGTCCTCAGTGGCTGTGTTTCTGCCATTGTTAAGGACCAGTGACTAAAATCTCAATTCCATTTAGTCATTCAGCATCGGGTAACTTTTTATAAAGGGACATTTACTTTGAAGATATAGCAAGAACAAAGCAGAAACACTTCCCCCAATAGCTTGAGGGGCATACTGTCTCCTAAATCTCCTCAGTCTCAGAGAAGAATAAACTCAATTTACCTCAGTTCCTACATAGCATCAGTGCCACCAAGTTCATCTCCAAAAGGAGTATCAATGTTGGATGAGAAGTTTTTGTCTTAGCCACTTCTGCGTTGGGGTCCCTAAAGTCACTGCTTGCTTCTTTGGGCATTGATGCTTCCCTGGTTTTAAACCTTGACTGTGGAATGCCAGGATGCTGAGGTACCCTCCAGACCTTTATAACTCAAAATATCAAAGGGTCTATTCCCATCCTATTCTCCCAAGAGCACTGAGGCAAAAGTTAAGTGGCTAAAGATGACAGGCAATTTTGAATGCTGCTGAAGTCAATCAAATAGCTGAACAATCACAGAATATTTTCAAATGACCCAGTTTCTCTCCAAGGCACTTATATTCCACATCATCACTACTTTCACAGAAGCAGGAATCATGTTTCCCAGTGTCTCCACATGGCAGGGACACCACTGAACTCACCCTGCCAGATTCCCATTACAAATATAATGGTGGACATCTATACTCTCAGGAAGTAGGCTCTCCTTCAGGTTTCTGCCCACTAAACTGGCAAAATAAAGGCTAATTCAAGCAACCTCAAGGAAAAAAAAATAATGATTAATATATTGAACTTTTCAAAACTGCTTCTGACTAGACTGGTCCATCAGAATAGAGAAAGTATCCCTCAGAAACATTCATCTGGCATCTGGCTCCATCATGCTGATTAAGTCAGTAACAGCTGCAGCCATCAGTGTGAAAATTTCATTCAATTCCTGATGACCTACATGCCAGGGAACATCCACCTTCACAGGCTACATAGGGTTGTTATAATGAGCAATTTGGGGTTATTTCCAGTGATATAATATGCACAATTCCTCCTTCTACTTCGACCCATTCCATCCCCCAAATAAATCAGGAAGAGTTCTGGCAAAGTTACAAACAACAGAAATTAATATGAAAAAACATAACTCATTACTAAGTAGTTTTTAAAAATAGACTTAACCACAAAAACATTTTGTTGGGGGAGGCCCTTACAATCATCATCATTATAACTAGTGTTTTTAGAGCTCTTTTAAGGTTTACAAAGCAAGTGCCTATTGGAACTTAATCAAATATTGTTTTATAAACTATGTATTTGGGAGTCTCCAAGTCAACCAGCTATGGTAGCTCTGGGGCCCCATCAAAGACTTAATTTTATAAGTGCCTAAGACCTATATGGCAGTGCATTGTCCTGGGACTCAGGACATGGCAGCCAGGCTGCATCTGACAATTATATCATGTGAATTTTGTTGGGACTGTTCACTCAACACAAGGCAAGCATAATGCTTGAGTCTCTTCATGTCCCCAGAGAATAATCCAGAATTGGGGACATGTGCAGATTTGTCCAAAGCACCACAATTTGATATATTTAACTTGAGGGAGGAATATAACAGGAGGGCATTCAAGAGACCCCTGAGCAATTTGATTAGTTTCCCAGTCAATATGAGATTGCTGGGTATGGGCCTTTGTTAGTAGGAAGAGGCCCTTTCTATGGAGCTAGACATATAGCCTACCTCCTTACAAAGAGTCTGAAAGAACTCTTCTCATTAATCCCCAGTTTCTGAGGCTGCCTCCTCATGACTAGTTGAAAAAAGTTCAAGAGGATGGATTCTTATGTCATCCTTATTGCATCTATATAAGGAAAAAGTAACCTATTCTTGGAACCTCTCCTTCTCCTTTCACAGAGGGAGACAATTTCCTTAACAATATGCTTTGCATAGTGGGAAAGGACTACCAATAGGAAGCATGTCCTGTAGCTAGAGCTCTATATTCTGGCCATAGGTGGGCAAGAGATGTGAATCTCACCAACCTTCATGCTAATAGCTGTGAGTTACTTAGACATGACAGATTTGAGGCAGCTAGGAAGACTCTAGCAGTCTCACACAAGACCTTCATCTTCCAGGGTGAGGAGAATGAATGTTAGTGGACTTTTTGAGTTATTTATATTCCCTTAGTTTGTTCAGGGATGCCTGGGAGTCCTCAATATCTTCAGTATTGGAGGAAATGAAAAGCTGCCCCATACCCAATACCCATATTATCTATTGCGGACCTTTATGGGAAGGAACCATGTTAGTCAAATATCAGAGGACTAAGAACAGACCCCAGGCCCCTGTGAGCTCTATTATTTCACATCAACTTTAAAGGAATGTGTGACCTTGGGAACCCAAATTCCCTGGTTCTAGAACCATTTTTCCAATGGAGTGTCCTGTTGCCAAGTGGTCAACTCTATATGCCTTCTCAGAGTCTATATGTATAAAACCAAGCCCCCTCCTTCTCCATTTCATATTTCTAGCTCTCAGATCTCTCTCCATGGTTCCATCAGCTATTCCCCCGGTCACAAAGTGGAAGTTTGAATCATGTGACTCCTTTCTCTTGCATCTCCCATAACTCCTTGCTAAGCCCTGGTGCCCCATATCACCTGAATTCTACTCCCATAATCTCCATAATCTTGTCTTTCTTTTCTCTCCTGGCTAATAGCCTCCCAATTGTTTTTTGGCTCACCCTCCTCTCCAGTTCATTTTTCACAGGGTTGGCAGTAATTTCTTCCCCAATGTATGGGCTCACTGCCAGGACATTCCTCATTTAAAAATTTAATTCCTGACCTCCTTCCTCAGACATTAGCTTTGTGTGGCCCTGAGCAAGTTTCTTCAACTTTATGGGCCCCAGTTTCCTCATATATCCGATAAGGGGTCTGGATTAAGGTCCCTTCTAGATTCAGACCCAAATCTATGGTTCAGTGCTACCTTCTCCTGAAAACCTTTCCCATCTCTTCTCCACAACCATTGTCTGAGAAAGGATTTGAACTCAGGTCTTCTTGACTACGAGTTCAGCACTTTGGAGGGGGCTTTTTGTTGGCAAACTCTAATTTGCTATTGTGATCTGTGTTTCTCTCCACCTACTAGAATAGAGGCTTCTTTCACATCATTCTCTATGCTACCGGGTCTCAATGCATGGATTTTTGGATGAATTGGGGCTTAGTATATGTTTCTATACTTCCCTGGAACCTGAGACACAGGTAATTCCTTTGTACTCTCTTATTTTCTACTGTTTTCAAATTTAAGATTTGGGGTGTAAGATGAAGAAAGTTAGAAACAGATCTGGAGTTAAATTTACCAATCAACAATCTTAAAAATAGCCTGAAACAGATAAAAAGTTCACAATTTTTTTTTGCTTTTTGGAGGGCAATTGGGGTTAAGTGACTTGCCCAAAGTCACACAGCTAGTTTTTGTGTCAACTGTCTGAGGCTGGATTTGAACTCACATCCTCCTGACTCCAGGGTCGGTGCTCTATTCACTGCGCCACCTCGCCACCCAAAAGTTCACATTCTATAAAGGTTTCTCCAAAGTTTCTCCTCAGATACTGATATATGCTTTCATATAGAATTTTGATTTTAGCAAAACTAAGTCTGCAATTTCCCCCATCCTCCCATCTGGAAATTCACACAAAACAAGCGTCTCCCCATGCCCAACCTAGCAAGGAAATCAGTCTAGTGAGAGTGAGAGGGTTCTGATGGGAAATAGAATTTCTATAAGACAAGTTCTCCAGGAGTGTTCTGGAAGAAATAAGTAGGACTCCTTTTGAAACTCCTACTTTCTGGAAGTCACCTTGAGGCCTCAAGGGAAGAAGAAATTTATAGCAGTGACCTTGTGTTCAGAGAGAACCAAAGTGACATCACTATGTCGGGGTCAAGGTACAGTGTGTTCACCTGTGGCTGATGAGACCAATATGAGCTCGAAAGCCTCTACCGCAAGTCAAGCACAAATAGTCCACATGAACATTTGGAATGGAGATAGCTCTAAATTTGGGCATCTCAGTTTCTTTTGAATTCTTTTGAACTACAATTCTGCTTTGCTTGTAGGACACAGTTCTTGCTTTGATGTGGACACACTGTGCTGAGAGGTTCTGTACCAGCATCTCCTGTCTCACAATTGATTCCAAAGTTCTTCAGAGAAACCTTGAGAGTGTCTTTGTATTGCTTCTTCTGTGAGAGCCTGCCTTGCATAAGTTCTCTGTAAAATAGTCTTCTAAGAAAACATACTTTTGGCATTCAAACAACATGGCCAGCCCCTTGGAGTTGTGCTCTGCAGTAGAGTTTGAATGCTTGGCAGTTTAGTTCGAATAAGGACCTCAGTGTCTGGTACCTTATCCTACCAGGTGATAGGAAGACTTCACAGTCTTTCTAAGACAATTCAAATGGAAGTGATTAAGTTTCCTGGCATGGTGCTGGTAGACTGTCCAAGTTTCACAGAAATACAACAATGTGATCAGCGCAATGGTTCTGTAGACTGGCTACCAAACTGAAGGTCTGAGGATCCTAGTTCTAGAGATGAAAGAGTTTAAGAGTCCACCCAATTTACCTCTGATCATCCCCATATTTAATCATCATCATCATCACTAATATTTACATAATACTTTGAGTTTTATGAAGTGCTTCATAAATATTGTATTTTTAAAAAATCCTTAGGACAACCTTGGGAGGTAGCTGTTAATACTATTCCCATGTTACAGATGAGGAAGTGGAGGTAGACAGAAGTAAAATAATTTACCCAGAATTGCATAGCTAGGTGGTACAGTGGATAGAATGCTGGGACTGAGGGCAGAAAGACTCATCTTTGTGAGTTCAAATCTGGCCTCAGACATTTACTAGCTATATGATCCTGGGCAAGTCACTTCACCCTGCTTCCCTCATTTTCCTCATCTGTAAAATGAGCTGGAGAAGGAACTAGCAAACCCTTCCAGTATCTTTGCCAAGAAAACCCCAAATGAGGTCATGGAGAATCAGACACCACTGAAAATAACTGAGTGACAAGCATGGTTAGTTAAGTCTGAGACAGGATTTAAATCCAGGTTGTCCTGACTCGGACATCCAGCACTCTCCACTGCACCACCTAGTTGCCTTCATGTGCAAACTTTGTTTTGATAAAAAGACTTCAAAGTCCTGAGATTGGGACCTGGAGTGTCTTTTTTAGCTCCTGGGATTAAGGGACTATAGTAGGCACTCTATAGATTGGAATTGAATGAATCTAATACAAAATGTAGTTCTATCTAGACACAGCTGTCTTATATCATCTCCCAACTCATTCTTTGTGCATTTGTGGATACATCTCAGCCTGACAGATTCATCCTCTCACTTTCTTATTACTTTGACTTCCCTACCACTGAAAGAGGCAGGTGTTAGCATTCTTTTTAGGTCATGGGTTCAAGGGAACACAGATTTAGAGCTGGGGGGAATATTAGAGGATATCCAATCCTACTCCTTCATTTCATGTATGAGGAAGTTGAGGGGGGGGAAGGGTGGCTCTAAGTTACAGCTAGTGAGATGTAGAGCCAGGAATCTCAAAGCCAGATCTTAAGTCCTCAAACCCAGCATTATTTCCACACTGAATAGGTCTTATGTGGCTCCCCCAGGTCATTCAGTCAACACTTAGTAAGCAGCTCTCTACAAGGCATGTGTTGGAGATACACAGACAATGAAGAAGCTGCCCCTGCTTGAGCTACACAAGCCCCTATTAAAACACAACAAAAAACAAAAACACAAAACAAAATGAAACACCTTAGATCAGTGGTTCTCAACCTTCCTAATGCTGCGACCCTTTAGTACACGCATGTGGGCGTATGTGCATGGGGATGGACCCGCCTGGAGACTGATAGTGGAGCAGTGTCTTGGTTCCTAAGACCATCAGAAATACGTGTTTTCTGATGGCCTTAGGCCACCCCTGTGAAAAGGTGGTTCAACCCCCAAAGGGGTCACGACCCACAGGTTGAGAACTGCTGCCTTAGGTCTTGGCAACCCGTCACATCACTTACTGTCAAATAGAGGGAGAAGAAAGGGAAGCAGCGTCAGAATTCATATTCTTGGGCTCAAAGATCACTGCACACTGGGACTTCAGCCATGAAATCAAAAGATGTTTGCTCTTTGGAAGGAAAACTGTGGCAAATGTGGACAGCATACTACATACAGATCAGATGCATCACCTTGCTGACAAAGGTCCATATAGTCACAGTTATGGTTTTTCCAGTAGAAATGTATGGCTGTGAGAGCTGGACTATGAGGAAAACTGAGCACCACAGAATCAACACTTTCAAATGCTGGAGAAGACTTTTAAGAGTCCCTGGGACAGCAAGGAGATCAAATCAACCAATACTTAAAGAGATTAATTCAGAGTATTCACTGGAAGGTCAAATACTGGGACTGAAGCTTAAATATTTTGTTCACTTTATGAGATGACTGATTGGAGAAGATCCTGATGTTGGGAAGGACTGAAGATAAAAGGGAAAGGGAATTGTAGAGGTTGAGATGGGTCATGTAAACAATGAGCATGAACTTGGACAGACTTTGTGAGACAGTGAAGAATAGAAGGGCAGGCTCTGGTCTGTGAGGTCAGTGAAGAGTCAAACACAGCTGAATGACTGAACAATAAAAATCTCTTATTGTAGAATCACATATTTTGATTTGAAGGGACTTCAGTCACCATCTAATCCAACTCATAGGTGTAAAGAATTTCCCTATACCATATCTTATAAGTGTTCATCTAGTCCAGCTGTTCTCAACCTGTGGGTCACAACCCCTTTGGAGGTCAAACAACCCTTTCACAGGGGTTACAGGGGTTGCCTAAGACCATTGGAAAACACATATTACTGATGGTCTTAGGAACCAAGATACCACACTCCTCTATCCGTCTCCAAGTGGGTCCATCCACATGCAGGTATGCCCACATAGGAGTATTAAAGGGTCGTGGCATTAGGAAGTTTGAGAACTACTGATCTAGTTCCTGCCTGGATTCTTCCAAGGAAGAATCACTATTTCTCAAGGCCACCTATTCCACCTTTGGGACAGCTTAAATTAAGATTTTTCTAACACCGAACCTCAATTTGTGTCACTACAATTGCCTACCCCACTTTTTTTTTTTTTTTTTTGCTTTTTGGAGGGCAGTTGGGGTTAAGTAACTTGCCCAAGGTCACACGGCTAGTTTTTTGTGTTAAGTGTCTGAGGCCAGATTTGAACTCAGGTACTCCTGACTCCAGGGCCAGTGCTCTATTCACTGCGCCACCTAGCTGCCCCTCTACCCCACTTCTTGATCCTATCCTCTGGGCCCAAAAAGAACAAGCCTAATCTTTCCTCCACTTGACAGCCCTTTATATATGGAAAGGCAGTTTCCATATACTTCTCCCCTTCAAGGGATTTGCAATCTACTTGAGTAGAAGTTCTTTCACAAGAATTTCGGTCGTTAAGATTTTTGTGGGAAGTCAACTGGGCACTAGTTGCATGAAGAGCTATGGCAAAGACCAGTAGCAAGTTCTGGCAACGGGCAAGTAATAAGGATTTATTAATCTTTTATTGTGCATCTGGTGCTGTGGTAAGCACTAGCTAAGGGGATACATATACAAGCAGAAAAGGGCAATTAGGTGGTACAGTGGACAGAGCACCAGTCCTGGAGTAAGGGGGACCTGAGTTCAAATCCAGCCTCAGACTACTAGCCCAGGGCAAGTCAACAAACCAAATATAAGCAAAAAGAAAGCAAGCCCCTCCTTCAAGGAGCTTACATTCTTCTTCTTCTTCTTCTTCTTCTTCTTCTTCTTCTTCTCCTTCTTCTTCCTTTTTTGGAGGGGGAAGGCATGGCAATTGGTGTTAAGTGACTTGTCCAAGGTCACATGGCTAGTAAGTGTTAAGTGTCTGAAGCTGGATTTGAACTCAGGTCCTCCTGACTCCAGCACTGGTACTCTATTCACTGCACCACCTAGCCACTCCTGGAGTTTGTACTCTAATAGAGGAGATAACAAACTTAAAAAGGAACTGAAAATGAGAGGATTAGGAAGATGATACCCCATAGGCAGGTTGGTAAAGTCTTCAGTCTAAGCAGAGTTGGGACAAGAATGGACCCATCTCCCAAATGGAGGCCCCCCAAAGTAACTCAACAATGGGGCTTCATTGCTCTTCCAATGGGGAGAAGGGACTTTTTTCCTCCCAGTTGTGCTTCTGACTCTCAGGACCCACCATGATCAGGCTGCCTTCTTACCCTGTCACTGGGACCTCCTTACCTTGGAACATCCCTCCACCAGCTCTGATATCTTCCCAGCCCAATTCACATCTTGCCTCACTGTACTCATCAGGTCCATTGTCAAACTCATCTGGAATTTAAAGCCCTTTGCAGCCAGAGGACCTGGGCTCAAATGTAGGATCTGCTACTTCCTACCTCTGTGAATCTGGAGATAGTCTTCTGTCTGGGCCCTTCAGTTTCTTCCATAAACCTAGTTTCTAAGGTCCCTTCTAGCTTTAGATGCTGAACTTAATTAGCTATTTGACCACAGGCAAGTTGTTTAACCTTTATGGGATTGTTTCCTTTTCTTCAAAATGGAACTAATAGTACCTCTGAGGCTTGTTTTGAAGCTCTGACGAGATGACGTATATAAAGTACTTTCTCAGCCTTCAAGAGCTATAGGAACAGCAGTTATTATTAATACATCAGCTTGACTTGAAAGGTTGTATAAGTAGTATGTAAATGTCAGTTGTTATTATTCCCCAATTCTATGGTTAGTAGATGCTGTGGCAAGAGAAACAATGGAGCAGACAAAAGAAAATTTAGTTGGCTTGGATGGGGAGTCTTTCATGCCACTCCCTTAATGGGCTTCTGGGAGATAACCAGTCAGTGAACTTCCATTCATCCTTACACATCCCCATAGGAGGCTGGAGTTTGGTGAGCCAGGGCTTTGGACAGGGCCTGCCAAATCTTGTTGAGGCTCCCAAGTGAGCTCTCAGTCTTGCAAATGGTTCTCTTTAAATAAACAGGGAAGTCTTTAAAGGCCAGATGCTTGGTAAAGTTGTCTCTTTGCTACCACCATATACGCTCTTGGTGGAGAGTTACGGTTTCCCAGCTAATGTATCCAGACATATCAAAATATGATACATGGGGTGCCAGGATGCTCTCAATGTTCTTATTGCTTTTTTTTGGTCTGATTTGGACTAGGAAGGACTAGGGAGATGGAGGGGGGAAGGTGGTGGTCATGATGATGGGGAGAATGTTAAACTTCTTGAGGGCAGTGATGGTTTAATTTTTGTCTTTGTATTCACAGCACCTAATATGGGGCCTGGCAAATGGTAGATGCTTAATGAATGTTTGTTGATTGATCTATGAAGGGGGAAGATGGGTGGACCAAGCATTTGTATTTTTTTTTGGTGGTCGAGCCAATGGAATGTAAGCTTCTTTGGGAAGCTCATTAGTGCCTAGCATGGGGTGTATGAGGTGTTCAAGGAAGACTAGCACCTCTGGTGTGAGGGCTTGCCAAGCTCTTTTCAAGGCTGTTCATCTACCTTTGGTGTCCATTTGGCACTCAGCTCTCACTTGTGGCTTCAAGAAGCTGTAGCATGCACTACAGCAACATTCCAAAAGTCATCTTGGCAGATGGACTAACTCAGATTGAGGGTTAACAGGCCTCAAACCTGTTGGTGAGGTAGGGGGATGAGAGTGGGTAGGTGAGAACAATTTGTTCCAGTGGCCATGAAGGTAGCTAAACAGACTCTGTGGAGTGCTTAGAACTTGGTCAAATATTGCAGAGACCAAGGGCATCTTGACTTTTGTCCTGCCGCTGGACTTTGAGGACTCTGGAATAGAGTGAGGCTGATGACTTTGAGCAACTCTGCCTCACTTAAATTGAATTCTCATGCAATTCAAGACATCATCCTACCATGTCATTGGTCCTCTTTGAAAATGATGGACAGACAACAACAACAGGATGGTGCTTGGGATGTGGTAAAGGCTTAATAAATACCTGTTGATTGTTTGGTAATCTCATTTGATAGACCTTGGTGTATATTCGATTAAGAACATGGCTTCCATATTTATGAAGGGGAATTCATTCAGTAATTCAGCAAGTGTTAGGTATGACAAATGACAAAACATTTGACAAATGACAAAACAGTCTCTACCCCTCAATGAATTGCATCTTATTGACCAACCAGAGAAAATGCAACTGCCTGAGTCTGTCATCTTTCCCCCTCTAATTAAGCAAGCAAGAGACCAGTCAACAAGCATTTGCTGAATGTTGACCATGTGCCAAGCACTGTGCTTCATACACAAAGAGAAAAATGAAGCAATGAGCTTTAACTTGCAAAATGACCCCCTGTCCTGGACATCTCATAAATATGAGTCCTTGATTGCAGAGAGGTGCTGGGTAAAAGAATGGGTAGATTACAGAATCCCCAAATCTAAAAGCTGGCAGCAACCTCAGAGGCATCTCATTCAAACCATACTTGGATAAAAATCTCTTTTCCAATATATGTAGAAAGTGGTCATTCAGCCTCCTCTTGAAGAAATACAGGGAACTGGGGGCAGCTAGTTGGTGCCATGAATAGAGCACAAGCCCTGGAGTTAGGAGGACCTTAGTCCAAATCTGGTCTCAGATACTTAGCACTTACTAACCGTGTAACCTTGGGCAAGTCACTTAACCCCAATTTCCCTGCCTTCCCCCCTCCAAAAAAAGCAAAAAAGGCTGTCAGAAATCCAGGGAGTTAGGTAGAAGAGTAGATAGAGTACTGGGTCTGGAATCAGGAAGACTTGAGTTCAAATTCGGTCTCTGCTACTTAGTTGCTGTGTGACCCTGAACAAGTAACTTAACTTCTATTGTGCCTCAGTTTCTTCAACTGTAAAATGGGGATAATACCCATTTTCACCCTGAAGAGCTGTTGTGAGGTCAAATGAGGTATTTGTAAAGCACTTAGGACAGTGCCTAGCATATAAAAGTTGCTTAATAAATGCTTGTTTCTTCCTTCCAGAAAGGGGGAGCCTGTACCCTATTCTTCTTTGGTTAACTATAAAGAGAAGAAATCTTTTTACCGACATCAAACCTAACTCTACCTTTTTGCAACTTTTATTCATCATACCTTTTGTTTTAACACTCTGGAATCAGAGATAACAAGTCCAAATTCCTTTCCTCATGGCAGTCCTTCAACTGCTTTGAGACATCTTTCTTGTCCCAACTGATGCTTCTCTTCATTGGTTGTAAGCCTCATTTCCTATGAGAAATCCTCACATGGCTTAGACCATCTCCTCTGAATGTCCTCCAGTTTTTTTCTAAGTCCTTCCAGGTTTAAGGATGCTGCACAGAATGCCCCAGGTGTGGTTTGACCAGGACAGAAAAAAGCAGATGCATCAATTCCCTTCCTGGATCTGTATGCATCCCAAGACAGAGTTTCAATGCACAAATAGAGATGAGATTCAAAGCATTGAATAGAGATTCAATACATCCCAAGATAGAATTAGCTCTCTTTGCTGAATCACACCCAGGTTGGGTCTATTTAAACCCTATAGAATTGTAGCATTTAGATATGGACCTTTGAGATCATCAAGTTCATTTCTTTCTTATTTTAGAGATGAAGAAGCTGAGATCCAGAGAAAGTGAGTGACTTGCTGAAGGTCACATAGGTTAATAAGTAGAAGACTTGGTATTTGAACAAATGTCCTTCTGATTCCAGAATCAAGGTTCATAAAACAGATTATTATCACCTATTACTGGAAAATGCAGAGCAGATGACCTAATCATGTTGGTGATTCAATAATAGCATCTTTGTATTCAAGGGACAGTGTCAGAAAGTCTCATAGAATGGAGTGGAAGATGTGGAATGTGTTAGGACCAGAGGTTCCCATGAAGGCAGGAAGCTGAGACTCCTGGTGTGGCTGTATGAGTTCACAGGAGCATTACAGACAGGACTGGAGTGTTGTTCCTGGAAGAGCTGGCCATGGTACTACCTACATACTGGGATCTCATTCTGCAAACAAAAGCATCAAAAAGCCCCAGAACATTTCTTGGATCTACTCCCTTCTGTCTCCTCATTCAGTTCAGGCTCTTGTCATTTCTCCCCTGGATTATTGCAATAGCCTCCTTGCCTCAAGTCTCTCACCTCCCCAATCAGTCCTGCCATAGTGATATTCCTAAAGCACTCAGACCATATTGTCTCAATTCAATAAATACTTATCAAGCACCTACTACATTCTAGGCACTGTGATAAGTGCTCCTGTCATTTACTCATTTTCAGTCATATCTAGTTCTTCGTGATTTACTTATGGGAAGGATGAGCATTTTTGTCCAGTCATTTTCAGCTGTCTCTTTGTGACCCAATTTGGGGTTTTCTTGGAGAAGATACTAGAATGGTTTGCCATTTCCTTTTCCAACTCATTTTACAGATGAGGAAACTGAGGTAAACAGGGTTAAATGACTTACCCAGGGTCACACAGCTAGGAAGTGTCTGAGGCAGGACTTAAATTCAGGGAGATGTGTCTCCTTGACTCCAGGACCAGTTCTCTGTGGCTGCACCACCTAGCTGCCCAAGTGCTCCTGTCCACCTCAATAAATTGCAATGTTTCCCCATTATTTCTAGGACTAAATACAGACTCTTCTTCCTGGTGTTTAAAGTCCCTCAATATCTAACTCTGATCCATCCTTCTGGATTGATTTCTTGCATCTCCCCTTTCATGCACATTCCAGACAAACTGCTCTTGCTGTTCCCCAAACTTGACCTCCTATCTCCTACCTTAGTGCCTCTGCACAGGTCATTCCCTGTGTCTGGAATGGCTTCCTGCCTTACCTCTGCTTCTCTAATTTCCTCCAAATCTCGGTTCAAATTCTATTTACTAAATGAATCATTTCCTGATTTCTTCCAGCTACTAATACCTTGAATTCCTTATCTATCTATCTATCTATCTATCTATCTATCTATCTATCTATCTATCTATCTATCTATCTATCTATCTGTCTGTCTGTCTGTCTGTCTGTCTGTCTGTCTGTCTGTCTGTCTGTCTGTCTGTCTGCCTGCCTGTCTGTCTGTCTGTCTCTCCACCTAAATTACCTTGAATTTCTTTTGTCTATATTTATATGTATACAGGTTTTCTCCCCCATGGAATCTAAATGCCTTGATGGCAGTGACTTCTTTCATTTATGTTTTTATGTCCCCAGGATCTAAGTGTCCACCAATAATAAGGGTATAAGCTAGAATGCAACAAGAGCAAAGGAGAGAACCAGGCAAAGTGTTCCAAAAAAGCTGGAGAAGGGGCAGTTCCCTTTCATCCAGGGAAATCCAGGAAGGCTTCAAGGTGGAGGCAGGTGCTGGGGATTGTTGTTACTGTCATTGTTATTGTTTGTCCTTTGTTCTTGAAAAGGACCATGACATCAGGGAGATGATGCTGTGACATGCAAATGAATTGGATTTAAGTGAGGCAGGGCTGTGCAGAGTCACCAGCCTCACTCTCTCCTCCGGAACCATCTGAGTCCAGTGACCAGATATAGATCAAGATGACAAGAGATGACCCAGGAGGCAGTGGGAGACCTTCACCTTTTTAAGCTAAGATCTTTAGCAGGTTTCAGCTTGACTAAGGCACTGCCCATTCAGTGATTAAGGCTGGGTAAGAAACAAGGTAGAGAATGGCAGCTGGGGATACAAAGGAAAATGGATTTCAGTTAGCAGGTCCAAGCATGAGATTGGGCTGGATGGGTA
>CM053594.1:19048744-19104461 GCA_028646575.1 Pseudocheirus occidentalis
TTTCCCCACTCTCTTTCTTTCACTCATTCCCTTTTCCCTCTCCCTTCCTCCCCTCTCTTCTGTCTTCTTTCTCTCTTCCTCCCTCTCTCCCTCCCTCTCCCCCTCTCTCTCTCTCCCTCCCTCTCTCTCTCTCTCTCTCTCTCTTTTTGTCTCTCTGTCACCATCTCTTTCTTTCTCTTGGCTAGAGGAAGTTGTGATGAGGAAGATAAGAGATCGAAGGGCATAGGCACTACTTTGCGGAGAGCAAGCCTTAGGGGGTTACCTCGAAGACTGAGTCCCTCCAGTGGTCTACCCTGCTCCTCTGGAGGTCCTGTAGTGGAGGGGACAGTACTGGCTATGGGGTGAGAGAAGCTGGGTTCATACCCAGAGTCTGATACTCATTCCTTGTATGACTTTGGGCAAGTGATTTCATCTCCTGAACCTCAGTTTTCCTCACTCTACAATTATGGGGTTGGACTAGGTCTCTTAATAACAGTGAGAGGGCAAGGATCGTAGAGGTAGAATTAGTTGAACCTTAGAATTAAAGGCCCTGGAGTCTCCAAACTGGGGCAATTGGGGCAGCTAGGTGGTGCCATAGTGCATAGAGCATTGGCCCTGAAGTCAGGAAGACTCAGCATCCTGAGTTCGAATGTGGCCTCAGACACTAGCTGGGTGACCCTGGACAAGTCACTTCACCCTGTTTGCCTCAGTTTCCTCATCTGTAAAATGAGCTAGAGAAAGAATGGCAAATCGCTCCAGTAATCTCTGCCAAGGAAACCTTAAATGGGGTCATGGAGAGTCAGACACGACTATGAAATAATTTAACAACACACCTCCAAATCCCTCATTTTCCAGATGAAGAACCGAATCCTAGAGGTCAGGCAATTTTCCCAAAGCTACACAGTCAAGTCCCAGTCGAGCGAAGCCAGCAAACATAACTGTGAGCCCTGGAGATGAAAAAAAGGAAAACATCCCATCCTTAAGGAGCAGACACTGTAATGGGAGAGAGACCTTGTCCGAACAAGCTGTAGATGGGATACGTTGGAGATGATTGGTGGAGGGAAGGTGCGGAATCCAGGGGCACAGGAGAGGTGTCGTGCAGAGGGTGGGGAATGAAGGGAGCCGAGGAAGCTGGGGTGTTGAGGTGAGTGGGGTGGGCGTTCCAGGCCCGGGGGCCCGCTGATGACGATGCCCAGGCTGGAGATGGAGGGAGAGCCGGGAGGCCGATGTCGCTGCACGGGAGAGTCCGTGGAGGGGATAAAGCCTAAGAAAACATGAAAGGTAGAACCCGAAAGGCCAAATGGAGGATTTTGTATGTGACCCTGGGGGCAGAAGGGAGTCGCTGAAACGTATCCGAGCAGAGCAGCGGCGCGCTCGGTCACTTTAGCTGTATTTGACTCTCCGTGACCCCATTCGGTATTTCCTCGGCAGAGATTACTGGAGCGACTTGTCATTTTTCTTCAGCTCATTTTACAGATGAGGAAACTGAGGCAAATGGGGTGAAATGACTCGCCCAGGGTCACACAGCAAGTATCTGAGGCCATATTTGAACTCAGGAAGATGAACCTTCTTGACTCTAGGCCCGGTACTCTATGCATTTTGGCACCACCTAGCTACCAGACCTGAACTTTAGGAAAATCACTTCAGCAGTTGAGCGGAGATGACCCGAAGCAGGACGGCCCCGCTCCCCCATCAGTGACGCCCATACCCCCTTCCCAGAAGGCTATTGCAATAATTCAGGCATGGGATGATGAGAGCCGGCTCCAGGTTGGTGGCAGTGTCAGAGGAGAGAAGGGGACATGTTCAGGAGATGTTACAAGGGACCAATGGATAGGGCTTGTCAACATCTTGGGTAAGGGGATGTGGGACAGTGAGGAGTGGAGGACAACTCCTGGGTTTCAAGCCTGAGTGACTGGGGGGATGGTGGTGGCCTCAGCAGTAACAGAGGAGTTCGGAAGAGCGGAGCTTTACAGGGAAAAGATAACAGTTAAATTTTAGATGTGTCTAAATAATATTACTCCTCCACTCAAAAACCTTCAGTGGCTCCCATTGTCTATTGGACATAGGTTTAAACTCTTCACTCTGCCACTAAGGTCCTCCAGAGGCCAATCCAGAGCACTCCTTTTCTACAAAGGCCTGAGTTCAAATCCTGGCTCTATTCCACCACTTAGTGCCTGGGGTTCAGTTTCCCCACCTGTAAAATGAAGGAGTTGGTCTAGATGGCCTCTGAGGTCCCTCCCAGTTCCCAGTTTCAGATCTGTGGTCCTTTAGGCTGTCCCCAATGCCTGGGGCAGACTCTGCTGCTATCATCCACCTAGTCACAGATTCATAGCAGGAGGGGATCATGGAGACTGTTTAGTTCATCTTATTTTGCAGATGTGAGAAGAGGTGCAGACCTGCCACAGATAGCATCAGAAATGCGATTTGAACCCAGGTCCTCTGACCCTTGTCAGAGCTCTTCCTACTCTATCCCAGTGGCTCCACCTGATATCCCTCACAGCTTTCAGGGCTCAGCTCAGGCTCCCCCTCCTCTGTGGAGATATCCCTGATGTTTACCTTCCCCTTTTTTAGCTTGTCTCCCCCCTCCCCAGTTTCTCAGAGCACTTTTACCAGGCCTCTTCCTGGCATATTTCTTACCATTTCTTTTCACAATTATTCTTGTACATGCCATTTTCTTCAGTGACATGCTGGAGCCAGCTCTTACCAGTTCACAAGATCAATTTAAATTTTTCAGTGTGAGCAGCTATTCTTGGGAATTGACAAATGCACACATCAAAGCTTGGGTGATTTTCTTGATTGTCCAGACTTAAGTAGAGGAGAAAAAGCTGCTAATGTTAATTTTGGTTGTTAAAGATTTACCATCTCATTTCTACTGAGACTAACTTCTTCAAGAGTACACCCAGGTCACATCTCACTATCACAGAACACATGGTGGGTATTTCAGAAGGGTTTGTTGGTTGGAAGGGCCTTGAAAAAAAACACAAATCTTATCCCTATTTTGGAAGGTAGAAGGAAAGTCTAGGCTTCCTCTGTCATAAAACAGAGCTAGAATTAGGGCTGGGTGACTTTCCCCAACCCATCTGAATTCGAGTAACTTCATTTCCTATTTATACCTTCATTCAGCTTGCTTTCTATATATTTGTTTGCATGTTGTCTCTTCCATTAGATTGTAAGCTCCTTGAGGGCAGGGTAGGGACTGTCTTTGCCTCTTTTTGTATCCCCAGGACTTAGCACAGTCACTGGTATATAGTGGGTGCTTAATAATTGTTTATTGATTAATTGACCCACAGTAACTTTGTCTCAGGGTGCTGAAATTCAGAGACTGTTGACAGCCCTTCTATTCTTTTAGCAGTTAAGACATAACATAACTTACTACCTAGTAAGAATAATAAATAGGAAGCTGTCAGATGTTTCATTTCTTCTGCTGCTCTTAACCCCTCTCCAGGGCTACCCCATAACTAGCCTCCCCAAAGTGGTGTTTTGAGAGTTTGTTTCATGCTGTTTTCCCCAGGTACAAAAAATGATCCTGTCCCAGCTCAGACTGAGAACATTCCCAACATGTCTGATATTCATTTTCATTTTATTACCAACAATAAATTGCATTTGGTGGAAAGTAGTAAAGAGAAATCAGGAATGGGTGGAACATTGGACCAAGCCTGATAGAACACTAGAGTGATGGACCTGAGAGGAGGGAAGGTAAGTGGATTTGGAGGAGCCTGGTGGATTCCAGAAGGCTGGGTTGTTGGAGATAAGTGCCCCAGTGGGAGACCCCCTCTGGGTCTGGCATCTGGCATGGAAAGGATCCCTGAGCTGGCTCAAATTTTCTCTTATGATGGCAAAGAGTAGTTTTCCTCTTTTTGGGAAGAAAGTTGAGCCCTGATGAAAAGCAGGGATGGGAGCCAATGTCTGGCTGGTCGGACTTTGCTCATTTAGGGAGCATGAGAGCAGGAAATGAGAAGCTTGGGAGCTCTGACCAGGCATGGGGAGGAGGCAGAGTTAACTTTCTTCCTCTTGGCTCTTCTGTGGACTCCCTGGACAGTGGGGCTGCAGCTGAAGCCAATACCTTTCTGGGAACTGCCAGGTGCCAACCTCCCAATGGTTCCCACACTTCCACCTATATTTTCTCCATCTTCCTCAATAGTGTTCCCATGGCCAAGCTGGGCTGTCCCTTGGTGGCCTCTGACTTTGGCTTCTCTAGGGGGGTGGGGCGCTGTGGGATCTCACGGGAAGGTTGACCCGAGTCCGAAGCCACTTGATATAATCCGCTTGGGGCATCTGGACAATATGCTCTCGTACAAACTACAGGAAGAAAGAGACACAGTAAGCAGGTGTGAGCAGAGAAGTGGGACCCTTCCTTTGGGGAAGTAGGGACTGGGGCCCCCTGGGAAACACAGGGTCATGCAACCTCAGAGTTAGAAGGGCCCCAAGGACCACAGTACCCAACAGATGGCCACCTGAATAAAAATCCCCCCTATAACATTGTCCATGAGGAGCCCTTTGACTCTTGATCTTTTGGTGAGGAGGAGCCCATGACTTCAAAAGATAGCCCATCTCATTCATGGGGAGGCAGAAGAGTGCAGTGAAAGAATGTTAACTCTGGGGGTCAAGGAACCTGAGTTCAAATCCCACCTCTGACCCTTTTGCTGTTGTTCAGTCATGTCCATCTCTTCATGGCCCCATTTGGGGTTTTCTTGGCAGAGATACTGGAGTGGTTTGCCATTTCCTTTTCCAGCTCAAGAAATTGAAGCAAACAGGGTTAAATGACTTGCCCAAGGTCACATAGCTAGTAAGTGTCATAAGGTGAATTTGAATTCAGGTTTCCTGACTCCAAGCCTGGCGCTCAATCCACTAACTGTCTAGTAACCTTTATGACTTGTAGAAAACTTGGTAAGTTCATTTCATTGGATGTTGGTCTCCTCATCTGTAAAACAGGGAGGTTGAGCTAGAAGACCTCATAGCAGAAGCCCCTTCTAGCTCTAGACTTAGGATCTCCTAAGTCCAGCTCACAACTAGGTTGCAGTATGGTGTGTCTTCAACCCAGGAGCCACTATCCATTCCTTAGTGGAAGGAGCCAGCTGGAAGGCAGACACTTCACATGTTAAGGACCCGATTTTCAGGTCTCTGCCTGCCTACACCACCATTGACATAGCACAGTGGATCTGGGTTCAAATCTTGGCTTTGTTTCTTCCTACCTGCATGACCTTGGGACATTTACTTCTCCTCTCTGGCTCCTGGTTTCCTTCTCTGTCACAGGAGAATTTGTACTTGAGGTACCTCCCAGCTCTCTATCTCGAGCTTCTGTTCAACACTGTGACCTTGGGGCAAGTAATTTAACTCTTTGGAATCTCAGCACCCTCATCTATAAAATGGGAACAATAATCTCCACTGTGCCAGTGTCACAGAGTGATTCATAGGTTCACATCTGGAACTGTGATGGCCCTGAGGCCCAAAGGAGGGAAGGAACTTTCCCATGTCACACAGGGAGTAAGTGGCAGAGACAGAATTTGAATCATGGACCTTGGGGGGTCATAGAATGAGAGCTGTAATGGACCTTAAAGGCTTATTGAGCCTTACAAATGGGGAAATGGAGATTTACTGATGTTAAATACTTTGTCTAAGGTCATGCTAGCAAGGGATAAAGCTGGGATTGGAAACTGAGGCCCTGGAACTTCACATCTGGAGCTCTTTCCCACAATGCTTCACCACCTCAATGGTGAGGTGCCAATATGAAAATGGATAAAAACCACCTTGCAAATTTTAAATTCTCTATAAATCTGGGCTATTATTAATAATGTAGGATCATTTTGGAGAAAATTGCTTCTTTCTTTTTCCCTGTTTTCTACATTTCTTCTGATATTTTTTTCTTGCACAAATTCATTGTTCCTTCGGGCATCTGTGAAAGTCTCTTAGCATATCCACGCTTCTCCTCCCCCTATAGCTGCCTGAAGGGGCCTGTCAGATAAGTGGGGAAGCCCAACTGGAGGTTGCCTGAAGGCAGGCCCTTTGTGTGGAGTCTTTACCACCAACACATAGGTGAGGGAGCATTTGAGATCCATTACAATAAATCCCAGTGACCCCATTACATAGAGTAAGGCCCCCTTACTCTATGTATTAGGACAGGACTAGGGATGTGCAGGAGGTAGTTCAAACTTGACTCCAAGAGGGCCAATTGTTAAATTTTTAATGAAATAAGCAAATACTACAAACCAGAGCAGATAATAAATGTGAATTAAATTTAAAAGTGTGTCCCCTCCTCAGAGAGTTGGTTGTTAAACATTTACCAGAATCCCCTGGGGATCTAGCAAGGAAGCTGGATTTTATGGCTTTACTATGTGCTATTGGGACAACAGTCCTGAGGGCAACTGGGGCTGGAGAAAATGGCAGCCATGTTTGAGCCTTGACCCATGAGACAAATACTAGTGTAGCCCATTGAATTAAAAGCGCAGTCTGACAGTCTCAGGAGCTCTGTATACGTATCCTTGAGCTGAAGGAGCTTTTGAACCCTGTTCAGGCAAGAGCAGAAGAGCAGCGACTGAGAGTTCTGTGGCTTTGTGGAGACAGCTCTGGACTCTGGGTCTGAACGACTGGAGTTCCAATCCTACCTTGGGCACTTACCATCTGTGAAACCCTGGCCAAGTCACTTGTCAGGTTTCCCCTCTGTAAAATGGGGTAATACTAAACCTTACCTCACAGTGCTATTTTGAAGATCAAATGATATAACATATATACTTAAAGTACTATATAAATTCTATTTAGTATTATTTGTGGGATTTCACAGATTTCTTACAGGGGCTTGGCTTCCTCAAGGTTGAGCCCACAGACTTGTTTGTTTAGAGCTGGAAGGGGCTAGTCTGTACTACCCATTTTACTGAAGAGGAAACTGAGGCTCAGGGAGTTTAAGTGACTAGAGATAGACAACTGCTGATTCAGTTGAGAGTCAGGATTTGAACCCAGATCATCTGATCCCAAATCTCTTTCATGTTCTATGATGCCATATTGATTCTCAAGTCAGACTCAGGTGTGTTTCTGGCACTTGGGGGGCAAAGGGGGAAGGAACAAGCATTTATTAAGCACCTCCTGTGTGCCAGGAAAAGCTCAGTGCTTTATAGACATCATTTCATTTGATTTGACTTTGGAAGGGCAGAGTGTTACTATCTGGGTTTCTTAGGACCTTTCCCTGGTGTCAGCATCTTTCTTTTGTGCATTACTTGAGACTAGAGACTATTTCAGGGGTTTTGTATTCTCAAGTACACAGGACAGTGCCCTGGTCATTCAATAATTATGTGTTCAAAGGATCCTGGATCTAATGCTGGAAGGAACTCTCAAAGACCATCTAGTCCGACCTCCGCCTCCCATTTTACTGATGAAGAAACCAAGGCACAGGGAGGTGAAGGAATTTCCTCTAAGTTACACAAACAGTATGCATCAGAGTGAAGACTCCTAAAACAGGGGTGCTCTAGTCCAACCAGCTCATTTGAATGGATGCAGTGAGACTCAGGGGGGTGAATGGATTTATTCCTCCAGGTCTCAGCTGCTAGGGGAGGTGATCAGAATCCAATGCCTCTAGATTCTTGACCCAACCCTCTCTTCCCATGCTACCTTATTGCTTCCTTGCTGAATTTTAAATCAACTGACATACTGAGCAGTGGGAAGAGATCCAGGGGCTCTGTGTGTTATATATGTATTTCCTTCCTCCAGGATTCTTAGGGATAGTGGCCAGGCTTAGTGCCTCCTCCAAGGGGTGGAGGATTAGTTCCCCAGGAGGGACTGAATCTATGATGATTAGTCATTCATATACAGGTCTGCCCACCATATTTTGGAGGCTGAAATTGTTATGAGATGCCACTTTAACCTAATGGCATGATTAGGGGCAGCTGGGTCGCACAGTGGATAGAGCATTAGGCCTGGATTCAGGAAGATCCGAGTTCAAGTCTGGCCTCAGACACACCCTAGCTGTGATACTCTAAGCAAGTTACTTCATCCTGTTTGCCTCAGCTTTTTCATCTGTAAAATGAGCTGAAGGAAATAGAAAACCTCTCTAGTTGTCTTTGCTAAGAAAACCTGAAATGGGGTCGCAAAGAGTTGGATACAACTGAAATGACTCAACTAATAGGAATGATTATAACATGGAACAAGCTAGAGTCAGAGGAAGGGAATCAGTCCCTGATAGTTTTCTACATGAATGCGAATGTGACTTGACTAAGCCCTGAACAGCAGAAACCCTCAAGATCTGTGCTCACACAGGAAATGAGGTTCCTTTCTGAAACTTTTCTCAGGGGTTTCACATTTCTGGTTAAGCTTCTGGACTGAAACCCTCCTGCAGTATCTCCAGCCCTGCCCAATGTTCTTGTGCCCTTTCTGCACCTGGAGGTCCAGGCTTGACTCACTGCTGGCAGGCATTCAATGGAATCTGGTGAACACAAGGGTGACCATAGGTGAGAACACCAGATAAGTCCTTGAAGACATTTGTTAAAATATAGATATTGTACATGAGATATCATCTTAGTAATATGTTAGTATGAATTACTTCCTTAGCTTAGTTCCTTTTACCTAGCAAGATTCTGAGCCAATGGTGGGATTGGACAGGGGCATTTCAGTAAAGGCAATAAGATGAAAGGTCAGAGTGACCCCAGTCAGCCAAGGGGCCATGTACAGGTACTGGAGAGGTAGAAGGGTGATTGTTGGAAATGACAAGAGGGGTCAGGGAGCAGACCTTACTGATGCTTACTTACCTCAATGGCTACAGCAATGTCAGGGGAGCACAGCTCCCATGTACGGAGGTCCTGCAGCACTTTTAGGAGGACATGTGGACGGATTCTAAGGTCCAAATTCTCTCCATGCTTTTGTAATTTCTGTAGAATTTTCTTGGCAGGACGATATCTCTTTAAGTCTTCTGGGAGTTTGGATAATAAATCAAAGTACCTTCATTTCCAATAGAAGAGATGCAGTTAGAGGAACTGCTAAAGACGTTTTCTTTTGGGGTCTCTCAATTACTTTCATTTGTACAATGAAGCAGGTGGATTAGATATTCTCTAAGACCCATTCTCAGTTCTTATAAGCTTTGTTCTAAGGGTCCTCCCAACTCTGGCATCCCCTGTTCTAAGGTCCCTCTCAGCTCTGACATTCTCTGTTCTAAGTGTCCTCCCAACTCTGGCATTCTCTAAGGTGCCTTGCAGATGATATTAATTCCATATCTTAAGGTTCCAAGTTGCCCCAGGGATCTCTCTAATAAATGATTGCTGATTGTCTTTTTTTGGAGGGGGGAAGGTAGGGCAATTGGGGTTAAGTGACTTGCCCAAGGTCACATGGCTAGTTTTTGTGTTAAGTGTCTGAGGTCATATTTGAACTCAGGTCCTTCTGACTCCAGGGCTGGTGCCACCTAGCCATCCCAGACGACTTCCTTTGTATCTCCATCCCGGCACAGTACCTTATACATAGTAGGTACTTAATAAATCTATGCTGATTGAACCCAACCTACCAGGGTATCACTTTAGTAAGCAACCACTTGTGGAGGGCTAAAATCATCTCTCAGTCTTTGCTTAAGAGTCATTTGTGTCTCTTTGGGAGTTTCCCATGAGAAAAACACAAATTCAGAGAATCCACCCCCAATGTTCACATGCATTATTTGTGCCTGACCTGTGGTAGAACTTTCTGAGCTCATATTAGTTTGACCAGCCACAGTCGGACTCACTGTAACTTGACTTTAGCCTAGTGCTGTCATTTTGGTCCTCAAGAACCAAGGACAGCACCCACTTACTCCTATGGTTTATTGGTTTATTTTTCCTAATCCCACATTTCTTTACTTTCTGGTGTGTGGCATTTCTCGGCTCTCATGAATCTTTGTCAATAGTGATGATGCCACAGATATATCTTTCCTCTATTCTTTGTACATAGTTTCCCCTGTTATAATGTGATCTCCTTGAGGTCGGAGACAATTTTGCTTTCTTATATTTGTATCGCCAGGACTTAGCACAATACCTGGTGCATAGTAAGTACTTTTTCATTTATTCATTCATTCATTCATTCATTCATTCATTCATTCATTCATTCATTGATGGTCCCTGAGGTCCCTTTCAGTTTTAGATTTATGATTCTATGATCAAAGATGAGAAATGGTGCTGTGTTTTGGAAGGAAGACTGGTCTGGGGCATAGAAAATCTGGATTTGAATCCCAGCTCTGCTCCCTAAAACTTGGTTTTTTTTGGCTTTTTCATAGGGGGAGTTGGGGTTAAGTGACTTGCCCAAGGTCATGTGGCCAGTAAATGTTAAGAGTCTGAGGCTGGATTTAAACTCAGGTCCTCTTGACTACAGGGCTGGTGCTCAGTTCACTGCACCACCTAGCCACCCGTAAAACTTGTTTGATTTTGGTCAAGACTTTTCTCTTCTCTATACCTCAGTTTCTTTCTCTGTAAAATGAAGCTCTTAGACTAGATACTCAGGGTTTTTTCTAGTTCTGATTTTTCTATGAAATTTTTTAATTTTCAGAACCAAGGACAGAGGCTTCAATGAGCTCAAGGCTTGGGCTTTTTCTAGAGGTCCTATCTCTAGCCAAGGACACTTTGGGGATGATACTTCTCTATAGCCTGAAGAACACCTGGGGTTACAGATATGCTAGGAAAAACCCTCCCTGATGAGACAATTGGCTTAGTTTCCATTCCTTACCAGTGGTTAGCCAACTCCTCGGAATCTCCTCTGGTTATAGTGATTGGATGTCTCATTTTTTCTATGTCGTCATAAAAATTGGACACAATGCTGAAGGCAAAAAACTTCTGGAAGCCTCTTTCTTCCTGCCTCCTACAAAACAGGTTACAAGAGGGGAAGAGAATCAGAATTCTATCTCAGCCAGTGGACAGCATTCCCATCCTTCAAGGTCTAACTCAAATGTCACTTCTTTCAAATGCAGGAAGCAATACTTCCTCTAGAATGACAGGGTCACTGATTTATGCAGTGTTCAAGTCTTTTGTCTTCTACTCATTAACTTCTCTAGAGCCTCAGTTTCTTCAACTGTAAAATGGAGATGATAATAGACGATAAATCCTGTGATTTACCTCACAGGATTGGGCTGATCATCAAATAAGGTATGCATAGTGCTTGGTAAACATTACATCAATACGCAAATGTGAGCCCTCAGCAAACATGAAAGCTCTTTGAAGTCAGGGATGTGTATTATTTATCACTGTATTCCAAATGTGTAGGGCAGCTAGGTGGCACAGTGGATAGGGCACTGGGAATAGAGTCAGGAAGACCCGAGTTCAAATTCGGCTTCAGACACTTGCTAGTTCTGTGACCCTGTGCAAATCATTTAATTCCTGTTTGCCTCAGTTCCTCATCTTTAAAATGGGGATATACTAGAGAAGGAAATGGCAAACCATTCCAGCATCTTTGCTGAGAAAACCACATGGAGTCTGTCAACCTGGAAGTTTGGTTAAAAGAGGCAAACGAGCAAGGTGATATGTATATATGTATATGCATGTATATGTGTATGTGTATGTATATATGTGTGTATACACACATATGTCTATAGGTACAAAGATTATGTGCATATTATATATCGTTTATATGTCAACTATGTGTTATATATAATTTATACACATACATACATGCACACATATATCATTTATTCCCTTAAGCTAGTGTTATACATGTATAATGGGAGCCAGAAAATAATTCTAACTCAGGTAGTGCACAGGTCACACAAAACTGGATGCAACTGAACAAAAACAATACCAGTGTGTGGCATGGTATATAGAGAGTCATCACTGGAACCCAGAAGATTCAGGTTCAAATTCTGTCTCTAACCCATACTAACCCTGGGCAAGGCACTGAATGTCTCAGTGTCCCTGGTCGTTTCTTTAAGACTCTGAGTTGTAAAGAAAATGCTGACCTACATTAGAGGAAGTTTCCTCACCTATACTGATGAAATGACAAATTCTGTTCCCATCCCTATCCCCAACTTATAGGAGGGTAGAGTAGGTAGAGTAGTTCGATCGGCTGACTACTTGGAAGGAAGACCCCCATACAGGAGGGATCATGGCTCTATTGGAAGATGTGACTGTCCCCCAAAATGACTCAAATAGTGTCCTGTAGTCCAATTATATTGAGCTTCTACTCTGGGCCAGAAACTGAGAATCCAAAGACAAATTGGAAGCAGTTTCTGTCTTCTAGAAGCTTGCATTCTTTTTTGGAGAGAAACAACATGTATGTTGATAATATACAAAGTGATTGGGGGGGGGAAGAAATGACACAAAAAATCTAAATCAATCAATATTTTAAATCACCTACTATGTTCCAGGGACTGTTAGATGCTGGGGCTACAAAGACAAAAGAACAGGCTGTGAACTCCTTGATGGTAGGGACTGTTTTTTCTTGCCTTTCTTTGTATACCTGGCATTCAGAAAAGTGCCTGGCACATAGTAGGTGCTTACTAAATATTTGCTGTCTTGATTTAATATTCTATTGGGGAAACATATATGTATATAAATATGTATGTATGTACTTGTGTGTGTGTATATATGTGTGTGTGTGTGTGTGTGTGTGTATTATATATATGTTATATACAATGAATATAAGGAAGATTTGGAAGGGGGTTCAGTAGGAGTTGGGAAAGACCAGGAAAAGTGTCAGGAACAAGTTGATTTGAGATGAGTCTTGAAGGAAATTGGCAGTTCCAAGAGGTGGAGGTAGGAGGGATGCTCCAGAGGTATAGAATGGGATTGGACTGACATGGAAAGACAGGGAGCGGTGACCAGGGATGGGAGCTCCAACCCGTACTACCTGTAACTCAGAACCAGAGGGATTCTGAGTGGAGACATAGGAAAATAGATATCAGGCCCTTCTGGATAATGTTGCTAATGTTGATCTGATTATCAGTGTCTGTCTGTGCAAGTGCTGGAAAGAGATTACAAAAGGATAGTTACCCAGCACCAGGGCAGGTGATGAATCCTTAGTCCTGTCTGTTGGTCAGGGTAGGAGTGTGGAGTCCTGATTTCTGGCTGGCTGAAGAAGTGGGAGGAATGTTTGAGGTATATTCCTTATCAGACAGGTAAATCAATCACCTACTCTGTGGCAGGTGCTAGGGACGCAGTTACAAAAAGTGAAATAATCCTTGCTCTCAAGCAATTGGAATTCACTTTGATATTGAGTCCCTTACTTCCTCCAAGGTGTACAAAAAGTTAGATGCTTAGTAAATGCTTATGAAATGAATGAATTTTTTATAGTAGCTTTTATTTCTTTGTGGGACTGGTCCAGTGAGTTTATGCCCGTAGGGGTAATGGGGTTGTTGCTGGTGGTAGTGATGGGGATGGTGAGAATACATTGGCTCCAAATGCAGCTGAGAGTCTTTCCCACATGCCAGATGTGGTCCAGATGGGCAGCTGGCATTTTCAAGAGACTATGAAGCAATAAGGGGAGACTGCTAGTGACTGAGAACGATGCCAGAATATTGATTTCTCTTTTAGCTTCTCCTTGAGGAGGCCATTCCATCAACATCACTGATGGAATTCTCATCCAGTGAAGATCCCTGTTTTAGGGGTTCTTGGATGGGAAAAGGAGCAATAAAGTGGCTCCTAGCCATTCCCTGGACAAGTCTCAAGACAGGTGCATTTAATGTTCATACCAATACCCGCCTCATTTTTGGCAGACAGGGTGGCCAATAGAATTTGTATGCTTTACTATCAGAATATACTTAGACATTTGCTGTTGACAGAATAGGTTTTTGGTACGATGTTTTGTTTTCTTTTATCCACAGGCCTTGAAGAAAGGGAGCTGCTTGCCTCCAGGGCATGAGTCCTTACCCACGATCTCTCAGAACTCTGTGTATGGCTCAGGAGGACAAACTGCCCCTCAGACTCATTCTTTTCCACAAACCATAATGCCTCCCTTCTTTCTCCCCCCCCTCTTATAGACTTCTACCTTGCCTGACTTTGATCCCTCTTTTCAGCCTGGGTTTTATCAATCATCACCCCTTTCCTTTCTGAGCCCCATATCCCATCCAGCATCAGAAGTGTGTGGCAGCATCCTTGAGTCATAATATTGAGGAAGAGAAGTGATTTGGTCACATCTTGTCAAACAGCATGGATGTTCTGGAAGTGGGCTTTGAACCCCGGTATTCCTAACTCAGTTCATGCTGACTGGACTATGCCACTTCTATTTTTTCTTCTTTTTAAGAATTTTAAAACATATATTATTTATTTATATGATTCTTTTCTTTTTAAACTTTGAGTTCCAAATGTTCTTTCTCCCTCTCCTTCCTACCCACTGAAAAGATAAACAATATGGTATCAATTATACATGTGAAATCATGTAAAACATATTTCCATATTAGCCATATTTTTTTAAAAGACAGGAAATTGTACTTCAATTTGCATTCACATAGTTCATCAGTACTATCTCTGGAGATAGACAGTAATTTTTTTCATCACAAGTCCTTTGGAATTGTCTTGGATCACTGTATTGATTGGAGTAGATCATTATTACAACATTGCTGTTACTGTGCACAGTGATCCGGTTCTTCTCATTTTACTTTGCATCAGTTCATATAGGTCTTGACATGTTTTTCTGAAACCACCATCCTTGTCATGTCCCACAGCACAATAGCACTCTATAATAATCATATACCACAACTTGCTGATGCACTTAGGTAGCATAGTGGATAGAATGTGGCCCTGGAGTTCGGGGGACCTGACTTCAAATTCAGCCTCAGACAAGTACTGGCTGTGTGATGTTGGGCAAGTCACTTAATCCTTTTTGCCTAACTTTTCTAATCTCTAAAATGAACTGGAGAAGGAAATGACAAACTACACAAAGATCTTTGCCAAGAAAATGCCAAATGGGGTCACAAAGAGTAGGATGTTGACAAAACAACAACAATAATTCAGGCATTCCTCAAATGATAAACAGTCCCTTAATTTCAACTTCAATGCCACACAAAAAGAGGTGCTACATATAGGTCTGTACATATAGGTCATTCCACTTTTTCTTTGATCTCTTTGGGATACAGACCTAGTACTGGTATTAAAAGGGTATGCACAGTTTTGATGCCCTTTGGGTATAGTTCTAAATTGTTCTCCAGAATGGTGGGACCAGTTTACTACTCCACCAACAATTCAGTAGTATATTTATTTTTCATTCATCTCCAGCATTTGTCATTTCTGATAAGTATGAGGTGGTATCTCAGTGTTGTTTTAATTTGATTTTCTCTAATCAATAACCAAGCCATAAAAGCTGAGTATGATTCTTTAGGGGGGAAAATGGATATTTAATAAAATAGAAGATTCAAACATTCCTAGTGAAAAGGCTGGTGCTAAATAGAAAATTTGTGATTTAAACCAGAGACTCAAGAGAAACATATAAAGGGTAAACATGAGAGTAATCATAAAGGTCTTAATAAAGTTCAACTGTTTTCATTTCTATACTTGAAGATAATACATGCAGAACATTTTTAGAGCATTTTTTCATATGAGTATAGATAGCTTTGATTTCTTTTGAAAACTGCCTATTTATATCCTCTGACCAACATCAATTGAGGAATGGCTCTTATTTATTTTTATAAATTCAGCTCAGTTCTATACATAGTACAGATCTGAGAAATGATGCCCTTATCAGAGAAACATGCTGTGAAAATTTTAATATTATTTCATTGTCTATGATACTTTTTAGAAAGATGTAGTTTCCCTGATTATCCCCCTCAATTAGGTCTATTTTTGGTTTTGCTTTGTCTGAGATTATGATCACTTCCTCTGCCTTTAGTTCAGCTGAAGCATATTAGATTCTGCTCCAGTCCTTTATTTTAATTGTGTCGTTCTGTTTTAAGTATCTCTTTTGTGAAGACAATATTTGTTGGATTCTGGTTTCTAATCCATTCTGCTGTTTTCATTTTATGGGAGAGTTTATCCCATTCACATTCACAGCTATGATTACTGTGTATTTTTCTCCATCCCATTTTCTTCTATTTCTTCTTTTTTCTCTCTCTCTTTTTATCCTTGTCATCTATTTTGTTTCTAACCAGTCTTCCTTAACCTGTCCTTCCTTAATGTGTCCATTGACCTCTTAACTTTCTCTTATCCCCTTCCTCTCCTATTTCCCTATTGGGTAAGTTACATTTCTATACACAATTTAGTGTGTGCCTGTGTATGTGTATTCTTCACTCTTTGAACTAATTCCAATGAGAGTGAGGTTCAAGCATCACTTGCCATCTCCCCATTTCCCTCTCCACTATAAAAACGCTTCCTTATGCACTTATTTTATGTAAGAAAAAATTCCCATCCTATCCCTCCCTTCCCCTTCTTCCCAGTGCATCTCTGCCTCTCTCACCCCTTCATTTTTTTTTGGAGATAAGCCCAACATAACTGACTCACATCCATGCCTTTGGACTATGTAGACTCCTAACTGCCCTGATAGTGACAAAGTTCTTAGGAGTTACATGTATCATCTTCACATACAGAAATGCAAACAATTGAACTTTATTAAGATGCTCATGTTTAAGACCCTTTTATGTTTACCCTTTTATACTTCTCTTGAATCTTGTGTTTGAATGCCAAATTTTCTATTTAAGCTCTAGTCTTTTTTTTCCATCAGGAATTCTTGAAAGTTCTCTGTTTCACTAAATATCCATTTTTTCTTCCTGAAGGATAATACTCAGTTTTTCTGGGTGGGTTATTCTTGATTGTAATCCTAGCCCCTTTATCTTCTGGAATATCATATTCAAAGCCTTTGTTCCTTTAATGTGGAAGCTGCAAATCTTGTGTGGTCCTGACTGTGGCTCCACAATATTTAAATTACTTCTTTTTGGCTGCTTGAAGTATTTTCTTTTTGACCTCGGAGCTCTGCAATTTGGCTATCATATTACTGGAAGTTTTCATTTTGGTTCCATGGGCAAGTTACTTTGCTTCTCTTTGCCTCAGTTTCCACAACTGTAAATCAAAGATAACAATAATGCCTGCTTCCCAGCGTTATTATAGGGATCAAATGAGATGATGTTTGTAAAAAGTGCTTAGCACAGTGCTTGGCACATAGTAGGCTTTTTATAAATGCCTATCCCCTCCCCTCTAATCTTTCTTTAGGATGCCAAATTGCTCGACAACTGCCTCCTTACCTTCCCATGCCATGGCTGAAATTACCCTCATTTCAGAATCTTGGGTCCATGCTATTGACCAGATTAAGTTTTGGGTCAAGGCATAGGGAGCAGCTCAAAGGCTTATAAACAGTGATGTGCTGCTCAGTGTTTGACAGCCTCTCTCTGAAAAAATGATACATACTTTTAAGTGTGTTTTTAAGCCTAACTAGTCTCAACCCTTTTACAGAGTTTGGTACATAGTTTAATTAATGCCTCTTCATTCATTTATTCCTAGGACAGTAAGGAGATGAAAGTGACCTGGTCTCACTCCCCCATTTTACAGATGAGTGAACTGAGGCCCAGAGAGTTTAGGGGAGTTGCCCCTAACTAGAGAGACCAGAAGGACTGGAGAATCCCCCAGCTAATGAGAGGCAGAGGTAGAATATGACTCCCATATTCACTTCCAGCCTCTAAAGCTCTAAGCCCTGTCTATGGAGAGCCTTACTTTGTGAAAATTTCTAGTCTGTCCTGTAGGCAGAAACCAGCCTCCTGCGCGATGCTGAAAAACTTGGCTCGCATGTTGGCGCACACGTTGACCTTGGCCTCAGAAGCACCAGAAGGATAGCTGCAGAGAGAGAAATGTGAAAAACAAAACCATGGGGTTGGGCTAGGCTCAGGCAAAGCAAGGGATGAAGTTTTTTGTTGGCTCATTTTTTCATCTGGGTCTTTAATTTCTCATCAGTGTATGGAGACTTTCCAGTGTGAAAATCCCCTCCACTGATTTAGATCAGCAACTTGGAATTAACACAAGGCACCTAGAGATTAAATGACTTGCCCAGGGTCACACAGAAGACATGTATTATAGATGGGACTTGAACTCAGGACTTCTGGACTCCACATTCAGTCCTATGTCAAATTGCTACTCAAGGGCTCAGGTGATACTAGGAGCTCATATGCTAAGGGACCACCTCCCTGCCCCAAGAGTCAGGCTGTGCTCATTGGTCTGGTCTTTGTCTGGAGGCATGCCTAACCAGAGCTGAACCAGGGCATTGCTTTGATTCTTCCCTCTTTATCCCTCCCCATTGGCAGAGCCAAAACTAGGATGTGGGCAACAGGGCTGGTTGCCTCAGGGTGCTCATAGCACCTTGTTGTGCTGGATGCTGTGCTTCCCCTCTCTCTGTCCCACGATTCTTCTCAATTACAGCAGTCTCCCCAAGCTCCCCACCCTTTGGCCATCTCTGGGATTTTTCCTATCCTTGGAGACTCTTGCATCTCCTCACCAGCACATGTTGTTTTTATAAGAACTGGAAAGCAACAAAGATTTTTTTTTGTGTGCAGCTCTTTATATCTCCAGTGCTTAGCAGACAGTAGGTACTTAATAAATACTTTTTGACTTGACTTACTTTGATTAAACTATTTGGAGGGTAATGCTATAGTATGTCCATCTGAAACCACTTGAAATCAGTGTCTAGGACAAGTTAAATGATGATGGTGTGAGATGGCAGGGCATGAGATCCTGGCAGATATTAAGGGCAGAGTTGATAATCAATGATCACAGAATCTCAGAGTCAGAAGGGTTCTTAGATCCCACCTAGTCTAATGGGGGACTTGAACAGGAAGCCCTTCCCCTTCCAAGGGGTTGATGACCAACAAGCGGTCATTCAGTTTCAGCATGAAGACCCACAGAGTCCTCAGGACATTCTGCTTTGGGACTGTTGTGGCTGAATGATTTCAGTTGTGTCTGACTCATCATGACTCTATTTGGGGTATTTTTGCAGAGATATTGGAGTAGTTTGGCACTTCCTTCTCCAGCTCATTTGACAGATGAGGCAAATGGGTGAAGTGACTTCCCCAGGATCACCCAGCCAGTAAGTGTCTGAGACCAGATTTGAGCTCAGGTCATCCTGACTCCAGGCACTCTATCCACTGACCCACCCAGCTATTTTTACTTTAAAATAACTCTAAGCATACAAGAGTTTTTTCTTACACCAAGGTAAAATCTTTGCCACTTGTACCCACTGCTGTCTAATTCTATCATCGAACAGTACTTCAAATACTTGAGGCTGAATCCTCTTGTGTCTTTTCTTCTTCAGACTTCACATTCCCAGTCCTTATTACTGTTCCTCCTATGGCATCCAATACAATGCCTTTCTGAGTGATGAACATAATTTAGCTTTACAGACAGAGGCTTGCCTCATGCAGATGCAGGGAGACTATTCAGGGCTGACCTAGTCAGAACACACCATAAAAGACTGTGCTATTGTTCCTGGCAGATGTGTACAATAATAGCAGGAATGTGGCTCTGCCTGCTTCATATAGCCTTTTATTCTTGCCTCTGGCTTTATTTGCATGAGAACCAAAGCAGATTTGGGGAGTGAGGGCAGCCTTTTAACTCCATGGCCCCACAAAGCTCCTATGGAGCTTCTTAAGGTGGAACCATTGGGATACAGTTTGGGGATGCAGTCTCAAAATCAGGACTTGCATATTTATTAAGAAGAATTTTCTAACCCCAAGGGAGATAGTTGTCTAGGACTAAAGAGCAGTATGTTGGTAGGGGAAAGGGAATAAAGAGAATGGGCTTTCACTTAGTTTTCTGCTGCCCTTTTCTGGTTATCTTGTCTGGGTGTTCTGGCTTAATGCCATGCTTAGAGCAGGATGAATATAGGATCAATTTATCCTTGTTAGGTTTCCAGCCTCTGCACATCTACACATGGCATGAAGGCTAAATGTTGTTTGCTTAGTTGTTTCAATTGTGTTTGATTCATCATGACCTCATCTTGATAAAGATACTGGAAGGGTTTGCCATTTCTTTCTCCAGCTCATTTTGTAGATGAGTAAACTGAGGCAAAAAGGGTTAAGAGACTTTCCCAGGATGTGGGGAAAATGAGATGTTAATGCATTGTTGGTGGAGTTGTGAACTGATTCGACCATTTTGTAGAGCAATTTGGAACTATACCCAAAGGTCTATAAAATCATGCATATCCTTTGACATAGCAATACTACTGCCAGGTATTTATGCAAAAAAGATAACAAATAAAACAAAAAAGAAAAGGACCTATAAGTACAAAAATATTTATAGCAGCTCTTTTTTGGGGGGCAAAGAATTGGAAACTGAGAGGATGTCCATCGGTTGGGGAAATGGCTGAACAAACTGTGGTATGTGATTATGATGGAATACTATTGTGCTGTGAGAAATGACAAGCAGGATGCTCTCAGAAAAACCTGGACTTACATGAGTTGATGCAAAGTGAAATGTACTGTGTACAAAGTAACAGCAACATTATTCGATGATAAGCTTTGAATGACTTGGCTGTTTTCAGAAATACAATGATCCAAGACAACTCTAAAGGATTTATAATGAAAAATGCTATCCGTCCCCAGAAAAAGAACTGATGGAGTCTGAATACAGATCGAAGCAGATTTTTTTAAACTTTATTTTTCTTGAGATTTTTTTGTCTATGTTTTCTTTCACAACATGACTCTTATGGAAATGTTTTGCATGACTGTACATGTAGAACCTATGCTGAATTGCTTGCCTTCTCAATGAGGGAGGCTGGGAAGGGAGAGAATTTGGAACTCAAAGTTTTAAAACAGACATTAAAATTGTTTTTACATCTAACTGGGGAAAAATAAAATACTAAATAAGAAAAAAGAGAGAGACTTGTCCAGGGTCACACAGCTAGTAAGTATCTGAGGCTGGATTTGAACTCAGGCCTTCCTGACTCCAGGTCTAGCACTCTGTGCACTGTGGTGCCACCTAGCTGCCCTGAAGAGTTTAAATAGCTAAAATTTAAAAGATGACAAAAAAGATTGGCGTGGTAACCAGCAGAACTTGCCCAGCATGATGCAATTCAGAGAAGGACACTGGCCATCACCAGAGGATACTGATAGTGTCTGAGGTGTAAGCTGGAAGTACTGAATAGTACTGAACATGCTGGAAAGTTTTTAATAAGCCACTCTGTTCTCAACAAGGAAGTCTGTTTTATTCTTAATTCACAGCCAAAGACAAGAATAAAGTTTAAGGGTGAATCTGTGTTAGGAGGGACAAAGGCTGCATTAAAAAGTGAAGCACCACCAGGTTGTTGTGTGGTCTATATGGTACGGGCGTCCGACTGACTTTTATCAAGATTCAGAAGGAAGCTGGGAAGTTGGTTTCAGGAAGAATTCCCAGATGGGGAAAGCTGTTTTTTTTGGGGGGGATCATAGAAATCCTACTCTCTTGGTCTTCCTGTGGGTCATGATGAGTAGGAGGGTGTCTGAGTAGCCCGTGATGCCTCCGTCAGAATAGAGCTGAGGGCATTGCTTCTCTCCATGGCTGGATGAACTCAGGGAGATATACGGAAATTCCAGGTGGTCTGTTGGCACACAGCTTGGTGTCCCATTGGTGGCCTGACACTTAGCTTATGCTGGGTCTCTTAAATAGGAGCCTTGCCTCTCCTGGCCCATCCTAGAAGAGTGCTTAGCCTAGCCCCAGGGCACAGGAGTGGCGCCATCTCATCACTCCTACTTTAGAGGGCATGAATACGAGTGAAGTGGAAAAGAGGGAAACAGGTATACTTTAGACATGTGGTTTGAAGAGATGGAATATGACGCAGACCACGCTTTCTCTTTCCTCTCCCCATTTGCTTATGTGGTGTATCTGAAATCAAGTACTAAGGAAGGCATCTTAAAACCCCATCACCAATATGGCTCTAGAGATAGGTGACTGGGTTGGTACAGGTGTGATTGAGTAAGTGCATATATATTAAGGATATTGCTAATCTGGAGAACTTCATGTCCTCTATAAAATGTGGAGTCCAGAACTAAGATAATACTTGAAATGAAGATAATACAGAGCAGAATACAACCAGATTGTAACCTTCTCCATTCTGGGCAGGCTTTCTTAATGCAGCCTGAGATTTTTTTTCAGGACTTACTTTGAATTCCCTAGAGCCCTCAGATCTATTTTCTTTTTCTTACCCTTCCTCCCTTGTTTCTGATGAAATAAAATCGAGTCTCAATGACTAAAGCTAACATTTTGGCAAGCAATTGTCTCATGGATTCTGTCTCTCTGTCTCTGTCTCTGTCTGTCTCTCTGTCTCTGTCTCTCTTTCTCTCTCTCTGTCTCTCTGTCTCCCTGTCTCTCTCTGTCTCTGTCTCTCTCTCTGTCTCTGTCTCTGTCTCTCTCTGTCTCTGTCTCTCTGTCTCTGTCTCTGTCTGCCTCTCTGTCTCTGTCTCTGTCTGTCTCTCTATCTGTCTCTGTCTCTTTCTCTCTGTCTCTGTCTCTCTGTCTCTCTCTGTCTCTCTGTCTCTGTCTGTCTGTCTCTGTCTGTCTCTGTCTCTCTGTCTCTGTCTCTGTCTCTGTCTCTCTCTCTCTGCTTACCTTTTAGGCCGCCGGATACTCTCTGTGCTGCTACTACTTGACTTATCGGTTATGCTGTAAGACAAAGGAAGGACAATCTTTTAAACCTTGCAAAATTTGCTTCTTCTGATTCAGAGCCATTTTGATTTTTGTGAGGGGAACCAGTAGTCATAATACACAAGTCAGGCCCTATTCTTTTCAGGAGCATTCCATGCTCATTCCCACCTCTGAGCCTTTGCTTATGCTGTTCCTCCCTCCTGTAGTGTCTTTCCTTTTTTCCCCCTTAAACATGCCTACATCTTGGCCACCTTTTAAGGCTCTGCCTGAGCGCTAGCTTTCCCCTTAGCATGGTATCTCATATTTTTCTTTGTCTGGTGAACTTCCTCTAGGATAAAGGTCCCATTTTAGGTTTCTCTTGAGTCTTCAGGGTTAAAGCACAGGGTTAAACACACAGTATAGCAATGAAGTATCTATATATCTTTGGCTTTAATACATTTGTTTTTTTAATTAATTAATAAATTAACATATAATAATATGTTACATTATATATAACAAATAACAAATAATTAACATAATTAATAAATATGTTAAATAGCTTGACTCGGAGTCCCATGACTAGCATCTCCTTGGGGACCACTGCCCCTTGACCTCATGCCCAGTGCTCCATTCCTGCCGCGCCCTCCCCCCCCCACCCTCCCTGCCCCACCAGGCCTGAAGCTACAGAACCTCTATATTCCAAATTCTCCATTCTCCAAGCTCATTGCTTTAGGTGTCAGAACTCAGCCTAAACCCTGCTAAATGTGAGGAAATGCGCCCCATCCATGTTTTCCCTTTTGTTTTACCCATTAAAAACTCTACTGGTCATCATTCTGAGGTAGAGGAGAAATAACAAGAGTGGAGAGTACTGCAGTTGGCACGTGGGAGAATTTGGGGCCTTTGAGACTCTTATTAACTCATGCTGAGAGGGTCTGTTAGGGAGGGCCAGTCCCATTGACATAGGACTGAGGTATTTCCCAGCTATTCTACTAACATAAAATGGGAGCTAAGGGAAAGTCATTCCTCTCCAGTCCTCAGTTTCCCTATCTGTAAAATGGGGGTGCTGTTGGCCTAGACAAATCTCCAAGGTCCTTTTCATCTCTGATATTCTATGTGCAAAATATAGAAATATAGATACTGAGAACAGCAAAGGCCCCCAGGAGCCTTATGGTATCTTCCACACCAGAGTAGAAAATCTACCCTGTACTCCGAAGAAAAGTGCCTGCAAAGTTGGCATTCAATCTATCCTTGAAGACCTTCCTGGAGGGAGAACTCACTGCCGTTGTGAGTTGGCCTGGTCCACTCTTGGAGTGTTGTCAAGTCTTGGGAAGTTTTCTTTGTATTGCGTTGAAATAGACCCTTCTATGACCCCCATTCATGGCTCATTGTTTAGCCATCTTTCATCTCTATGCCCATCTCCAATATGGTGACAGAAAGTAGCCAGCTTGTCCCTCTGTTGGCCTAGACAACCACAGATCCTTAAATATATCCTTATAAGGTGTGATCTTGAGGCCTCTTGACCATCCTTGGTTTTTCTTCAGTTTATCAAAATCCTTCCTAAAATGTGGTACCTAGAATTTAACTTGTGGTATAGTGGCAACAACACTACCTTGGGAATCAGGAAAATCTATCTGGGTTCAAATCCTGACTCCTACATGGACCAGCTACATGGACTGCTGGCAAGTGACCAGGCCTCTCTGGCCCTGTCAAATGAAGGGGTTGGATAACCGAGTCTCAAGTCTAAACGAATGAACTTACAACGGTCCTGCTGAGCTCTGACAATGACAGAAACACGACATTCTCGCCCTATTTCTGGACACTGTCTCTTTTCTGTGATCACCTTTGATTGTTCTGGCTGCTGTGTTGAGCTGTTGACTCCAATTGGCCTTAAGAGTCCATTAGAACCCCCTCAGATGTGAAGTAGGAGGAGGCTTTTGTAATAGCCCAGATGAGAGGCAAGGAGGGACAGTACTAGGGCAGGGACATTGGAAGTAGAGTAGAGGTCATAGATGGAGAGTTGGAAGGGACCCAATTGCCCTACCTTTCCCCCTCCAAAAAACACCCCCCTGAAACAACAAACCCATGGAGTTCAAGTTCTTCATTTTATGGAATAAGAAACTGAATCCTAGAGATTTTCAGTGAATTGTCCAAGGTCACACAGAGCTGACGGGGTCAATGCAAAGAGATGTTGTGGAGGTAGACCTCATAGCACTTGGAAAGTGACTATGGAGGGGGTAAACGAGAGGGAGAAGGGAGGGGGTAAAGGAGAGAAAGAGGAGCTGAAATAACACCAAGGTTTGACCGTGAGAGTGGGAAAATGATGTTGCTGAGAAGACAAATAGATCTTTAGTCATGCAGAACAGTTCAGTTTGGAACATGCTGTGTTTGAGGGGCTAGCAGGAGATCCAGGGAGTGGTCTAGAGGGCCCGAAGGTCAGGAAAGAGGCCAGATATGGGGACAGCAATGTGGGCATGGGTTTAGTGGGCAAGGGAAAGTGGAGAGACTTAAGAGGATGTCCCCTTTCTTTCTTTCTTTTTTTTTTGGAGGAGGGAAGGCAAGAAAATTGGGGTTAAGTGACTTGCCCAAGGTGACACAGCTAGTTAAGTGTCAAGTGTCTGAGGCTGAATTTGAACTCAGGTCCTCCTGATTCCAGGACCAGTGCTCTATTCACTGCACCACCCAGCTGCCCTTGGATGTCCCCTTTTGACTAGACCTAAGTCACTTGAGCAGAGTTGAGTAGACTCCTGTCCACTGTTCATGTAAAATATAGAGCACAATGAAAATATGCTTGTATTTTAATACCAATTTTTTTAAAATGGCTGATTTTTCTTAAAATTAGACAGTCTCTAAAATACCCCTAGAGGGCAGTGAGACCCTATTCACTTTTAAGAACCACCTGAATTTAAGAACACATAAAAATACCAAGCTGTGTTAATTGACCAAGAGCATGATTTTTTAAATGTATAAGACAAATAAAATAGAGATAAATTATAGTAATTATAATAAAAATTTTATACTAATTCATGTACCTGGGCCTTTTAGTATTAACCTCTCTCTTTGTTTCCTCTCCTCTCTTTCTCCTCTGTCCTCTCTCTCTGTCTCTTTGTCTCTATCTGTCTCTGTCCCTCTGTCTCTGTCTCTCTCTGTCTCTCTGTCTCTTTCTCTCTGTCTCTTTGTCTCTCTTTGTGTCTCTGTCTTTCCATCTCCCTCTTGCAAAGGCTTCCCTCGCCAACGGTAGCCTTTCCAATAAAGTAATTTACACTCCAGCTGTGATCAAAAGGACCTGAACTTGACTGTCTTGTAGCATCAGGCTCTGACTCTCACTGGGAAGGTGAAGGGAAGAACAAAGGGAGGTATTGGCCCCCAGACTTGGGCACCCTTGGGTGGGGCTTGGGTGGCCTCCCCTCCCATCATCCCAGTCACTCAGGTTTGCAATCTGAGTGTCATCCCCAATTCTCCGCCTCTCAGTTATTTGCACATTATTTGCTCGTTTTTCTTCCACTAGAATATAAGCTCCTTGAGGGCAGGGATTGTTTTTGTGTTTGTATCTGTATTTCTAGCATTTTGCACAGTGCCTAGGCACATGGATATGCTCTTAATAAACATCTATTGGCTGTGAAGTGCACATCACATTTACCTACCTGGACTTTAGGGCAGAGTCCCGCAAGGCCACATCACTCTTAAGGGGGCTCTTGAGGATGGACACGATACTGTAAGATAAGGAAAGTTTCTTCTTAACACGGTCATAGGATCATGGAGTTGGAACTTGGAAGAGATCTTAAAAGCCAGCAAATCTAGCCTCTTCTTTTTATGGGTTGTGCAGTTTGCAGAAGGATCCTTACAATGGCCCTGTGAGCAAGGTACTATCATTATCTCCAGTTTACAGAGGAGGAAACAGAAGCAAACATAGGTTAAGTGACTTAGCCAGGATCATACAGTTAGTAAACTGTCTGAGGTGGGATTTGAAGCCAGGCCTTTCTGATTGTGAATCTAATGCTTCCTCTACAACCCAGTCAAGTTGGCAGAACCAAAGGGGAAAAAACCCAATACAATGTAGACAATGTTAATGTGTGGTTTTCCTGGATCCTTCTATTTGAATCTGATACCACTGCTTAGCCAATGGGATCTCAGGGGTCCATGAAGGATTTATAGCAGCGGTTCTCAACCTGTGGGTTGTGTTCAATTTAAATACATCCTGCATATCAGATATTTACATTATGATTCAGAACAGTAGCAAAATGACAGTTATGAAGTAGCAACGAAAATAATTTTATGGTTGGGGGTCACTACAACGTGAGGAGCTGTATGAAAGGGTCACGGCATTAGGAAGGTTGAGAGCCGCTGTCTTGAAATTGCAGCATCCCAGAACCCCAGAATTAAAAGGAGTCTCAGTAGCCTTGTGATTGACCCTCATCTATCTGACACATAACCCTGTAACAACATCTCTGAAAGGGCCAGGTTTCTGCTGGGAGATCCCAAGAGGAGTTAGCTAGACTTTTTGTGAGGATCTCCAATGAGATTTGGTCTTTCTCGTAACTACGTCTGGGTTTTAGTCTTGCTTTCTATACATAATGCCTGTGTGACCCTGAGCAAGTCACACGATCCTCTCAGCTCACCAGGTAATGGAATATGACTGAACTGCATTGCTGGAGGGAGTTTCTTTAAGGGGAGTTCCTTATATCATGAAATCACATGGTTGAGTACAAAAAAGCCCTTCAGTGGATCCAAACTGCTTGAATTTTGTTCTGAATTGAGACAAGGGATAGACTAGTTGACTTCTTGAGGTTCCTTTAAGTGGCAGGATCCTATTTCTTGACAAGGACAAGGATTATATTTAAAGGGTGAAGTATTATAGGATCTGGATTCCAAGCTCACACAGGAGAAATGGGACTATGATTCTACCTCTTTTCTCCTCAAATGAAATATTTGTAAACACTTAGGACAGTGCCTGGTACACGGTAGGATTTACATCCTCATTTCCTACTCTTTCCCTTCCTCTTCCTCCCCATGCACATGAAAACCCTAAACATTTGAACATTGGGGAAGCTACATGACTCAGTGAATACAGTGCTGGACCTGGAGTCAGGAAGACTTGAGTTCCAATCCACCTTCAGACACTTACTAGCTCTGTGATTCTGGCCAAATCACTTCACCCTGTTTGCCCCAGTTTCTTCATCTATCAAATGAGTTGGAGAAGGAAGTGGTAAAACAATTCGGTATCTCTGCCAAGAAAACCCCAAAGGAGGTCACAGAGAGTTGGACACAACTGCAAAGTGGCTGAACAGCAATGAAGTGTCAGAGCCTGAAGTATCTCCACTGCTCAGATAACATGTTCCCTAAATGTGTGTCCCTCCCTGGGTATGTCCACTTGGTGATATGTATATTAGTGGGAACCTATGCCTATGTCAGTGGGGAAAATGTTCTATTGCTATTTTTCTTAGTGTTTTGTTAGAGTCCTTTGTTCTGCAATTATTTGTGTCCTCTATCTGACTGGTAAAAGTAACTTCACTGGTGGGGGCTCGTGGTCTATAGGTTTGAGGGTATATGGACCCATAGAATGCCTCAATTCTGGGGACCCCGCTATGAAGAGGGGCACAGACTCTGATGAGGTTTCCAATCTGGCTGCATTTTGTGCGTCTCCCAGGGGTTTCCCTTTCTGAGTCATCTTTGGTTGTTTCCCTGGTGTGCTGGTCCATAGGATAGCAGTTTGGAGAATAAGTGGATCATCTCCTCAGAGTCTGTGTTCAGTCCCCTCCCAGGGGACCAGGGTATTGATTGTCCCTTATCCTGATATCTCTGTTCCTGAGGTAGTAGGAGTGAGTGTTTGCCATAGAGCCAGGGATCATGGTGGATGGCAACTTGAATGTTCAGTATCAGTGTCTCTGGGGCTTTGGCCAACCCTGGCAGCCTCTCACCTCTGTATGGATCTATAAGCAAAGGGGAACTTACTCCCTAACCTTTCCTCAAGCTAGCAGGGCATGATACCTTGCAAACTTTTTGTAGGAATCTTCTGCATTGACTGTTCTCCTGGCATCTTCACGCACCATCTCCATGAGCTTCTGAAGACCTGAGGAAAGCGGGAGAGGTAATCCCATGTGATGGAAGGAAGGAAGAGGCAGGAATGTGGGACCTGGTTATCACACTCCATTCAGACCTTCCTTCTCAGGGTTATTGCCCTATCTTTACACCATCAAGCAACTGCCATCTTCAAATGATCTCCAGGAGAGAAGGTTGAGGTTTCATTTAATTCCACTCAAGAAACAATGATTAAATGCCCACTACATGCCAGGTAAGGGGAAATATGGTGCAGTGTATAGGGGGCTGACCTGAATTCAGAATGATCTGAGTTCAAATCCTGCCACTGACACATACAGCTTTGAGACCCTGCGTAGGTTAATCTAAGTTAAGTTAGCCTAACTTCTCAGGACCAGAAACAGCTCTCTAAAATTAATTTCAGAGGAGGTCCCAAGCTGCATGGTAGAAAGAGTTTATTCTCAGTGTGGAAGTTCCCTAGACAAATGAAATCATGGATGTGGTGTTTGAACAACAACAAATTGTGTTAGGCACCTTGTTAGGCACATTATCCTGGTGGGACACATATATACAAGATAAGACATCACCATATGTTGTTCAATTGTTTTCTTCATGACTCTATTTGGGATTTTCTTGGCAAAGATCCTGGAGTGATTTGCCATTTCCTTCTCTAGCTCATTTTACAGATGAGGAAACTGAGGCAAACAGGGTTAAGTGATTTGCCCAGGGTCACACAGCTAGGAAGTGTCTGAGGCCAGTCTTGAACTTAAGAAGATGAATCTTCATGACAGCCTGGTGTTCTCTGCATCATGGCTCCACCTGGCTGCCCATAAGTACTTAGTGCTATATAAACGTTAGCTATTATAATTCCCATTTTTCAGTTGAGGAAACTGAGGCAGAGATCAGATGACTTGTCCAGGGTCACACTGGTAGCATCTGAGGCCAAATTTGAGTTCAGGTCTTTCTGACTCCAGACCCAATGCTCTATCCACTGTGGACCGAACAGCCTCTGACTGCTTTCTCTACCTTCCTTCCCCTTTGAAGGTCTCACCTGCAGAGGAAGCGATGATTTCTGATTTCTACCTCCCCTTCCCTGCCTCCCTATTCCCCATTCCCCACGATTTTAGAGGTGCCCATCACCCCCCTCGCACAGGAGTGGTTGGAATGCCAATTGGTGAGAGCCAGCCCCATTCCCTGGAAAGCCGGGAAACATTCTCTGAGAGGATCATTTATAAGGTCCCGCATTTCCCCTTGCCTGCCACCAATTTGTACTTGAAAAGAATGCCTTTGGGCAGGGACTGTGCCCGCAAGTACAGGGTTTCATCTATCATGTAGCTGAGCTTTGATGTGCACAAAATAGGAGCAAGGCCCCTCCCTGTTTGTTCTCTGAGTCTAGCCTGAAAAAAAAAACATTGGGAGGGGAGGGGATTCGAAGCTGGCTTGCAAAGTGGGACTTTCACTGATGATGAAAGGAACCCGGAGAACCCCTGTGAAATGTAAACACACTGGGGAAATGCTCCCTGTGTTGGTACTGGCTACTGAGACCTAGAAACAGGTGCTCATTCCCCTCTGTTTCCTGGTGAGGTTTGCTGGGGAAATGTGACCTCCACAGGAGGGGAGGCTGATGTCCTTAATAGCAGCAGGTCTCATAGCATGGTCTGTGGAACCCTGAAGGTCCCCAGGACTCTCTCAGGGAATCCATGAGGTCAAAAGTATTTTTCATAATAATTCTATGATGTTATTCACCTATTAAAATACTCCTCCCTTTTCCAACTACCAGCCTGGGATGAGGATAGATTTTTCTTTAGATACTTCAACCAAAGCACCAATATTACCACAGATTGAATGCAGAAAGAAGCAGGTACTAGAATCCAGTTGTTGTTGTTGTTGTTGTTGTTTTACTAAGCCAGACATATAAAATAATACCACTTTCCTCACTAACTTTTTTCTTGGAAAATAGTTGCTTTTTACAAAAAAAATTATGTTAACATACAATTGATTTATTATTGTGATATTAAATAGATTAATAATGATTTACACTGTCAATCAAATTAATTACTTTAAATTAAATTAATAACTATTTAACAATTTCTCAATTTTAATTTCTAGTATGGATGGTTACAGACCCATATAAACAAAGGTTCTTTGGCATCCTCAATAATTTTTAGGCATGTAAAGGGATCCTGAGACCAAAAAAATAAAAATAAAAAAAGCTTGAGAATGGCTGCTTTACAGAAACCAACCCAAATGCAGCTGTCTTCGTTTCAGCCAGACCCCTTGACATAGACAAGCAAGACCGTTCCAGCCACTTTTCTCCAAGAGATCTCCGACTCTATCGGCCCCAGTCTTTCCCTAATTTCCAATTACTTCCTATCTACTGGCTGCCTTCAAACGTGCCCATGCTTTGGCCATCTTTAAACAGCCTTCCTTAGATATCTATTTGTCTCTGATAGCTTTTATTCTATATCTCTCTGACCTTTTGTGTTGAAATTTCTTGAGGTGCCTGCATTTACTTTCCTCTCACTCCCTTTTTCTTAACTCCTCAAGCCAGCTTGACCCCATCATTCCACCCAAGCGGCTCTCTCCAAAGTTGCCAGTGATGTCATACTGGCCACATCCTCTCGCCGCCATCCTTCTTGACTTCTCTGTTGTCGATCATTCTCTTCTCTTTTCTCTAGATTTTCAGGACACCGACCTCAGTTGGCTTTCCTACCTGTGGAACAATTCCTTCTCTTTCTCCATTGACAGACCTTTATCCAAGTCATGGCCACTAACAAACCTGGATACTCTCTGTTCTGGTCTTCTCTCCCTAAGGGCAGTTAGGTGTCGCAGCAGATGAAGCGCTGAGCCTGGAATCAGGAAGACTCATCTTCATAAGTTTAAATCTGGCCTCAGATACTTACTAGCTGGGTGACCCTGGGCAAGTCACTTTACCCTGTTTGCCTCAGTTCCCTCATCTGTAAAACAAGCTGGAGAAAGAAATGGCAAACACTCCATATCTCTGCCAAGAAAACCCCAAACGGGGTCACAAAGAGTTGGATCTTATTAAAAAAAAATGACAACAACAGCTCCCTTGGATTCAACTATAATCTCCATACAGATTATTTTCAGATCTATAGTAAGACTTGTTATAAGGCTTGTTTTGAAAATTTTGAATTTGTTCTAAGGCTTTGATATATTAGGGAATAATTTGAGATTGCATCTGTGAGAAACAGTAAGAATGCAGAAAAAGGTAATGCTTCATATTAACTCAAAAGGTGCAATCTTTCTGATGACCACTTCACAAATAGCTTTTAGGTCTTTTTTTAAGTGTGTACCTTCTTTTTTTTGGAGGGGGGAAGGCAGGGCAATTGGGGTTAAGTGACTCGCCCAAGGTCATACAGCTAGTTTAGTGTGTCAAGTGTTTGAGGTTGGATTTGAACTCAGGTGCTCCTTATTCCAGGACTAGCGCTCTATTCACTGCACCACCCAGCTGTCTAATGTGTGTATCTTCTGATGTAGTAGAAGCTATGGGTAATTCTACACCTTCAATTCTACCCTCTCAAACCCAGTGCCCCTTTCAGATGTGAGATTAAACAGCATTCCCAGGCGTAACGATGCCACCACTGTTTATGTATTTCTTAACTATTTAACTTGTATAAAAAAGCTACCACTTTTACATATTTTTGTTTTCTTGATTTTTTTTAACGTGTTGCTGATGAAGCTTGCTAGATGGCTTGGTGAATAGTGTGTCAGGCCTGGAGTCAGGAGGACTCGTCTTTGTGAGTTCCAATCCCTTGGTGGGCTGCAGGGTGTGTAGACCTGCCTTACACCCGTACATACATGCTAGCTATAGTGACTGTTATTATTGTGAATCTTCACAACAGCCCCAGGAGGTAAGAAGAGCAGACATCATGCCCATTTTAAAGGAGACTGACAGAAGTGAGTTGACCAAGGTCAGACTGCCAGTGTTTGAACTCAGGTCCTCCTGATTCCAGGGTCAGCATGTTGGCCACTACACCAAGTTTCTTTATGTTGACCCGTGTCTATTTCTCATTAACTCTCACCCATTGTTTCTGGTTCTTCCCTCTGGGATCAGTCAGAGCTAGGCTTATCCCTCTCCTATGGGACAGACCTTCAGATCACTGAAGTCAGCCATGAACCACACTCCTCCCAGACTATCCTTATCTTTGGGCCGAAAACTCCAGTTCCTTCATCATCTTATGGGATGATTTTTTTTGGGGGGGGGGAATTTGATACCTAGTGAATCTGTGGTTAAAAGATCAGTTGTAGAATGGGTTAGGACAGAAAAATAAAGCTGACTTCATCTTAATAAATATTATGAATCCTCTTTGATGAGCAAGGTGAGACAGGAAGTATAGTATAGCAGACAGAGAGCTGATCTGGAAGATGGAAGACATAAGTCTGAATTTTGCCTTTGAGACACACACACATAACTATATACACACATGTACACACATATACATACATATATGTATACATCTACACACATGGGTGTATGTATGTATGCAATGTGACCCTGGGCAAGCCACAGCCTCTCAGTGCCCCAGGCTCTTCTCTGGGATGCTAAACTAAATGGGTAGAAGGCGTTATTCACATGGAGTTTCCTATGCCAATCCAATGAAATCACGGGTCTGGTTTAAAAAAAAAAAGAAGCATTACACTGCGCTTAATGGGCACTGTCTCACAAGGTCAGGCCCTTAACAGAAATAACAAAAGCTCTCATTTCTGGGGCATCCCACAGCTGTATAAAACAAATTCTTCTTAACAGCCATTTGAGGCAGACTGGATAGGTGTTATTTTCCCCATTTTACAGATGCAGTGTGTGTTAGGGACAGGGCTCCAACTCGGGTGCTAATAACAAGTCACAGAAGATCAAGTGTATTGTCCCAGGGCGGTCTCATTTTTAACAGGATGGTCATTCTACACAGCGCTATGGTCAAAGAAATAAGCTTCTGGACAGAGCAGGTCTCGGCATCCGTTTGGGACAACTCTCTCATTTTATGGTAGAGGAAATGTCTTGCCAAGGTAAAATATGTCATTACTGTCAGAGGTTTGATCTAAACCTGTATTTTTTTTACTCAAAGTCCTGCGCCATAAAAGGGTGCTCTCTTTTAAATAATTATACCTATGGACCATGGAAGGAAGGGAAAAAACACCTACTGTGTGCCAGGCACTCTACTCAGAACTTTACAAATATTACCTCATTTGAACCAGACAACAACCCTGGGAGGCTGGTGCTATCATGATCCAAATTTTACAGTTGGGGAAACTGAGAAGGCAGAGAAGTGACTTGCCCCAGCTAGATTTGAACTCAAGTCTTCCTGATTCCAGGCCCAGAACTCTATCCACTATTACCATCTACAACTGTCTTGAAGGAGCACCCTTGTAAGGGTGGAGGAAATGTGTCTACATTCTCATGTCCCCATTGTATGACCATAAGTTAATCACAGTCAAGACTTAAACTCATCTCTTGTGACTCAATCAAGTTCAATATCCCCTACACTGCTATTCTTGGTATTTCCTGGATAATAAATACATTCTTCCCTACTGCCCCTTGGAATTGGTTCACAGGGTGGACAGTGGGAGAAAAAAACATGGGGGGAAAGATATGGCACTCACTGATGGGGATGTTCTCGTCATCCTGCTTGGTGGAGGAAGACTCATTGTCCTCCAGGTCTTTGCTGCTGGTGCCCAGGGTCACAGTGCTCTGGGGCTCGTCTGAGCCAGTAGGGTTCACAGACAGCATGCTGCTCTGTGGAGATGACCCCCCACTCGTGCGGGTAAGGCTGATGGTCGATGGTCTTCGGCTCGGCTTCCGGTTGGCTATGATCCGAGGAGCTGGTATTTTATATTTCTTGGTCTAGGAGAAAGAAGGAAAAGAAATTCCCATGACAGAGTCAAATGGAGGAAGGAAATAAGGCTTGGAATCAATCAATTGACTGGTCAATGAGCCCTCAAGGGACTGATAGTCTATAAAAGGTGATAACATGTACATGTATATAAAATAAATAAAGGTAATTGGTGGGGGAGAAGACATTGGCAGTTGGAAAGGTTTCAAATAGGAAGTGACTTTTGAGGCCATCTAGCTGAACTTAGGTACCCAAATGGGAAGCTCTTTAAGGCCCAGGATTATTTCATTTTGGTCTTAGATTTCTAAGTGCCCAGCTCAGGATCTGGCACATATGTTGTAGGTACTTATCAACACTTTATTATAGATATCAATAACCATTGAGTAAAAGAATCAATCTAGCAAACATACAAAATAAGGGGTAAAATCTGGTTCTTGCCTCCAGGCTTTATCAGGGATCACCAAACAGCCAAAGCTGTTGATGTCAGAGGACCAAAGATTTAACTAAATGAAGAATTCGAGAGTAGGAATGGACCTCAATGACCACCCTCTTGTGAAAAGTATCACTGTAGCATCTCAAGAAGGGATAATTTAGCTACACTCTGAAGACCTCCAAGGAAGGAGAGCCCATCACCTCTCAAGGTTGCCTAGCTAACTCCTGGTGCTAAATGTTAGGAAGTTTTCCTTGAGGTAAAGTCAAAACTAGCCTCTTGGGAACCTCTCCTCCCCAACGTGCTTCTGGTTCTGACTTCTGGAGCCAAAGAGAACAAGGCCAATTGCTCCTTCACATGGTAGTCCTCCAAATGCTAAAAAGTTCTCATATCACAATTAGAGAGAGAACTGAGTCAAATTTATAAAAAAAAAAGGAGTCATTCCCCAGTTGATAAATGGGCCCAGGATATGAATAGGCAGTTTTTGGGGAAAACACTAACAAATTTGGAGCTAGAAATAATAATAAACATTCATTTACTTTTATTTTAAAGAAAAACTAATTTTTATTATTTTTGGTTACATTTTGAGTTCTGAGTTGTTTCTCTCCTTTCTTCCTACCCCACATTATCTTATCAGTCTTATATCTTGCTCTTTTGCTAAAATTGTTAATGGTTTCAACTAATTTTTACTTGAATTTTAGTTGATTTTCCAAGTACACCATCATATTGTCTGCAAAAAGGATAGTCTTATTATATCATTGACCATTCTGATTTCTTCAATTTCTTTTTCTTTTCTTATTGCTATTGGTAGTATTTCTAGTATTATATTGAATAACACTGATGATAACAGACAATCCTCTTTTATGTCTGGTCCTACTGGGAAGGTTTTTAGCTTATCTCCATCATAGATAATGCTTGTTAATGGTATTAGATAGATGTTTCTGTACATTTTAACCATGCCTTCAAGTGTTTTATTTTGTATTTTTTCAAAAGCTTTTTCTGCATCTATTAATAATATTATCTTAATTGCTTTTGTTATTGACAGAATTAATTATGTTAATAATTTTCACTATATTGAACCAGTCCTACATTCTTGGTATAAATACTACTTGGTAAATTGTATAATCTTCGTGATATATTGCTGTAGTCTCCTAGCTAGTATTTTATTTAGGACTTTTGATTAATATTCATAAGCAACATTGGTCTATAAATTTCTTTCTCTGTTTTTGCTCTTCCTGGTTTAGGTACCAGTACCATATTTGTTTCTGGAGTTTGATAGGACTCCTTCTTTGCCTATTATTCTAAGTAATTTATTTATTATCAAAATGAATTGATTTTTAAATGTTTGGTAGAATCACTTGTAAATTGATGTGGTCCTGATACTTTTGTCCTTAGGAAGCCCATGTATGGCCTGTTCAATTTCCTTTTTCTAAAACAGATTTATTTAACTATTCTATTTCCTCTTCTGTTAATCTGGGCAATTTATATTTTTATAAGTATTCTTCCATTTTTCTTAAATTATTACAGTTATTGGCATACAATTGAGCAAAATAACTTTTAATTATAGTTTTAATTTTATCTTCATTAATAGTGTATTCATCCCTTTCATTTTTGATGCTAATTCTTTGGTTTTCTCTCTTTTTAAAAATAATATTAACTGCTTTTTTCTTATCAATTTTATTTTTCTTATGAAAACCAATGCTTAGTTTTATTTATTAATTCAATGGTTTTCTTACATTCAGTTTTATTAATTTCACCTTTAATTTTCTAGATTTCCAATTTGATGTTTAATTGGGGATTTTTAATTTGTTCTTTTTCTAGTTTTTTTAATTGCACACTCAATTGATTTGCTCTTTCTCTATTTTATTGATATAAGTATTTAGTAATACAGATTTTCCTCTGGTAATCACTTTTGCTGCATCCTATAACTTTTGGTATGTTGTCTCATTATTATCATTCTCTTTAATAAAATTATTTATCATTTTTTTGATTTGTTCTTTGACACACATTCTTTTAAGATCAGGTTATTTAATCTCCAAATAATTTTTAATCTATGTTTCCATGGTTCTTTTTAAAATGCATTTTTTTGCATGATGCTCTGAAGAAGATACATTTAAAATTTCTGTTTTTAAAAAAATACATTTGCCTATAAAGTTTTTATGCCCTAATATGTACTCAATTTTTAATAAAGGTGCCATGTACTGCTGAGAAAAAAAAGATATATTACTTTCTATACCCATTCAGTTCTCTCCAGATGTGTGTCATATCTAGCTTATCTAAAATTCTATTTATCTCATTGACTTCTTCCTTATTTATTTTTTAGTTGGATTTATCTAGTTCTGAGAGAGGAAAGTTGAAGCCCCCCACTATTATAATTTTCTATTTCCACCTATAATGCATATATCTTTTTCCTTTATACATTTGAATGTTCTTGTATTTGGTGCATATGTGTTTAATACTGATATTATTTCATTATCCATGGTATCATTTAACATAATGAAGTTTTCCTCCTTATCTCTTTTAATTCAGGTGATTTTAGTTTTAACTTTGTTTGAGGTTGTGATTGCTGCTCCTACATTTTTTTGCATGAGCTGAAGCAAAATAAATTCTGCTCCAGCCTTTTATTTTTTCTTTTACTGCATGTGTCTCTCATTTTAAAATGTGTTTCTTGTAAACAACATATTGTCAGGTTCGGGTTTTTTATCTATTGTGTTATCCATTTTTGTTTTGTGGGTAAATTCATTCCATTCACATTTAAAGTTATAGTTGCTAGTATATTTCCCTCCATTCTATTTCCCCCAAGTGTTTATTTCTCTCTTTCTCTTTTTTTCTCTCTCTGTCTCTTTCTCTCTTTTTCTTTCTCTCCACCATCCCTTCTCAGAAGTCTAATTTACTTCTGACCACTACCCTCCCTAGTCTACATTCTTTTAAGAGTCCCTCCTCCCTTATCCTATCCCTTTGCCCTTCTATTTCTCTGTAAGTTAAGAATACTGTTATGCCAACTATATGTACATGCTGTTTCCTCTTTAATGCACTTCTGATGAGAATACATTTCCTGCATTGACCACCCTCCAGGAATCTTCTCTTTCACTCTAAAAGTTCTTCCATTCATATCTTTTTTTCCTATAAAATAAGTGCTCCATTTTACCTCTCCCTACTCAATTTTAATTTTTTAGGATGATTTCATCATAATCAAGTCAACCCCAACTCTTCTATTTGTATATACTCTTTTAAACTACCCTAGTAATTGTAACATTCTTAAGAGTTACAAATATTATTATCCCATATTACTAGGAAACAGTTTAAGCTTATTAAATCCTTAGATCAGTTTTTCATGTTTACTTTCTTATGTTACTCCTGATTTTTCTATTTGTAAACCAAATTTTCTTCTCAGTTCTGGTCTTTTCTTCAAGAATGCCTGAAAGTCTTCATTAAAATCATTAAACATCATTTTTTACCCCTTGCAGGGTTATGCTCAACTTTTCTGGGTGGATTATTTTTGGTTGGAAACCTAAATCCTTTGCTCTTTGGAATATCATTTCTATGCCCTTCGGTCTTTTAATGTAAAAACTGCAAAATCTTGTGTTATTCTGAACTCTACAATATTTAAATTATTTCTTTCTAGTTGCTTGTAATATTTTCTCCCTGACACGGGAACTTTGAAGCTTAGCTATAATGTTCCTTTGACTTTTCATCTTGGGAGCTCTTTCAGGTGGTAACAGCAGATTTTTTCCATTTCTATTTTACCCTTTAATTTTAAAACTTCAGAGCAATTTTCCTCCACATTTTCTTGGAGTATAGTGTTTAGACTTTTGCTTTGACCATGACTTTTACATCATAACTTTCAGGACATGACTTTCAGGTCATGACTTTCACATAGTGCAACAATTCTTCTCTCTCCTTGATCTGTTTTCCAGGTCAGTTTTTTTTTCCAACAAGATATTTCAAGCTCACTTCTATTTTTTTAAAAATTCTTTTAAGTTTGTTTAATTATTTCTTGATATCTTATGAAGTCATTACATTCTTCTTGCCCAATTCTAATTTCTAAGGAGTTATTTTCTCCTTAAAGTTTCTGGATCTCTTTTTCCAATTGGTTGACTTTCTTTTCATAATTTTTTTATTTTCTTGTATTACTCATTTCTTTTCCCAATTTTCCCTCTACCTCTCTTATTTGATTTTTAAAGTCTTTTTAAAGCTCTTTCAAGAACTCTTTTTGGGCTTGTGACCATTTTACAATTTTCTTTGAAACTTTACAAGTAACTGTTTTGACTTCATTATCTTCTAAGTTTGAACCCTGATCTTCTCTATCATCATAATGACTACTTATGGTTATGTTTTTCCTTTTTGTTTACTCATTTTCTTAAACAGCTTATTTTTTTGGACTGTTAAACTTTCTGTTAGTGTTAGACTCTGCTCCCAGGATGTGGAGGATAATGCCTCAGGCTTCAAATTTTTCCTGCTGTTGTTTTCAGTGCTCTATCTGGAGGTCCTTGTCTTTTTTACCTTTTTCAGTGTTCTATGATCCAAGGCCAGGTATGGTCACTGCTCTTCTGGCTCATGTCTTGGTCTGTGAGTTATCTTGGGTATTCCTCTTCTTTCCTGAGTGGGCAACCAGGGCTTCACTGCCACAGCACAGCAAATGCTCTCCTTGCCTCCTTCCCCCCTAAAGTACCACTGGTCAGAGACCATAAGTCAGTTTGCCCCTCTGCCTTGGAACTGAAACCAGGTACTTTGCTCTCCTGCAACTAATCATGGAGCCCCTGCCCCTCTGCCACTGGATGCAATGGCATGTTCTTGCTCCTTCTTGCTTGCAGACACAACTCAGGACTGAGCATTAGTGCCCTGTCTTCAGTGCAAGTGGAGGTTCCCCTGCCATCTTTCCCTGATCAGCCACTGGACCCTCACACTGGCATGGGGCAAAAGTTCCTGAAGCCTTGGCTGTCCTGACATCGTTTCCCCCAGGGCTTATTGTTTGTTGACATAGAGGCCAGACCACCACCTGGAGACCAGATCTTTCCAAACATCTTCCCAAATTGTCTTAGGCTGGACAACTGCTTTACCTTGACTTTTAATTATTTCTGTTGCTCTAAAATAAAACTCTAAAATCCTAAACTCTAAAATTTGACACATTATTTTAAGTTTTTTTGGGGGGGGAAGGAAGGGTTTGGGAGAGGTAATTTTCTGCATTATTCTACAATCTTCCCACAATTCCCTCAATAATTAACATATAAATAAATAAATGAATAAATAAAAAATAAAAAAATAAATGAATATATATATAATCATGTTTGATCTTCCAAACAACTCTGGGAGCCAGGAGCTATTATTATCCCCATTTCACAGATGAGAAATTTGAGGTTAAGTGACTAACCCAGGGTCACACAGCTATTAAGTGTCTGAAGCTGGTTTTCAACTCAGGTCTTTCTGACTCCAAGCCCTGTGCTCTGTGCACTACACTTCCAGCTACCCCTTAGGAGGAACTGCCTTGACCCACTTGAAATCTGTTAGACCTTGAGTCAAAAGTCAAAAACTTACCCTCCCTAGACTCTAAGTTCCAGATCTGTAAAATGAGAGCTTGTACTGGTCAGTCTCCCAGGTTCCTTCTAGCTGTAAATCTCAGGGGTTCTCAAAAGCTTGGATGCCACCTGCTATGGGAGGTTCTCTAGGACTTTATATCACTCCCTTTCACCTGAAATTGTTTTGTATTTATTTACCTGGGAATATGTTTTATTTTCCCTATTCAAGAGAATCTAAGTTGCTTAAGGGCCAGGACTATGTGATTTTTGTCTTTGCATTTCCAGGACTTGGTATGGGGTCTGGAACTTAGTAGGCACTTTAATAAATGTTTGATGATGAGAATCTTACTCATTTTCCAGATGAAAATATGGGGGCCCAGAGAGGGCAGGTGATTTGATCAAGGTCACACAAGGCAGTGAGTAGTCACTGAGATGGAGTTTCAACTTGCATCTTGTGATTTTATAAATCTAGAACTCTCTCTACTGGACCCCTTTGATTCTGTTCCCTCCTTCTATGGCCCTAAGACTTTTAAAAGGTAGGGGTGTAATGAGTAAAGAGAGGACCCTGAATGTTGAGGTACAAACCCTGGTTCCTCTGTGTCAATTTGTCTCTTCTTTGGGATGTTCCCATTGGCCAGATGAAGGGGCTATTGGTTAAGTTGCCAAATCCCAGGGAGAGAGAGCATCGAGTGATAAATGCCCTCGCTGCCTCTGCCTTCCCTACGCTGTAGGAAATTAATTTCTGATTCTGCTGGGAAAAAAATAAAGATTGTATCCAGTTGGCCTTGAAAAGCTAGGTCATCAAATCAGCCTGTGAAAAGTGCCCCGGGTCTGAGAATCTAGAGATCTGAGTTTGGCTTTTGCCTTTCTCTATTAACTAGCTGGATGACCTTAGGGAGGTCACTTAACCTCTTCCCTCCCTGTGAAACTAAAGGTCAATCTTCCAGATCCAGTATTCTTAATGGCCAACAGACTTTTGAGAAGGCTGGTCCTTCTTCGAGCCAGGATTTCTGATGGCATTTCCAAAGTAGCTATTTCTAGTTAGGGTGGTTAAAGAGAGCTTATTCAGCCACCCCTCGACAGAGATGCTGACGTCCCTGCTTCCTTTGGTGGCAGAAGTGGAGCAGAAGGGCGGGCCAGTCTTTCCTTTGCCTTTAGTTTGGGAGGAATTGAGAGCTGGCTCTCAAGAACTGCTGAAGTCATTGGATTTGAGCTGACTCAAGTCCCCACCTCCGTCTTTCTGGAATGAATGCCGCTTCTTGCTTCCTTGTATTTAACTCTTGGGTGGTATTAAGCAGCTGTTGTGTTCTTCTGCAGAGGTGGCTAGAGACCTGAGTGCTTGGTCTAGGTTTTTACAACTATGTCAAGAGGCTTTGGGTATGATAAGGATTATAAGAATGCCAGGGCCCTGCATTGGATGTTGGATGGGAGAGAGCTTAGAATACGGAATATCAGCAGGTTATAGTGGCTCAGGAGGCTGAGGCTGGCAAACCTCTGGGGCTCAAGAGTTCTGAGCTGCAAGGGGCCATGCCAATGAGATGACTGGATTAAATCTGGCATTAAAATGGTGAGGCCCCCAGGTTGCCCAAGGAGAGAAGGGCTAGCCTAGGGCGGAAACACCGGTCTAGTCAATGTAGGGAGGCCACCTTTAAAAACAACTACTATGGCAACAATGACAATGAGTGCAAGTCAGGTCTGGGAGAAGCCTTAGAACGGGGAATGTCAGATTGAGGAGGGATCTATAGCATGAAATGTCAAAGCTGGGAGGGATCTTACAACAGGGAATGTCAGAGCTTAGAAGGGAGCTTAAAAGAGAGAACATTAGCTCTGGGAGGGACTTTAAAATACAGGATGTTAGTGCTAACACAGAATGTAAGGGCTGAGAGAGGCCTTGGAAAATAACATTTTAGAGTTGGGAGGGATCTTGGAATCAAAGGATGTTAGGACTGAATAGGATTTTAGGAGAGAATAATAATAATAGTTTATATTGACATAGCACTGAAAAGTTTATGAAACCTTTCTTTGCCAAACCGTAAGAGGGAGATGAGGTCCAGGGCAGGAGGGGCTTTACATGTCATTGAATCCATGGGTTCTTAATCTGATTTTGTGTCGACAGCCTCTTTGGTCTGGTGAGGCCTGGGAGGCCTTCTCACAATAATGGTTTTAATGCATGTAACACATCGACTTACAAAGGAAGCCAGCTCTATTAAAATGCATTCATCAAAAATATTTTTCAAAAACAAGTTCATAGATCCCAGGTTAAGAACTCCCCAAAGTTCAACTATCTTATTTTGCAGAGGACTGAAACCTTTAAGACACATAGGTAGAGAGGGACTGAGTCGAACCTGGGTCTAAATTCATTTTACTCTCATTTTAATTTTACTTTTATTTACATTTAAATTCATTTTGCATTCATCAAAGATTCAGAAGAATGGAGAAGCTTGTGGGATGGTTCCAGTTGGCTGTGGGGGGTGGCAGGACAGCAGAGGGGGCTGGCCCTGGGGGTGGGGCAGGGAGGGGTTCAAGCCTTAAAGTAGAAATTAGGGTGGGTTTACCTTTGGTGGTAAGATGAAGTGCTCCCATCTGTGTAATACCACCTTCTCCTTATTGATTTTTTTTAATGTACTTTTGCTTCCACCAGGGTCCCTAAAGTGCAAAACAACTTAATGAGTTTTCATTTCTAGAGCCCTGCTTTTATTACACCAAGTTCTTTTCCAAAATGCAATAAATAGCGAATAAAGGGTGGCTGATCTCTGGGCCAACATGGATCCTGGCTCATGAGGAAGGGGTTTGGGTTGAGTTTTGGAAGGCAGAGTCATGTCAGGGTGTCTTTTTAGTGACAACAGGTCTCAGGACGGGGGTTGGCTTGCAGTGCCCTTCTGTGGACTCATCTTTTGGTCAAGGTAGAGGAAGAGACTTGACCCATGGCTAGGACAGACCACAGCTGGCACCATGTATGGGAGAGTAATGGTGTACAGAAGAAACACCACTGGATTCTTTCAAAAGGCTGGGATTTGGAATCCCAGCTTTGCTAAGTATTTACTACCTGGGTGAGTGATCGAATCATTGATAGGAGGCTGGTTCTGGCAGTCTGGAAGACTTGTGTTCAAATACCACCTCCAGCACCATACGATCCTAGGCAAGTCACCTAACCCCTCTTTCTCTGTTCCTCATTTGTGAAGGATGGTTTTGGGCCCTTCTAGCTCTACCTTTATGATCGCATGACCTCTCTGGACTTCATCTATAACACAGATGACTACATCATCCCTATGGTCCCTTATGGATGACATCTTTTGAATCCCATGGAGCCTTCATTGCTATGGAAACAAGAGATAGATACTCAAGCAGATATGACCCCAGTGTTCAACAGTAGGTGATGATTTTTGAACTTGGGCTGTATCATTTTGGAGATTTCTGGGGGAGGGGAGAATATACTAGGTGCCCAATAGATGCTTTATTGACAACTCCTTGGAGCTGTTTTCTCTTAGGGTAAAATGGGGAACAGCACTTGTTTTACAGGGTTGTGAAGAGAAGTGAAGGAGAGAATGTTTGTAAGTCACTTAGCAAAGTGTCTGGCATACAGTAGGTGCTTAATTAATGCTTGTTCTCTCTTCTCTCCTTGAGAGGGTCAAATGAGATAATTTGCATGAAAGCTCCTTGTCAACTTTAAAGCAAAAATCTTGGCTTATTATAATATACTACTACTACTACTACTACTACTACTACTATTACCACTACTACTACTACCACCACCACTACTACTACAACACCATTTCTACTACTACTATTACCACTACTACCACTACCACTACTACTACTACTACTACTACCACTACCACCACTACTACTACTACCACTACTACCACTTTTATCACTACTACCACTACTACTACTACCACTACTACTACTACAACCACCACTACTACTACCACTACTACTACTACTACTACTACTACTACTACTACTACTACTACTATTACTACTATTACTACAACAACATAAATAAAATAACATTAAAGGGCAATTGGACTTTACTCATAGTAAGAAACAAGCCTGATTCCACAGAGCTGACAATGAAATCTACTCCCCTCTTTTTGGGATGAAGGGAATAACCAAAGCCCCTCCTTTGTGTCAGTAACTGTGTTAAGCACTTTATGAACATCTCATCTGATCTCAGATTGTTGGTTGATTTTGTTTAATGTGGTTGTCTTTCTTTTTTAACACCAGGGTGGGGCCAATGGTTAGGGTCAGGGTTAGGAAAGGCATCAGTTAAACCTTAAGAAGAAATTGAATTCACTTGTTGAGGAAGAGAGACACAGCTTTTTATGAACCATTAACCCCTTGGCCCAGATTCATTGATTAGAATTCCTTGATTCTTGATTCCTTGATTCAAGATTCTTACAATTCCTTGATTCCTCTTGATTCTAATCAAGATTCCTTGATTAGAAATGCTTTGAAGAATACCACAGAGAGGTCCATTGGAATGGAGGTTTGATAGATCTGGAAGGAGTAAGTCTGGGGAATGGGGTGCTTTCCTGAGGGGACTGTTTGGAATTCCTGGCCAGCATGAGGGTCCTGGGCAAGGATGTAGAAAATCAGGAGAACCCCTCAGAGAGGGGAGATGGAGGTTATGAAGACATGAGCTGTCAAAGGAGAAAGCAGAGTAGAAGGAGCTGGGGGCAGCTTACCCCTAAACCCTTTGATATAAAGTACTGAGCCCAGTCAGTCTGTTCTTTATCTGCAGGGACAGACCTGCTCCCAGGTGGTGCCTGGGACCCTAGGGGCCTTCTAGGTCAACTTCCTGGGGCAGTTAGGTGATTTGGTGGATAGAGAGCTGGGGCTGGAGTCAGGAAGACACATCTTCCTGAGTCAAATCTGGCCTCAGACACTTTCTAGCTGTGTGATCTTAGACAAGCCACATAACCCTGTTTCCCTCAGTTTCCTCATCTGTAAAATGATCTGGAGAAGGAAATGGCAAACCACTCCAGTGTCTTTGTCAAGAAAACCCCCAATAGAGTCACAGAGAGTCAGACATGACTGAAACCCTGAATAATAACAACAACCTCTGACGTCAGACTCTCTACTTATTGTACTGTGAAATGACTTATAAAAGTAGTAAAATGGTAGAAATGGTACCTGAGTTGGGAGGGCCCTAGAAGTTAGAATGTCAGAGCTGGGAGGGGCCTTAGAACAGGAGATGTCAGGACTGGGAGGGGCCTTAGAACAGGGGATGTCAGGACTGGGAGGGGCCTTAGAAGAGGGGGATGTGAGGGCTGGGAGGAGCCTTACAGATGATCCATCCAACACCTTCATTTTATTGAAGAAAAAGTAGGCTCAGAACAGGTAAATAACCTCCTAAGGCCAGAGAGTCAGTTAATTTCTGAGGGAACGCTTTTCTTATTTTTTGATTATACAAAAAAAAGCTTTTTGTATAGTTAATGTTGTAATTAATTTAATTTTTGTTATGTCTCACTGTTCCTCTGAGTAAGCAAATGAAGGAAATATTTAAAATACTGTGGAAAGCCCCACCACCAATATTGGGTTATACAAACAGTATTTCAGGCGGCCGCTTTTTTGATGTCTGGCTCTGATTAACCAGGAGATCCTCAGATATCCCCAGATGACGTCTGTCTGATCCTCCCAACACTCTAGGGTTTCCAGAATACTCTCTTGCAAATGCAGCCCCTGCTGCGTCTTCCCCAAGACCCCTTGAAGTTCAAAAGCCCCGTTTCCCTTTTATAAATGAAATCTGGTCCCACACAAGCTTTCCAACCTTAAATATTCCAAACTTAAAGGGAAAATTTGTTCTGCTGGTGGCCTGAGCATCTACGGCTCCAGGGGTGGATTGTGTTTCCTGCCGGCCAGCAGGCCCAAGCCAAGCCCTGATAGGGAAGAGGAGGCAGGAGAGACAGAACCTGGCCCCTCCATCCTCCCATTACTTGAAATGAAGGATTAAAAAACAAAATTCCTCTTCATAGAAAAAGCCTTATAAAAAGCATTTATTAAGTACCTATCATGTTCTGGGCCAGGGTGGGGAATGTGCAGCCCCAAAGACCACTGAAGGACCTTCAGTCAAAGGGCCGCACTTAAGTATCTAGAGAGCCTAGAGGCCCTGTAATCTAGGCATTTCCTTCAAAATAGCCCTACAAGGTCAGTGGTGAACGGGTTATTATCCCATTTGGGGGGTGGGGACTGAGGTTCAGTCAAATCAAGTGACTTTTCAGGAGGCTCAAATGTCTGTAAGATCTTTCTCTAACCTTAAAACACAAGAGAAAGGTTAGTTGTTATCTGAGGCAGCCTCCTAGTTTTAGAGAAGACTGGGGCGCTGGGAGGTTATGTGACTTGTCCAAGGGCACACTGCTGGGCTGGCAGTCAGTGGCAGAGCAGGGATTCCAAAGGAGGGGTCTTAGAACATGGGGCCTCATGGTTGGGAGGGGCCTTGGAACAAGGGATGTCAGAGCTGGAGGGGCCTTAGAACTAGGAATACCATAGGGGTAAAGGACCTTGGAAGACAGCATGTCAAAGCCTAGCCAACTTCAGAGAGGTTCCACTGTGAAGGCCAGTGGAAGTGATAAGAGGGGTCTTCCTCAGTGGAAGGACCCATCCCACTGCAAGTGGCTCCTCCACAATCATCTGAAGTTATGTGGTACAGTCCTATTTCATTCTTCAAAATAGTTCTACCTATAAGACCCTAATAAATGATTTTGTTAACCGTCACTGACTCTCAAGAACGTTAGTTCCTATTTGGTCATTAGTTGAGGCACCAACCAACTACCCGCACTTCCCTGATGAGCACCTGCTCTTATGAATCTACCTGGTCAGTGTTGGGGAAAGAACTTGGATTTCCCAAGGTCAGTAGCACAGAAATGCATGAGCTGTCTGCTAGTCAAGCCCAGGAGGGCTTTTGTCTGATTGAAATGAAGTCACCAGGATCTGACATTGCCTGGGAATTCATCATTACCCTGCCCAACAGTGAATGCTGTGGCTTTTAGCCTCTGCCCCCATCTACTTATTTCTCATCAGTGATTGAATAACACATGTGCCTGTTTGACCATGAAAAATCATGTCCACAGAGCACCTGAGGGAGTAGAGAAATGGTCCTTGCCCAGTGAATTTGACCTGCCTCTGGGAACACTCACAGAATGGGATCATAGAATCCTAGAAAAGGTTCTTGGTGTCATCCAGGCCAACCTTTCTCATTTTACAGATGAGGAAACTGAGGCCCGAGAATGAAATAATTTGCTGAAGTCAGGTCATGCAGCTAGTAAAAGGAAAGGTCAAGAACCGAACCAAGATCATCTGACTATTACCACCTGACCTTTTTCGCTGTTCCAAGCTTTTAGTTATTGGGGTTTAAAATATTTTATTGGTACATTTTAAATGATCACTGTCACTTCCCACCAGCCAACCCCTGCCTCACAGAGTTGTCCTTTGCCCCAAAGAAAAACTACTAAGAAAATTAATTAACACATGCTGACTGTGACTGACAGTGTATGTGGCATTACCCACCTATAATCTACCACCTCTCTCTACTAGGGGTAGGGAAATATGCTCTATTACCGTTCATCTGGAGTCAAAGCCTAAGGGATCTTTAAACACTTTTATTCTTGTTGTTTAGTTGACCTGACTCTTTCTGACCCCATTTGGGGTTTTCTTGGCAAAGACACTGGAGCGGCTCGCCGTTTCCTTCTCCAGCTCATTTTCCAGATGAGGAAACTGAGGCAAACATGGTTAAGTGACTTGCCCAGGGTCACACAGCTAGAGTCTGAGGCCACATTTGAACTCAAGTCTTCCTGACTCCATCCCCAGGGGCTCTATCTACTGTACCACCTAATTGTCCATCAAAAATGGTGATGATGATGATGATGATGATGAAGATAGCTAACTGCCCTATACTTGTGAGAATCATATGAGACAGTAATTATAAAGGATTTTGCAGACCTTCACCATCTCTATAAACACTAGTCATCATTCTTTCCAATTTACACTGTTGTAGTCCCTGTGAATAGGCTTCTCTTAATGCTGCCCGCTTGGCCCCGCACCTGTGCACACAGGCTTCCCTGGACCCTTCCTATTCATCCTTCTCGGTGCTGATCTTCCTTCCCATTCATGTGCCACCATTTGTTTAGCTGGGCCCTGATCGATGGCCATCGACTTTCTTTGCTGCCACAAAAAGTGCCGCTATGAATATTTCGTCCCTGGAACCTCTCTTTCTGCCTAGTAGGGAGGTTTCTGGATCAAAGGAAAAGGAGGGATATTTTTAAAGGTCGCTTCTATTTCTTCTAACAACAATGACCTTCTCTGCAATGTCTCTTTTTGGCCTGGAGTGATCACGGGGACTGCCTTTTGCTTCATTAATCTAGACTGGTTTGCAAACACTGAATGGATTTGCTGGGGAAATACTAAACTCTCTGCTTCCTGGATTATGGCTCTGTTGCCATGGTGAGGGGCAATTATATTGCTAAGTGTCCTTGAAAAATGTTCATTGTCTTTTAAATTCCTCCTTCTCTCCCTTCTGGTGGTGGCTGTGATCTTGGTTTTTCCAAGGCTATGCCTGTGGAGCACAAGTTTGTTTTTGTTTTGTTTCTCGTTTTTCCAAGGTCTTACACCAAATTGGAAAGGCCTTGAGCACAGGCCTACAGTGAGTGGAATGAGGGTTAGATCTGGGGAGTTAGAGGATCGATGTTCAAATGCTGGTTTTGCCGTGTAATTCCTATGTCTAGTATCTAATGTCTTTGATGGGTCAGATAGCTTTGGGATTCAGTTTCCTGTAATAAAGAATGATCTCTATAGGCAAATGAGATCATATTTGTAAAGAGTCTAGCTCAGTGTTGGGCACATATTTGTTGTTCAATTGTTTTAAGCCCTGTCTGACTCTTATGACTCCATTTGCAATTTTCTTGACAAAGATATTAGAGTGGCTTGCCATTTTCATCTCTGGTTCATTTTACAGATGAGGAAACTGAGGCAAACAAAATTAAGTCACCCAGGCTCACCCAGCTAGTAAGTGCCAGGGGCCAGATTTGAATCCATGAAGATGAGTCTAATTGTCTCCAGGCTGAGTGCTCTGTGCACTATGGTGTCAGCTAGCTGTCCACCAGGAACATAAGGTGATGCTTAATAAATGATCGTTCTCTTTCCCATCCCCTTCTCTTCTAAATTCATGATCCCCTTGACTCAGGATCAGTTTAGCTAAAGGTGAGAAGGCCCATCATTGAAAAACTGACTGAGGAGAGGTGTTGTGGTTCAGTGGAAAGAGAACTGAGGATAGACCTGAATTCAAATTTGGGGCTATCTAACTATGTGAACCTGAATGAGTCACTTAATTTTCTTGACTCTCAGGTTCCTCACCTGTTAAATGAAGGGACCTTTAAAATCTCTTTAAATTCTCATATAATTCTCTTATAAGTGTTTTGTCCACAGGAACCCTGGGAGTCATGGAAAAATAAAGTCTTCAAAGGTTGGATGACAAAGATTGTCCAAAGGACCATGGAGAGGCTCCAGGAGGCAGGATGGGTGAGAGGCTGACCAGCCATTCGTGCTGTCCCTAGAGGAATGGGCTTCCTCAAGAGATGGTGGGGACCACTTAGTGGAGGTCTTCAAGTACAGGTGGATAATCACTTCTCCAATATGGAATAACACAAATATCTTTTGGATATGGGTTGGATTAGGCGGCTGAGGAGGGTCTTTCCATCCTGGAAATCTGGTTATTCTGTCAGTACCCTTATGAAGTCAAGAAAATTCCAAGTATCTGAAGTATCCTTGGTGGAGCTTCTGTGGTGAACGTTTGAGAGGGCATCTCTGAGAGTCAATCAGGCTGGCAAGGCTTGGATGGGCATGAAAACCTATCATTGGACAGGATGCAATTTTAGAGCCATGGGAGTAACTCAGATTTGAGTCATGGAAGTAACTCATTCTTGAAGGTAGGCACCATCTTTTGACTTTCTTTGGATGCCCAGCACTGAGGACAGAGTCTGGCATACTGTAATCCACATTGGTTTTCTGATAGATTTCTAAGTTTTGGAGGCATTAAAGATCCCTTTTGGAGGAAGTTGTGTCAAAATGGTGAAATCATGGGTCTATCTACTCTGTAGGTATCTTGTATTTGTACCTAAATATGTGTATTTTTTCTTTCTCTTTCACTAGAGTGTAAGTTTTTTGAGGGAAGGGACTCTTTTTGTACTTCTTTGTAACCCCAGGGCTTGACACAGTGCTTGGCACATAATTGGTTGGTTGGCTGTTGTCCTTGGTTCTGAAAGAGGGCCAAAATGGCATCTCTATGTTAAAGTCAAGTTAGAGTGTGTCTGATTGTGGCTGATCAGACCAATATGAGCTCAAAATGCTCTACTACAGGTCAGGCACAAATAGTCTGTGTGAATATTTGGGGTGGATTCTCTAAATTTATACAGTTCATGTTTCCTTTGAGCTGTTTCAATTCTGTTTTGCTCATCAAGCACAGCACCTTCTCTGATGTGAGCACACCATACTGAGTGGTCCTGGGTCAGTGTCTTCCATGTCATCCAATCAATTTCAAAGTTCTTAAGAGAGACCCTGAGAGTGTCCTTGTATCACTTCTTCTGATCCCCATGTGAACACTTGCCATGTGTGAGTTCTTCCTAAAATACTCTTCTTGGCAAGTGTGCATTTGGCATTCAGTCCATTCAACTTGTTCATGATAAGTGCTTAATAAATACTTGTTAAATGATTAATTTTGAAACTCTGAAAAGTATGAATCTCCAGATAACCACACACTCTAGAAACGGGGCAACACCCTGAAAATTGGACTTAGACATTAGGAAAAAGACACTGAATATGTACTCAGCAGCCATGTTACTGTCGTCTTTGTGCTACAGAGACTACCATGGGGCAACCTGGATAAGGATGAAAATGAATGAACTGCTTGTTCATTTGCTAGTAACTCTGCTGCTGAACTGTTTTAGTCTCAACACTGTGAACCCACTTGGGTTTTCCTTGGCAAAGATACTGGAGTGATTTGTCATTTCCTTCTCCAGTTCATTTTATAGGTGAGGAAACTGAGGCAAACAAATGTTCAGTGACTTGCCCAGGGTCACACACAGGAAGTGTCTGAGGTTAGATTTGAACTCATGAAGATGAGTCTTCCTGATTCCAAGACCAGAGCTGTATCCCACTGCACCACCTAGCTGCCCTGTGCTAACGACTGACTGTACCAAGCAAATACTGAAACACGCATGATCCTCCCCTCAGGGAGCTTACATTCTGATGGTGGAGACCACACACATTGAGAGAGGTTGTTGTGTTTGTCCTCTGATTTTAGAGACAGGTGCTGGCTAATGAAGAGTGCTCTATCCTAGAAAGTTATAAGGATGCCCGTTCCATTTTACCTAACTGTCTCTGATTTAGGATGAGTCAGATGAATCATAGGCTTGAGATCACCGTTTTTATTTCCAAACATATTCTATCTCAACCCATTATATGCCATTTCTTGTAACAAAGAGGGAATAAAAAGGTAGTTTGACAAAGCTAACCAAACATCAGATTCTGACTCCACGTAGTATTTCATATTTTTTAAGAGGGCATTTTTGAGCCTCAATATATGCATCAAACATCACTACTACCAACACAAATATCATTATCATTAATAGTAAGACCTAGCATTTATACAGGGTATCCCAAAACACTCGGCCAGCCTCCTCATTTTGGAGTTGAGGAACCTGAGGCCCAGAAAGGCCAGAGGATCATAGGATCCTAAGCCTTAATGGCTTAAGAGTTCACTAAGAGTTTTGGCACACCTTGTATTGGATTGGGCTCCAAGGTTTGCAAAGTGTTTTCTATGGGTTTTCTCATAGGATCCTCACACCAACGGAGGAAATTGGGTGCTAATTATTGTCCTCATTTTACAGATGAGGAAGTTGGGGCATCAGGAATGAGACTTGCCCGGGGTCACTCAGCTAGCTAGTGCCTCAGTTAGGGTTCCATCTCTGGTCTTCCTGGCGCCAAGTGTAGCCTTTTTGACTGCACCTCCAATTTAAAGAACTAAAAGGGGGAATCCCCAACTCCTGGTGGGAATCAAGGGAGAGTGTATATTTTGTTTTTGGGCTTCTAATCTGAAAAGGTCTGGATGGGACCAAATCTTTGATGGAAGTCTCTGCTCACACATTATGGCAGACCATCAGTATTCTCGGGTGTGTGCCCTACAGCTGTTAATGAATTTCTGTCACGGGCCATGCACATTTCTCAAATGGGTTACTACTACGGGAAGGCAAAGGATGTTTTTCTTCTTTCTCCAAGCCTCTGCCCTCCCCATCCCCATCTCCTCTCTCCCTCTGATGAAGAATTCCATCCTAGGTTTCCGGAGTCTGTGTTATTATAGTTTGATGGGTACCCACTGTACCCAGAGGACACAGGGTCCTTTAAAGTGATCTATAGTATTGCCAATAGACAGTAGACATTTATTAATAGACTACTATGTGGAAGGCACCATGCAAAAGGGTCGGAAACATAAATGTTCAGTAAAAACATAGGCAGTCCCTGACCTCAAGGGCCTTATAATTTAATAGGGGAAGAAAATTCAAGTTATTATTACGTAATAAATTGAAATGCTTCTAAAACTTGATTTCAATTCATATGCTTTCAATAATTTCTAGTTTTTAAAAAAGCATATAATAACCAAGTTAGTTGAACATATAGGAGGCCAGTATCATTCATCCATTATTATTTTTGGACAACCTGTGATTTCATTAGCATGGGGAACACATAGTGAGGAAATGCCTTCTACCACTGCAACTTTTAGGTCTTTGAGGCTCCCTGAAAGGGTAAGTGACTTGCTCAGGGTCACCTAGCCATCATGTAAAGGAGGTGAGACTCAGACTCGGGTCTCTTCTGACTACAAGGGCAGCTTGTCAAGCCTTCTGCCAGAGCGTCCGTCTCTTACTCCACAGTAAGAAGGCTGGACATAAGCTCTGCAAGGTCCTGTCGGACTGCAATGGCTCTGAGATGGACCGGATGATGTATCTGCCTTCCAGGGGCCAACCTAGCTTAGTGCAGAGGCAGACAAGCTTTCTGGTCAAGACTATTCTTAGAGGACCATCTGTGGAGAGTGTCAGCTTAGGCCATGGGGGGAGGGGTTTGCAGCAGGACTCCAACATCATCGACTCTGAAAGTTTTGAAGAATTATCATCATTTTCAATATTACAAACAACAGCATCTAGGTGGCTCACTGGATAGATTTTTGGAACTGGAGTCAGGAAGACCTGAGTTCAAATCCAGCTTCAAACACTTATAAGCTATGAGACCCTAGGTAAGTTCCTTCACCTCTCCCTGACATTCTTTCTATTGTGCCACCTAGCTGAATTGTTAATTCCATAGAATTTACTAAGAATAATTTCTTCCCTCTCACCTCTTGAAAAAGAAGTAATCATGACAGGACAGCACCAAAACATAGAAAAAAGAAGAGGAAAAGGGGAGTGGGGAATAAGAAAAAGAGAAGAAGGGGGAGGAGGAAGGGGAGGAGGAGGAGAAGAAGAGAAAGAAGGAGAAGAAGAAGAAGAAGAGAAAGAAGAGGAGAAAGGAGGAGGAGGAGGAGGAGAAGAAGAAGAAGAAGAAGAAGAAGAGGAGGAGGAGGAGGAGAAAGGAGAAGGAGAAGAAGAAGAGATAGGAGAAAGGAGGAGGAGGAGGAGAAGAAGAAGAAGAAGAAGAAAAAGAAAGAGAAGGAGAAGGAGGAGAAGGAGAAGAAGGGGAAGAAGTAGAGGAAGAAGAAGAGAAAGGGGAAGGAGAAGGAGCAGGAGGAGGAGGAGGAAGAAGAAGAGAGAATAGGAAGAGGAGGGGATGAGAAAGCAGAGAAGAAGAAGAAGAGAGAGAAGGAAGAGAACAAATACAAGGAGGAGGAGGAAGAAGAATGACAATGAGGAGGAGAAATATAGAAGACAGAGGATGAGGATGAGGATAAGGAGAAACAAAGCACACAGGAAAGAGGGAAAGCTGGTGGCCTACTTTTCATTCCAACAGGTTATCAATGGTTTCATGCCATGGTGATTGTGGTCGATGGTCAATGCTTCCAGGAGCCAGTGGAGGGCACAGAGTTGCCGGAAGAGGGGCTCTCTATCAAGACAAAGAGGAAAATCTGGTCACAATGAATCGAGGATGGAGGATTAAGAGCTTTAGAGACTTTCTAGTCCAATCTCCTCATTTTATGGGGGAAGAAACTGAGACCCAGTGGGGTTGCCCAAGGACACATGTCTCATGATCAGGATCCTGGGTTTATGGGGAAGTGAAGGGACCTCTATGATCGTGAAGCTCAAACCTCTGTAACAGATGAGGAACTGAGGCTCCGAGAATGTGAAGCGACTTGTCTATGGTCATTCAGGGCATAAAGGAGCAGAGCTAGGCTCCCCCAGGCCCTCAGTTTCCAAATCCAGTCCTCATTCCCACTGCGCCTTCACCGCCCCAGATCATTTGAGGTGCTGACAAGCTCATGCTCATGTAACCCACAGTGTCCCTGAAATACTGAGCCTAATCTCCATGGGGGCAGATGATGCCCCCTTGGGAAGGTACATTCAGGGATCCACCAAAGGCTGGCAGGAACCCCTCTGGCCAGCTGCTGCTTCAAGGCTCCTGTGCCACCTCCTATGGGAAGCCCTCCCTGATGCCCCTCTCCCATCTCAGGTGATCTTCAATGCAATTCGAAACATCTGTGAAGCTCTTGCTATGTGCCAGCCACTGTACTAGGCACTGAGGACATGAACAAAAGGAAAACAGCCCCTGCCCTCAGGGAGTTTCTATTCCATTGGGGGAAAACAGTATATAAAGAATCCTAGACCTACAGCTGGGAGAGACCAACCATCTCACTTGAGGAAACTGAGGCAGAAGAAGTGACGTCATAGAGGCACCAAGCTCAATGACCCCAGTGACCCTTCCACTCAAGCTTACTGCCTTGTCATCACAGATGGAGAGGGGGAAGGGACCTCAGAGGCCATTAAGTCCAAGCCTTTCATTTTACAGCTAAGGAAACTGAGACCCAAGGAGAGGAAGGCACTTATCCCAGGACCACCCAGCTACTGAATGTCGGAAGCAGCATTCGAATCCGGGACCTTTGACTTCAAATTCAATGTTCTGTCCTATGCTGCCTCAGTAACATGCACAGCTGAACAAATTAGAAGCACGGACAAAGCCACTTCTTGAGAGGCAGGTCGTGCAGGATTATGTGTTCTATCTGGAGTCAGGAAGACCCAAGTCCAAATCCTTTCTCATCCTGGGCAACTGTTCCAGGTTCACTCAAATCATCTGTAAAATGAAGGAGGTGGACCCTCTGGAAGGGTCTGAAGGGTCAAGATCTCTGCCAAGGGCCTGCAGGGGAAATACCCGACTTGGAAGAGCCCAGGTTCAAAGGCCCTGGGCAAGATGCCTCCTCTCTCTGAAAGGGCTTCTTCATCAAGGAAAGAGTTAGGGGAGAGGGGAGTGGGTACCAATTATCTCCTTGATATAAGGAGACATTTCCCA
>CM053594.1:19104961-19124961 GCA_028646575.1 Pseudocheirus occidentalis
TTGTCCATGGGATCACAAAGAATCAGAAATAACTTAATGCCCCCCAAACAAATTGAAACTCTTAGTACTAATGCCTCAGGGTCTACTTACTTCAGGCTGGCATCACTGGTTTCAGGAGTAGGCAATTTTGGTGGCTGAAATTTGTTTATCTCCTCTTCTTCTCTCTTTTTATCCATCAAGGCTTTCTTTCTCATTGCATTCTCTGCCTTCAAAATATCAAAATATCCTTGGCCCACCTTCACTGACCGCATCAAATAGCTGTGTATGGGGAGAAAGAGAAACAGAATTAGAAAATGTAAGATGGGACTGGTAGAAGGCATGGAGGAGGAGGAGGAGAAGGAGCCCCAGACTTGGTATCGGGAAGCCCAGCTCAGACACTAGTCATATAGCCAACGGCCTTTGTTTCCCCATCTGTAAAATGGGGATAACAATTCCTGTCCTCTGTATCCAAAGCTCTCTGTAATCTGAATGTATTAGAGAACCCCAGGACTTTAAGGCCTTTGGACTGCCCGCCATCAGGACTTCTAGCCTCTCCGTCCATCCTCCTTGTGTGTATGGCCTTCCCACAATTAAGAGTGTTAGCTTCTTACGAGTAGGGAATGTCTTGATTCTTCTACTCCAAAACTTGACATAGTGGGTGCTTGGAACAGAGTTAAGTGCTTAACAAATACTTTTTCATTCATTCATTGAGAATAGTGCTTTGTTATTGTGAGGATGCCAGGTGTGGGGTTTCCATGGCTCCCTATGAAGGGTGTGGTGGGAGGGTTGGGTAGAATGGGGTGTGGCTTATCCTTGTTGTCCTCCCCCTGTTCTGTTCCTTACACCCCACCTTGTCAGCTAAACCCCACCTTGTCAGCTAAAATTCAGAGCTGGAGAGGGACCTTAGAGACCCTCTGGTCCAGCCCCTTCCTTCTATAGATTCTAAGACGGCAGGAATCTGTAGCTAGAAGGCTATCAGAGGGCATCTAGTCTAATTTCCCAGCCCCTCCATTTTACAGATGGAGAAACTGAGGCTTAGAAAGTTTACAGGATTCACCTGAGATTGCACAGTAAGTATCAAGGGTGGGACTTGAACCCAGGTCTTTCTGACTCCAGGTTTAGCACTCTATCTGTTTTGCTGGATGACTCTGTTGGGGGACAAAGGTCCAGGGAGGCTACTCGGTATATTCCGGGGCACACAGTAAGCAGAAGACACTAGAATTTGAATCCCCAGTCCACTATTCCAAAGCCATCCTGCCTTTCCCTAGGCCTGGAATTCCCCCACTCCCAGATGTGAGTCCTGTATCTCATTCTGGAAGGGTCTTATTCATAGTTGGCTGTTTGAGTTGGAAGTGGATCTAATGATAAGCTAATTTCCACTAAGATGCTGTGGTATTAAATCATAGGTGCTGCTCCTCAGAAAGGCATTTTTATTTTTAATAGGGATCCCATAAAGACTTTGTTGTTGAGTAGTTTCTCAGTGGTCTCCGACTCTCCGCAAACCCATTTGGGGCTTTTGGGGCAGAGAAACTGGAGTGGTTTGCCTTCTCCATCTCATTTAACAGATGAGGAAACTGAGGAAAACAGGGTTAGGTGACTTGCCCAGGGTCACACAGCTCGAAAGTACCAGAGGTTGGATTTGAACTCAGGTTCTCCTGACTCTAGGACCAGTGCTCTATGCACCATGCTTTCTGAGGTTACTTTCCATTTATTTTATATGTATCTAGTTATTTACACGTTCTTTCCTCACTGGATTGTGAGCTCCATAAGGGCAGGGACTGCTTTTGCCTTTCAGTGTATCTCCAGTGCTAAGCACAGTGCTGCGCACACAGTAGGCTCTCAATAAATGTTTACTGACTGACTTGTGCACACAGTAGGCTCTCAATAAATGCTTGCTGAGTGACTTAATGGGGAAAGGATAGATGTCTTCAGTATTTGAAGGGCTAATGTGAGTACTAGACATGATCAACTTGAAAGTGCCATACAATGGAAAAAGAATAAAATGTTCTTGCTGAATTTACAAGTCAAGGGTCCTGAGTTCAAATCCCAGCTTTGCTACTTATTCTCTGTGTGACTAGCAAGCCACTTTAGCTGAGCCTCAGCATCCTCATGTATAAAATGAAGGGGCAGGGGGCAGCTAGGTGGTGCAGTGAATAGACCACTGGCCCTGGAGTCAGGAGGACCTAAGTTCAAACCCAGTCCCAGCCCCGTGACACACTTACTAGCTGTGTGACCTTGGGCAAGTCACTTAATCCCAACTGTCCTGCCTTCCCCGCTCAAAAAACAAAACAAATAAAATTAAGGTGTTTAACTTGATGGCCACTATGGTCTCTTTCAGATCGTAATTTCTGATCCTATGATGTTTTAGGATATTTTCTCTCACACTGAACTTGAATCCCAAATTAGAGATTTGTGATGGCTATAAAAACAGAAGGGCTGCTAGGTGATGAGACAGATAGTGTGCCAGGCCTGGAGTCAGGAGGACTCATTTTACTGTGCTCAAAGCCAGCCTCAGACACTTATTATTAAATGAGATATTTGTAAAGTCTCTACCATAATGCCTGGCACAGAGTTGGTGCTATAGAAATGCTTATCTCCTTCCCTCCCCTTTATCAGCTGTGTGACCCTGGGCAAGTCACTTAACTCTGTTTGCCTCAGTTTCCTCATCTGTAAAATGAGCTGGGGAAGGAAATGGCAAACCAATCCAGTATCTCTGCCAAAAAAATCCCAAAATAGGGTCACAGAGAGTCAGACATGACTGACCAACAACATGTTTACGATGCTGGATTTGGAATCCAGGAGCTCTAGGCTCCAATTCTGCTGCCTCAGATGCCTTCTGGCTACATGACCTCCGGCATGTCTGTGATCCTCATTTTCCCCATCGAGTCCAACCCTTTCATTTTACAGAAGAGGAAATGAGAATGAAGTGACTCCTGTCAGGGTCACATGGGGAGTGAGGAATAGGGAGGCACCTTCTACTGGCTCTACGGCTATTTATTCTGTGGCCCTCAATGAACACACACATACACATACACTCACACTCATACACCCATACACCCATACATATAAACACTCTCTCAGACACACAAGAACTCACATTCACACACATACTCACACATACACATTTATACACACACAAGCACACTCATACACACACACTCATACTCACATACTCATGCATATACACTTCCACACAAGTACTCACACATTCACACACACACTCACGCTCATATACACCCATGCAAACACACACTCTCCCCCCCCCCAACACACTCACACTTCCCTGCCTGTTTTGCCCTCTGGGACCAAACTGAACAAGTCTTGTCCCTCTCTGCATGAAGGACGTGTAACAGTTCTTCAGATACACAAAGACAGCCATCATATTGTCCCCATAAGACCTCTCGATTCCATGCCATATATCTCAGGTTGCTAAGAGGCCACTCTGGCTGCATGTCAGGGGACACTTCGTAACCAGAGAAGCTATCCCAGAGGGTGACGAGTCACCTCAGAGGACAGTGGGGTCTGCCTCACTGGAGGTTTCCGGCAGAACACTGGCTGTCCCCGATGTATGGTGGCAGGCATTCTTGCTCAGACATGGAATAGTATCTGAGGTCCTTCTAGTTCTGGGATTCTGTGACTCGAGGGTCCCCAGTGGACTCTGAAATCCTGTTCTAGCTCAAACGGCCCCTTGGTGGCAGCAAACCTCCCCTCCATCCTCTGCTCAGCCCAGTTTTTCCAGTTCAGCCAGCGCACTGTTAGCGAAGCATTTGGATCCTTTCCAACTGTCTTCTCGACTGCGGCTCCGCCCCACCTCCAAGCTCTCCCCATGTTCAGTAATGGTTTCTGCCACATCTCTGGCTCTCACATGGGTCAGGGGGTCATCTGCTGCCTTGGGTTGATTGGCACAGCCTGGCAGGTAATCGCCTGGAGCTACCTGTTAACTGCTAAATCCTATTTTGCTGTCACTTCAGTATATTTTCAGCCAGAGGAAGGCTGTCAGTGAAGGCTGTCAGGGCTGGGGAGACAAGGGGAAGGGCATTCCAGTCCTGGGGAGAAGAGGAGGGAATGCTCACCCATCCACTGATAATGACAAAAATGACAGAGGGAGAGAAGCAGTGAGGGAGGGGCAGGTACAGCCGCTGTCATTGTAGCCTCCTTGTGGCCTCTGAGCAGCAAGAAGTGGGAGTGGATTCCAATCAGAGAGCAGCATCTGTCTTCTAGACTAGGGGCCATCTTCTTGGCCCCTGGTAGGTCGAGGACTAAGTCATCCTGAGCCCACCCAGATGAAGCAACTGGTTTGGTTCCTTGAATTGTTCAATTCCAAGGAAACAGCATCATTCACTCCTTCCTTCCCTTCCCCACATTTTAAAAAGAGATGGACTGAAGAATTAAAAATGGGTGTCAATGGAGGTCAATGGAAAATGCTTGGTGGGAATGAACAGGCTCTAACATGGGATCCATGAAGAGGCAAAGAGGAGGAGCAAAAGACCCCCCCTTCCCTTTCCTGGGAATGTTAGACAAGAAGAAAAGACTTAATAATGGACACTTAGCTGGAGAGGGATGACAAGTGGACAGCCAGGTAGTTTCAAGATGTTGGGAGGAATTGAGGACCTTGCAGCACATCGGGAGGATCTCCCAAGATTCATTTATGAAGAACAAGGAAGGAGACACCTAGTTTGAGTGACCCTGGGTCAGCTGTGATCTGCTGTGTGGGCAGGGACACCAGTAAAGAGTCCTTTGATCATCTTGGGATGGCAGAGTGCTTCCATCACTACTTTCCAAGTGTCTAACTGAAATAGACCAGTCTTCTGGTGACTTGCTGTTGAACCAGTGATGGGGAGAGGGGGGAATCTGAAAGTTTGGCGTGGGCCCTGGTGGCACTGTGGCCTTTCCCTTCAGATACTCTGATGTTGGGCTTCTCAGGAGGGTATGAACGCTTGGTCTCTCTACAACTAAGGTATCTGGGAGCTTTCTGAACACGCCAGGCTCTGCAGAGAAATTCTTGTTGCTTGGCTACTCTTTCTGGGGTTACTAGAAGGCCTTCCTGGTGCTACCAGGACAGATTTTAAAGGCCTAATGTTTTAATAGTGGCAATATGGTGCTGGGCTCAGAGTCAGTAGAAGTCTGGGTTCAAATCCAGCCTCACACAAGTCACTTTAGGTCACTGCCACCATGCTCAAAGTTTATTTATCTATCTATCTATCTATCTATCTATCTATCTATCTATCTATCTATCTATCTATCTATCTATTTATCTATCTATCTATCTATCTATCTATCTATCTATCTATCTATCTATTTATCTATCTATCTATCTATCTATCTATCTATCTATCTATCTATCTATCTATCTATCTATCTATTTATTTATTTATTTATTCATTATTTGCTTTTTGGAGGGCAGTTGGGGTTAAGTGACTTGCCCAAGGTCACACGGCTAGTTTCTTGTGTTAAGTGTCTGAGGCCGGATTTGAACTCAGGTCCTCCTGACTCCAGGGCCGGTGCTCTATTCACTGCGCCACCTAGCCGCCCCTCAAAGTTTATTTATAAGGGAGTATAACGAGAGACAAATAAGCATAAACTCATCCTATAATTTCTACTACGCAGATGACCCCCTCATGCTCCCAAGCTTGAGTCCTGCATCACTAATTTCCTACTAGACATTTCAAAGTGGACATTCTGGAGACACATCAAACTTAAACATGTCTTAAATTAGTTGTTGTTCGGTCATTGTCACTCGTGACCAACTCTTCATGACCCCATTTGGGGTTTTCTCAGTAAAGATACCAGAGAAGTTTGCCATTTCCTTCTACAATTCATTTGACAGATGAGGAAACTGAGGCAAACTGGGTTAAGTGACTTGTCCAGGGTCACACAGCTAGTAAGTGTCTGAGGCTGGGTTTGAACTCGGGAAGATGAGCCTTGCTGACTCCTGACTCTGTGGCGCCCTCTAAAAGCCCTGTCTTAAACTGAAACACATTTAAAATGGATTTTCTCATTAAAAGTCATTCTCTTTCTCCCTTCCCACAGCCTGCTCGGTCCCAAACTTCCCTGTTTCTGCCAAAGGCATCGCCAATCCTTCCAGATCTCAGAATGTAACCTCCTTAGTATTTCAGCCTCCTTTCTCTCCCACACCCATGCATCCAGTTGGTTGTCAAATCCTGGTGTTTATTCCACACCATCTCCCACCGGCACCTTAGCCTATGCCTTCAGGGCTGCAAGCTCTCAGCTTGGCACATAGTAATTGAAGCAGCAGCATCATGAAAAAAATGACCAAATGCTCACTGGGGAGAAAAGTTAGAAAAATAATATTGTCCCTCTTCTCAAGGGACTCCCCTTCTATCATCAATGAATGGACCAACAAGTATTTATTAAGCACTTCTTGTATGCCAGGCAGTGTGCAACTATGCAGAGATAAAAACAAAACACTCCTTGTCCTCAAGGAGCTTAGACCATTTTTTCCCAGTAAACCCGCCTATGTCCTATGAAAGTACAGCGTAATAATAATAGGCATTTATATAATGTATATTGCTATAATAATAACAACTACTATTCACATTTAGAAAGCTTTTCATGAATATTCTCATTTGATCCTCTCAATAAGGCCAGGAGGTAGGTGTTATTATTATCCCCATTTTACAGATGATGAAACTGAGGCAGGCAGCAGTTAAGTGATTTGCCCAGGGTCGCAGAGCCATGATGTATCTGAGATTGGATTTGAACTCAGATCTTCCTGACTCTATCCTCTGCATCACCTAGGTTCCTCTTATGGCTTTATCAATAAATACTTTTTTAATGATTAGAGAGTGTTTGGATATGGGTTCAGAACTCTAAGAATCTCAGTATTTCCAAGACGGAAGAAGCTGTCCAGTCTGGCCCCTACCTGAGCTAGAATCTCTTCCATGACACATAGTTAAACAGTCTGGGCTTGAAGACCTCCAGGGATGGGGAATGCCTCACCTCCCTCGACATCCCATGACATTTGCAGACAGGAAACCTGATAGTGAAGAAGCTTTCCCCAATGACAAACCTAAATTTACCTCTAACTTGCACACAGAGGCATGAATTCCCAGAATCATGAGGGAACTCCAGATGCCAGCCCCTGGACAGCAAGTCCTCTGCAACATGTCTGAGAAATGCTCACATATTCTCTGTTTGATGCCCTTCCCCTCATCTCCCAAGACAGCCTATTCTGTGACTCAGCCTGGGCACAAGGCTTGACTTTGGCTCTTCCTACTTGTATTACTTTGGATCCATAATTTCTTAGAGTTTAAAAATTATCTGTCTGTCTGTCTTGTCTGTCTCTGTTTATCTGTCCATCCATCCATCCATCTGTCCTTCTCTTTGTCCATCTGTTTGTCTGCCTGTCTCTCTCTGTTTATGTTTCTCTCTCTCTCTTTCTCTCTCACTCTCTCTTGTCTGTCTATCTAGTCTGTCTATCATCTATCTATCTAGTCTGTCTATCTATCTATCTTCTTCTTCTTCATCCCCATCATCCTCATCATCCTCATCCTCATCATCATTATCACCATCGTTCACCTCTGATTCATGCTGGCCGGGTCACTTAACTTCTCACTGCTCCAAGCCCCTCCTTCAAACTTAAGTCATATATGGGTTGCCATCTGCATAGGTGATGAGATTCCCAGACTGGGAGTTTCCCATGCTTGGGACATGTACCCATTCAGCAGTCAATCCATAAGTGTTTATTAAGTGCCTACTTGGGTGCCAGACACTGTGGCTAGAAGCTGGAGATATCTCTAAGTCACTGTGCTAGCCTGGAGTTTATTGAGAGAAGGACTGGACCATCCCATTAGCATAGAGAACTCCAGGGTGAGGGAACTCCCCCTACCAATGCAGAGGAGCCCCTTATCTGAAACTTAAAAGTGTTTAGACTGTTTCCTGGGGGCAGTGAGATAATGGGTGACTTGCTTAGGGTCTTCCTGGTTCTGAGGTCTGCTCTCCATCCACTAGGCCATTCTGGTTCTGGAGATACAGAGACAAGACAAACTCAGTCCCTACCCTCAAGGAACTTACATTACACTGGAAGAGAATCTTTTAGAGAATTTTCCTTTTCATCTAAATCATCTCTGTTAAACTCAAATAGAACTGGGGCTACCAAACTGTATCTAAGGATCTTTGCAGGCTGTATATTATCTTAGAAAACAACATGTTCACAGTATCTATGTTTTATTGTATTTTTACTTATTTTGTTAAATATTTCCCAGTTACATTTTAATCTGGTGCAGTCAGAGTGAAGGATGAATGTGGCCCATGGGTCAGGTGTCTGACACCTCTGATCTAAATTAACTCTCTAAGAAGTTGAGGGATTTACCTTAGCCTTGCCCAGCTACTAACTGGACCAGCCACCTCTCATGCCCCCTCGTGCCCAGGACTCCAGATTCTTGGATCATGGCCTTTCCCTCATTCCATGCTGCCCTTCTAAGGGTCTAGAGAGCCTCTTGTACTATGATAGGGGCATAGGGCTCAATGTCTCGGATTGAGAGCCCCCATCCCCAGGTGTCACTTTGCATTTTTTAGTTACATTAGTTCTGCCCCTCCCCACTTTTCACTCATGGTTCCTGTCTCTGCCTGGGAGAAATATGAGACTATAAGCCAAACAGTGCCTTGGCTGGGATGGCAGAATGACATTAGGATGAACAAACACTCCTCACGATGTGATTTCAGGGCAGTGCCGCTCTTGCAAGAGGGAATTGCCTACATGGAAAATTTTCACTTAACAAATATTACTCTTTTCGAATAATGGCCAATAAATCAGTTTGCTCCTAAATTGTTGGGACGTGGAATTTCGTGCAGCCTGCTTCATCTGTCTGACTCATGATCCATTTTGTTAAAGCTACACAGGATTTGATTTCAAGGAAGAAGGGGGAAATGGATGGTGGGTGGACAGCCACAGAATTTCAGAGCTGTAAGGGGCTCAGAGGCCAGCCAGCTCAACCCATTCCTGAACAAGAATCACAATCTCTGACAAGAGCAGCCTCTGCTCAAGGACCTCCAGTGACAGGGAACTCACTACCTTCCAAAGCAGACCATTCTGATTTGGGACAATTTTCATTGTTAGGCTGTGTTCCCTCAAAACAAGCCTAAATCTGTCTCTCTGCACTCACTGCTCCAGGCTCTGACCTCCAAGGCCAAGTAGAAGCTCATCTGCTCCCTCTCATCCATGTTGGCCCTTCAGATATCTAAAGACACAAATCATACCCCAACCAAGTCTTCTCTGGGTTTAAATGTTCCAAGTTCCCTTAGCCCATCATTGTATGATGTGGTCTCCATATCCCTCTGCTACTGTGGCACCCTGAGAAGGATGTGCTTCAATTTGTTAATGTACTTCCTAAAATGTGGTGATCCAGATTGAACCCTAAACTCCAGATGTGGTCTGATCATGCTTGGCAAATTATCTGTCAGTCTCTCTCTCTCTCTCTCTTTCTCTCTCTCTGTCTCTGTCTCTGTCTCTCTCTGTCTTTCTCTCTCTCTCTCTTGCCTGTCTATCTATCTATCTATCTATCTATCTATCTATCTATCTATCTATCTATCTATCTATCTATCTATCTATCTATCTGTCTATCCATCCATTCATCCATCCACCCACCCATCCACTCCTCTATCTACTCCTCTGTTTGTCTGTCTGTCTCTATCTGTCCATCCATCCATCTGTATGTCTGTCCATCTACCTATCTACCTATCTATCTGTCTGTCTGTCTGTCTGTCTATATCAATCAATCAATCTATCATCTATAATTTTTCTATCATTGAACCACACCTATCATCTATATCACCAATTAATCTATTGATATCTCCACTATCTATCATCTCTACCAATCTCTCTATTTCAGTATAATTGAATTTCTTTGTTTGATTTTATGGACTAAGAAAGCATTCGTGGGCTTTGCCCAACGCTGTCAAAGAGGTGCATTACACAAAAAAATGTGAAGAAGTCTTCTAGAAATGTCTTTTGATGCAGTCTAAGATGGTGTTCAGGAGTGCTTAGAGAAGCACCCTGGTGCAGTAAATAGAAAGCTAGCTTTAGAGTCTAAAAGACGTGAGTTCGAGTCCCACCTCTGATACATACTTGCCTTGTGACCCTAGGCAAGTCAATTTCTCTCTGTTTTCCTCAGTCTCCTCAACTGTAAAGTGGGTATAGCATCTACCTCACAGGTTGTTATAAGAAACAAATAAGATAATATTTGTAAAGTGCTTAGAATGGTGCCTGGCACATAATAGGTAGTTTCCTTCCTTTTCCCTTCATATTCAGTTTGGGGGCATCTCCCCCAAGCATGTGAAGACTTCCCCTGATGTGTTAGGAGGATGAGAACAATTTGTTCCAATGGCCATGAAGGTGGCTGAAGCAGGCACTGTGGGGCTGACCAAACTCTTGGTCAGACATTGAAGCCTCCGAGATTGTCCTTTGTATCCTGGGGCTATTATCAGTCGTCCTGCTTTTGTCCTGCCACTGGACTTCATTGACTTAGGGAGAGAGAGTGAGGCTGGTGACTTTGCACAGCTCTGTCTCACTTAAATCGAATTCACTCACAAGTCAAGACATCACCCCATGATGTCATTGGTCCTCTTCGAAAAGCAAGAACATAATACAACACCACGGAACCCAACCCAACCCAACACTGTCCACTAAAACCCTGAGACCCTCTTCCCATGAAGTGCTATCCAGCCTTAGGATGTCTGAACTGAAAGGCACCTTGGAACCCAAACGAAGGGGTCCAACCCCTTTATTTTTACAGAAGAGGAATATGAGACCCACAGAGCTCAAAGGATTTGTTCAAGGTCACATTACCAATTAGGGGTGGGGCTTCTCTAGAGCTGTCCTCCAATCCTGGAATTTTCAGCCCACCCACAGAAGAGCTTAGTCTCCCAGCCTTTGGCTGGGAAGGCACCGGCTCAATATTATTTTGTATTGACAACTTCCCCGTCAGACTATCCTGTTTATACAATAACTTAATAACCCTCGCCCTGTTGCCAAATTGATAAGGAGGTAGGCATCATTCGTTAAAATGCAAATGCAATTGAGATGAAATTTGGAATACATTTATTACAGTAATTTAGCTTCAGTCAACTATAGTCACAACACAGATCTGGAATTGCCAGTCAGACAAAAGGACGCATCCTATTTTGGGGGGTTAAGTTAATACCTTTGTCAGCATGCAAATTAAAACATTTTCCTGAGCGGTCCCATAATTCATGGAGGAGCAACTTCACTTTCCTTTGTGGGACCAGATTACTCGAGGGAAGGTCACCAGAGTCAGTACACAAAAGATTATGTCAGTAGTACATTGTGGGTACAGCAAATTGATTGCAAACAAATTCTGACTGCTTCGTGGAACCACATACTTATTAAGGCTCTTCTCTAAATCGGTGGCTATCCCTGGGTCATCTGTTCAGAGCAGCTCCTGGGGGAGACTGGGGATTGCTGAGTCAGGTTTTTTTGCCTGGTGAGAATGTTGCTTCTGTGGCTTTTCTCTGCCCAATGACTTGGGTCTCCAGTGGAAGGAAAAAAATTAATTTGCTCCCTTTGATCATAAATCAGATGTCAGAAAGGTGTCTTGGAGCTGTCCTGGTGATGTAGCACGGTTGCCTATCAATGGAGAACAAATCACCAGTGGGACCTGGGTTCTATTTGGCTCTGACAGCTTTGCAAAGTTCACTTGACGTGTCTGGGATCCGGGCAAACATTGTACACGACCATGGCAAATTGGTATTTAAGTGAACAAGACATAGCCAGTGACAGGCACTTTAGGTAGTTTCTGTCAATATGGGGGTTGGGGTAGGAGGTGGGGGGAGAGACAGAGAGGTACACTTAGGAGTCCTTACCCTGGAAGACCCAGAGAAAGGAGTCTTTAAGGGATCACAGAACAAGGAATGTCAGTTTAAGAACAGGGGATGTCAGAGGTGGGAAGGGCCTTAGAACAGGGGATGTCAGGGGTGGGAGGGATCTTAGAACAGGGGATGTCAGGGCCGGGAGGGGCCTCAGAACAGGGAATGGCAGGACTGGAAGAGGCCTTAGAACAGGGAATGTCAGGGCTGGGAGGTATCTTAGAACAGGGGATGTCAGAGCTGGGAGGGGCCTTAGAACAGGGGATGTCAGGGCTGGGAGGGGCCTTTGAACAGGGGATGTCACAGTTGGGAGAGACTGGGAGGGGCTTAGAAGAGTGTGAAGATGATAACATGATCAAATAACCAATCTCTCTTCTCTTCTTGTAGCTAGAGAAGTTGAGGCCCAGTGAGATTATTTGTTCTCCAAATCCTAGAACTAGAACTAGAACCCAGATCTCCAGACTTCCTGGCATTCATCAAATATTCAAGTAGCACTATGGTTCAAGGTTCCAGAGACAGAATAATATTTTTTAAATGACAGGGTTCATACCCTAATGTGATCCAGCACCCAAAGTAATTCAGGACCGTTTGAAGGGAAAAGTAGCTCAGCTATTGGGTTGTTAGGGAAGGGCTCAAGGAGCAGTTAGCACCTGGGATGAGCCCTGAAATCAGAGAAGGGTCCTAAGAGGCAGAAATGAAAAGGGAGGTTATTCTAGGTAAGGGGATAACTGGGGCAAATGTTCAGAGTTGGGAGACGGAAGGTAGATTTTGGGAACAGATGGCATTCATATCTTGAACCAAGGGTGTGTGAAAAGTGGCAATATGAAATAGCCATAGAAAGGTAGAAGGGAGCTCTGTTGTTGTGGGCTTTCAATGTTTGATTCAGAGGGCAATAGGGAGCCACTGAAGGTTCTTGAGCAAGAGAGAGACATGTGCTTTAGGAAAATTATTTTTCCTAACAATGTTCTCTCCATTATACCACACTGCCTTGAAAACTGCAGCTGGCAGAGATTTGGCCAAAGCATCTGCAGCTCAGAAAAATCATTCTACTTGAAACTTAACTAATCCATGATTTGCTATTTCTTGATCCTCTTGGTACTGATGTAACAAGGAGAGAAAAGCTGTTCTCAAGGAGTGAGCACCAGAGTAGCGGCTGGAGGGAGGGAGGCTTCTTTCTGTCTCACCTGGGAATGCCTGTTGCTTGCACCCCCTGGAGGGCAGTGCACAGAACAAACTCATTACCTTACAATCATTTTGGGATCCAGCAAATTGATGCAGTAATTCACAAAAGCCTGTAAATCCTCCCTGCATAGCTGGAGTATGATAAATGCTAAGTTATCTTGGAAGTAATGAAATTTGTTAACTTAAAGGGCTAACAAATTAACCTCTGCTCCGTTGAAGAAGAAATTGCCGTCAGAAGTGTTCTAATTATTTTAAGTGGTTTTTCCTTTCCTTGTTCTCTTTACTTAATCTTTATTCTAGATCCTAATTTTACAAAATTTAAGAAGAATTCATATTACAGTCTGACAAGGCTTTAGGGTGGGTGGAGAGGAAATGACCCTGGTGAGGGAGTCAGGAGACCTGGGTTTGCTTGAGTCATGGGTTTATGGATTTTCTTAGTTGTTTTTCAGTCATGGTTGACTCTTCGTGACCCCATTTGGGGTCTTCTTGGCAGAGATACTGGAGTGGTTTGCCATTTCCTTCTCCAGTTCATTTTATAGATGAGGAAACTGAGGCAAACTGGGTTAAGTGACTTGCCCAGGGTCACACAGCTAGTAAGTGTCTGAGGCTAGATTTGAACTCAGGAAGATGAGTCTTCCTGATTTCAGGCCCAGTGCTCTGTGAACTATGGTGCCACCTAGCTGTTTTACTGTTAACCCACAGGGTAATACCGGGTTTGTCTTGTTGCATGTAGACGTAATACTGTGCTCACCAATTCACACTCACAGGCTGCGTTCCCTGTATGGTCACTGCCCCAGGTTCAGGGACCTCTGTGGGTTCAAATCCTTAAATGTATGTAGCTCATGAGGCCCTGTTGATGTGTTTATCTTGCAAGGACACAAATGAGTTCAAAGCAAAAACATTTACTGAAAAGCAAAGTGAAAAAAGTAGCTACAAAAGATCACCCCCACAAACCTGGGGTACACTCTCCCAGGAATACAACCAGCAGGCAGGTGGAACCCACAGAGATCACAAATAAAGAGCACATAATATGCTCACATGGGGCAGCTAGGAGGTGCCTTGAGTCAGGGAGGCCCATCTCTGTGAGTTCAAATCTGGCCTCAGACACTTGCTAGCTGTGTGACCCTGGGCAAGTCACTTCATCCAGTTTGCCTCAGTTTCCTCATCTGTAAAATGAGCTGGAGAAGGAAATGGCAAACCACTCATTATATTTGGCTGTCCTTAGCTATCCTTGTCTCTGGGAATGTACAGATTAAAAAAAAAATCTCACTCCCCTAGTCAAAGACTATGAGAATAAGTTGCTGTCTCTGTCTGGTGAATAACAAATTAGGAAGGTTGGTCATGGGTTAAATTTCCAACATCACCATCCCTGGGTCTTTTTTCTTAACCAATTTTAACACTGAAAGATCCCAAAGTGAAGATTTGGAATTGAAGCAAGAGATAACATCTTGTCTCCCCACTAATTAAAATGTTAGAAAGTTCAAGCCTGAGTTAAGAATCAGGCAAAGTGATGACACATCATTAGAGCACATCAGAGTTAGGCCTTCTTGTGCATATTAAGGCAAAGATGGGAAACCATTTGTGCTGCTACCATCCTATGAGTCGGGCCCACATGTTGTGCTTCATAGGCTCTGGTCACCATCTGGCATAAGTCTTGGGAGCCCCAGAGGCCAGACAAGTTGTTAAGTCAGTGAGAATGTATTACGTGCTTACCATGGGATAAAAAGAAAAAAATACCAACCATCCTCCCTACACAAAACCAAAATGAGCCAAACCAAAAAAAATGTGGTCCCTGCCCTCAAGGAGCTTCCACTCTAATGGGAGAGACAAGAGGCAAACAAGTATGCATGTACAAGACATACATTGGATAAATTGGAGGTAATCTTTGGAGAAAAGGCATTTGCGCGTAGAATAATGTGAAGAAAGTCTTCTCATATAAACAAGCTAGAAGTAACAACAAGGATGCTTCAATGAATTCCACTAGAACATATATGTTTTAAGCCTGAGTTGTCACGTGGCTAAAGGTTTCCTGCTGCCATTCCTTATCCTCCCTACCCCCAAAATCACCCATTTAGAAAGCATTTAGTGATTAAATGGTTGGGTAGGCAGAAGTCCCAACAATCTTTCCTGCTCCCCAGCATTCCTTTATGAACCCCTAAATTAAGCTAAGCTCTGACATTCTGGGTATGAACCCCTAAATTAAACTAAGCTCTGACATTCTGACATTCCATTCTAGCCATGGCCTTCCATATTCTATGTTCCATAATCTATTGACTTTTACAGTTTTAACATTTTGTGCGCTATGGTCTCTTTCTGTGCTAATATTCTGTGTTCTATGACCTCTCCCACCTTTGTAGTTTCATGTTCTAGGGGTCCTTCTAGCTCAAACATTCTATGATCTACATCCTTTTCAGCTCAAAATTTTATGTTCTATGATTCTAAGCATTGCAAAAGGAGAGACATTATAGTGAATGGCATTGGAAGAATCATCCTCTCTATACCCAAAGGAGTTGTTTTGTTGTCTAGCTTGGTTCTTTTAAAAAAATATTTCTTTTTTAATGGGATTGTCTTGGTTCTAAGAACAATTTATGGGTGACACATTAGGAGGTGTGGTTCAGCAAAACGTTAGGCTTAGAATCAAGCAATACAGGTTCTAGTCAGTCTGGGGCTTACCGGTCTATAGGAGCCAAGCATTTTCTAATTGCTGGGGATACAAGGAAAGATAAAAGACAGTCTCACCTCTCAAGGAGCTCTGAGTGGAAGCGCAAAGACAAGGTGCAAACAAATGTGTTCAAACAAGTTATAGACAGGAGAGATGGGAACTAATCAACGGAGGAAAGGCACTAAGATTGAGCAGAATGAGAAAGACTTTTTGCAGAAGGTGAGACTTTAGCTCAGACTTGACAGAAGTCAGGGAAGCCGGGAGGCAGAGATGAGAAGCCAGCGAGCTCCAGGCACCGGAGAGGCTCAGCGAAAAGGGACGGAGCCTGGAGACGGTGTCATTTTTCGTTTCTGTAAAACTAGGGGGACTGGAAATAATGATTGCTAAGGTCCTTCTAGCCCTGAATCCCACAAGCCCTCCTGCTCCTCCATTTCCTCATCTGTCTATGGCTTAAAAATATCTCTTAGGTTTGTCGTGAGCACAAAACAAAGCAGCGGATGTGAAATTAGAGCTAGAATTTCATTCATACAGTTAGAGCCAGAAGGAACGTTGGAGGCGATCAGATCCAACCACCTCATTTTGCATGTGAGAACACTGAGGTGATGTGACTTGTCTCAGGTTATACAGAAAGTAAAGGGCAGAGTCGGGATTTGATTTCAGTTCCTTTGACTACAAATTTTGTCTGTGTATCAACAGACCCTGATTGGTCCCAACAATCCAGAAAGGCTTTGAACAGATACCACCTGCCATCCAAGGTCATGCCTAGCTAGTTCCAGAGTATCATTACCAATTAGTCCCAGGGGATGAGGTTTTTCTTTTTTTGGCCATAGCAATTCTCAGACAAAATCTATCTACTAAATGGTTAAGGAGTCATGACCTGAATTAATACAGGAGGTGCCCACACCTATAATGCCTTAGATCTTTGAAGTATCCAGGAATCTTTTCTGCCATTAAAAAATAATCATGTTGATTAGCATCAAAGCTTTTTTTTTTTTCAGAAGGAACAATGAAGAGACTTCAGTTCTTAAAATTCACACTGAGGGCTCCCTGAAATCCATCAATCATTCATTCATTTACATATGCACGACCCACTCCCCTCCCCCCTTTCAGTTCCTGCTTGCATTTGCTCTAGTTAAGTATGCAATGATTTTTATACTATATGGTTTTCTTTGATTTACTCATCTCTCCAGGTTTAATTCCTGAATTGGGGCTTTGTGCCAGGAGGTCCAGCTCTCTTGCATATTGCATTTTGGGGTGGGGAGGCCAGTCCTGCTTGGTTTCACGTTGAGTCACCTGCCTGAGTTTGTACATTGACCTTCCCTCTCAAGATTTGCCTTCCTTTTCCCATCTCCCAGATTTTTGATTGTCCTGGCATTGTATCTTCAGAGTTCTCTCTGGTATCTTGAAACAGAACATTAGGGACTTCAGTGTCCTTGGGTCTGAGTGCTGGGGACTGACCACTTGGGGAAGACATGTCAGTAGGGATGAGTTGCAGCCAGATATGACCCTCTGGGACTGGGGCTTTCTCAGGGGAGATGCTTGGATCCTATTTCCTCTGACAGAGCCTTGCAAACCTTGGATAGCTCTGTTGGAGTTGGAGCTTTACTTTGGGGTTGGACTCTGCTATTGCTCTTGGGTTTCAGCTTCAGCTTTTTTGGGGGTGGAAGAAGTCACTTATTCTCCTTTCTCATTTGATATCTTGTTGGTCTTTTGGGAACTTCAGGGTTTTTCTGGATTAGGTGTGTGGGAGCTGGGCAGCCTTCCACCTGCTGGGTCATCTTGGCTGGAAGTCTGGGTCAATTATTTCTAAGACAAGAGTATTCTTATCTTTTCACTTTCTGTGCATGGCAAAGAGTCAGGGAAAGAAATTTAGTTCCATAAGGGAAGAGAATGATTCATTTTTGCCTATGTATCCCTGGTACCTAGAATACTGCCTGGAACTGTGTTGTTTCGTTTTTCAGTCATGTCTGACTCTCTGTGACCCCATTTGGGGTTTTCTTGGCAGAGATACTGGAGTGACTCACCATTTCCTTCTCCTGCTCATTTTATAGATGAGTAAACTGAGGCAAACAGGGTTAAGGGACTTGCTCAGGGTCACACAGCTAGGAAGTATCTGAGGCTGTATTTGATTTCAGGAAAATGAGTCTTCCTGGTTCCATCCACCATGCCACCTATCTGCACAATGTCTGGCATGTAACAGGTGCTTAATAAATGCATAGATTGATTGCCCCAGTAAGGCCTGCCTCTAGTATCGGTGGCTATTCCTAATCAGTATCTCTTACTGGCACACATCAGTGTAGAGGTTTTGAATAGTTCTTAATTCAGAGGCTCCACAAACCTTACCATGAATAAGGACATTAAAAGCTGTCATTCGGATGGGACTTTTAAGATTTGCAAAGCGCTTTCTCTACATGACTTCATTTGACCCCTACAACAACCCTGGGAGGTGTAAGTTATTATTAATCTCCATTTTAGTAAGGAGGAAACCAAGGCCCAAGTGATTTGCCAAGAATTAGACAACTAAGAGTCTGAGGTTGGATTTTAACTCAAGGCTTCTTAACTTAAGAGTTAAGCTCTTCTTAACTCTTAACTTCTTAACCTGTCTCAGGTCAGACAGTTAGAGCCATGATGCCTTGATTATTCTTTTGTCCAGACAGGGCTGCCAGCCAGACTACCTTCTAGCCATTGGATGCATCATTGTCATAACCAGAGAACCAGTTCATAGATGTAGAATTACAGATTCTCACTGTGAAAAGAAAACCCAGAAGTAGCCTAGTCCAACTCATTCCTGAATTAGAATTCCCTCTGTAATATCCCCAATGAAGTGGCCTCCAGCCTCTGCCTGCTGACCTGCAGGGAGGGAGAACCCAGGGCCTCCCCAGGAGACCCACTTGACTGTGGGATGGTTCTGATTATCAGGAAGGCTTGTTCCCTTCTTAAACATCGAGCCTAATTCTGTCTCTTTGTAACATCCACACATCCAAAACCTCTGTAAAAATTGCCCCTAAGGCTCAAGCGTTCTGTCAATCAGGTAGCAGATCTCATTCCCAGCTCTTTGCAATGCTTAGAAATGGAATGATATGGATGGCCCAGAGATCAACTGCGAACTTTGAAATGATTGAGTCCCTTTCTCTCCTTCTCCCCTCCCTCCCTCCCAACCCTCATTGGGGAACTAGAAAATGTCAGCATTGTGGGGAAAATAATCAAATGAAACAGCTTCCATGCATTGCTGTGGGAAGTCATTTCTCCCCCATTAAGCTAGCACATGCTCCCAGATGACATCTCCCAGATGCCTATTACCATTGCTTAAATCTCCAAAGAGAACTTGGGCTTTGTCATTCATCATCCAGCAATTCACTGTCCGGGTGTGTCATGTTCCAGTTGATGGGAGGACTCTGAGAACAAAGCCCCTTACCCTCTTTAATGACATTCATTTCTTTCCTTCAGTATGCATTTATCAAGTGCCTACTGTGTGCCAGGTCCTAGGTTTGATGCTGGGGATTCAAAGCCAAAAGAAAACCTTTTCTGACCTTGTGAAATTTTTGTTCGGGAGGAGGGTAGGGAACATGTGTGTGCCGAGAAAAATAAATACAAAAATATACACAAGTGATTTCAGGGTAGACAAGGAAAAATTGTCATGTGGAATGTAGCCCAGGAGCTTCATCTTGAAGGGAGGTAGGGATCCAAAGGGGTGGAAGAGAGAGAAGCATCATCCCATGAAAAGGAGGGAGGAGAGAAAAGGCACTGCAAGAGGGTATTTGGGCCAGAAACGCAAATATAAGCTAGGGAGTCATGGGAAGTCAATTGGAAACGAGTAGATCATAGGATCATAACTCTAGAGTCACAAACAACTTTGGAGATCACCTTATCTAACCTCCTCCTTCTTATAGCTGAGGAAATGGGCATTCAAGGAGATCCAGTGATTTGCCCAGATATTGGTGGATTTTTAAAGGACAGAGGCTCTAACATTTTATCCTTTAGGTTAATGGGGAGCCAAAGAAGCTTCTTGAGAAAGGGAATGACCTGGTTAGCCCTTTGTTTTTAGAAAGATCTCTGTGGCAGTTGTGTAGAAAATGAAATGGCAGAGAGTTAAGGGAGGGAAACAACTAGAAGGTATGAAAGTGACCATGGAGCAGCTTTGAGAGACTTCCTCTGAGTCAGCTATTTCCAGGATATCAGTTGATCTGTGTTATTTATGTCACTTTATTTCTGTGTTGCAATAGTCCAGGTCAGAAGTGAGGCTGACCTGACCGAGGGAGGCTGAGAGACTGAAACACAGACACACAGAAACAGAGAGAGACAGTCAAGAGAGACAGAGAGATCAAGACACACA